>OY720675.1:156423176-157023176 GCA_963170755.1 Amphimallon solstitiale | reverse complement strand
TGGGTAAGGCTGCCTTCGGGTACCAAACCAACTAACTACTTCTGAGTGACGTGACGGGGCTATCTTGAGATTGCCAACCGTGCAAGCTTAGGAATCAGTTCAGTACTTACGGTTGTAACAATGGGTACGACGTGAGGTCACTTTAGCCACACGTCACAAGTCACTGGGGTGGTGTATCGGCACAGGACCTACACTTGGATAACGATCCGTGGTCTGGATCTTTGTTGAAGCACTAAGTGGCACTCACAACTTCAACAACCTCTCGTATTTGGTTGGGTCACTTTGTTCAACAACCTCTCTTTTGGTTGGGTCACTTTGTTCAACAACCTCTCTTTGGTTGGGTCACTTTGTTCACAGCCTCACTAACAGGTCACGAATGCTCCTTGGATGTTGGTGGAAGCACGCAACTGCTGTTGATTCGGACTCTCAGTCCTCCTCGTAAGTGTTCGGCTTATCCTTTTTAGGTCCTTCCTCGTCTTCGGGTATCTTCGGGTCACCTCGGAAACGTTCGGGTTTGCTTCGTCTCGTTCGTGGAAGCCTTCCTACGCCTTCGGGTATCTTCGGGTCACCTCGGAAACGTTCGGGTTTGCTTCGTCTCGTTCGTGGAAGCCTTCCTACGCCTTCGGGTATCTTCGGGTCACCTCGGAAACGTTCGGGTTTGCTTCGTCTCGTTCGTGGAAGCCTTCCTACGCCTTCGGGTATCTTCGGGTCACCTCGGAAACGTTCGGGTTTGCTTCGGCTGCGTTCGGCTTGCTCGTAGAAGTCGTCCTACGTCTTTAGTTCTCCTCGGGTATGTTCGGCTTTGCCTCGGAAACGCTCGGGATTGCTTCGAGTCGCTTCGGCTTGCTCGTAGAAGTCGTCCTACGTCTTTAGTTCTCCTCGGGTATGTTCGGCTTTGCCTCGGAAACGCTCGGGATTGCTTCGAGTCGCTTCGGCTTGCTCGTAGAAGTCGTCCTACGTCTTTCGTTCTCCTCGGGTATGTTCGGCTTTGCCTCGGAAACGCTCGGGATTGCTTCGAGTCGCTTCGGCTTGCTCGTAGAAGTCGTCCTACGTCTTTAGTTCTCCTCGGGTATGTTCGGCTTTGCCTCGGAAACGCTCGGGATTGCTTCGAGTCGCTTCAGCTTGCTCGTGGGAGTCGTCCTACGTCTTTAGTTCTCCTCGGGTATGTTCGGCTTTGCCTCGGAAACGCTCGGGATTGCTTCGAGTCGCTTCGTGGAGGACTTCCTGCGCCTTCGGGTATCTTCTGAAACGATTGAGCCCGTTTCAGAGATCTTCGGGAAAACTTTTCCCGGCTTCGGCTTTTCGTCGGATGCGTTTGAGCTCGCTCGTAATGTTCGGCTCGCTCGTAGAAACTTCCTGTGCCTTCGGGTATCTTCTGAAACGATTGAGTACGTTTCAGAGATCTTCGGGAAAACTTTTTCCCGGCTTCGGCTTTCGTCGGATGCGTTGCTGTTGTCGCTCTAAGTCTTTAGAGTCGACTCGATTCAGCAGCTAGAGCTGACTGACTGACTTGATATAAAATTTCTTAGCTTTTATAACATTTTTAACGACGTAAACAAATGACGCGCTTGCAGGTGGCCTTTCGAAAGACGTATTCTATTCGTTAGAATAACGACTCTTTTGATTGGTAGGAGCCCTTGTTTCTTGTGTAAAATATTTTTCACTTGATAAATTTTCGAAGAAATATATGGGAATTTATGGGAAATGTGCATCGTTTGTTATGTTTGTTTATAACAATTTCATCCACGGATCGAAATGATTTTTAAGTCCGCACAATCCTAGTAAATATTAATAACGACAATATGCAATGTTTATTAGCTCATTTTTCAGTATTATTATATTTATTAATACTGTTAGAAATATATGGGAATTTTATGGGAAATGTGCATCGTTTGTTGAAATTGTTTATAACAATTTCATCCACGGATCGAAATGATTTTTAAGTCCGCACAATCTTAGTCAATATTAATAACAACAATATGTAATGTTTATTAGCTCAAATTGATCGCAAGCACGTCGTTTAATTCGTATCCAGGAGACGGCAAAGGTAACAGACAGAGAGGGAACAACACTACAATCAGCGGGCCAATCACAAGAAGCCGCACTCGCCCCTCCACTACCACGGCACTAGAAATACAAGGTGATTCGAACAGAGAGGGCATTCTTGAAGAAACCGTCGAACTTAGAAGATCCTCAAGAAGAAGGTGAAAGTGATGTCACCGAAACGTCAGGAAGAAAGATGTCCTTATCGGGGCAAAATCATCCAAACGCGGCGAAATATCCCGAAGAACAACGCTTCAACAAACGACCGCGAAAATATTCGAAGAAATACATATATATATATATATATATGTATATATATTTAAAAAAAAGTTGTTTAATCATAATACACCATTTCTACACTTTCTCTAATCTTCAAATAATTTAACTTACATCATTTCATCGTATAATTTTAGAATACTTTCTTTAAATAATATGTCATACTCAATTTTAATTTTTTTTGAAAATATTTGACCAAAACACGTGTTCAGAAAAAAATCATTATCACATTGTTTTTAAAAGTAAAAACATAAACTTTGGTGGTGCTTGTAGCCAAGAAAATTTTGCATCATTTGGTATAAGTTGCACTCGACAATACCTCAAAAAACTTCGTTTTTTCAAAGCCTACTTCCAGAAATTTTGACATACCAAAAACTTATTTTTTTTTAATGGAACACCCAGTATTTTTTTGTGGAATTTGGTTCTTTTTTTTTCTCTTTCATTTTTGTTAGCAATGTCCTGTACCTATCTTTTGTAGTTTCTGAGATAATCACTATAGGAGCAATTAGCGGTCAAATAAAAACTACGAGCGCTGTTGTTCTTTGCACCGAAATATTCGTTCAACCAATGGAAGGCTGGAATGATGCCCGACCTCCTTATTCAACTGTCAAACACTATCCCAAAAGTAATAATTTTACAGAATGAAGGGCATCGCGTTTCAGTTTTTTTAATTTCGGCAATATCCAGTTGCAGTATTTCATTTCTTAAACTATTGGTTAACAACCAAATAAAATGAAGCGTAAGTTTACTGACATATTTGAAGATGCCGCCTCTCTAAAAAGTGTACGAAACAACGCTGCTATCTTCAATTTAATTTGCTTAATTGCTCGTATTCTTTTATTGTTGAAGCTGTTCATAACAAATGCCTGTAGTTTTTCAAAATTATAAATTGATGTCCTAAAACATTAATAGAAATAAATTTTGCAACAAAATAACGCAATTTAAATAACCTACAACTATTGAGCAACTTCACAACTATAATCAAAAGTAAGAAAAACAAATTTCATTAACGAATATGTTCAACATAACCACAAGTTTGTGCAATGCACGTGAGTATTCTGTTTTCCAAAGAAGTACTAATGTTGTATAAAACTTTTACATATTCTTATAAACGCTTCTCTGATTATAATGTTCATGTCTTCAAAAAGATTTGAAAATCCGTCCGTAGAAAACGAAGATACTCTCCTTCATTAACATTTTCATCAAAGAAATAAGGTCCAATTATGTAACTACCAATATCTACCACTGAATGACCAACAATTTTGAAAGTTTGCATGTGTGATAAAGTGAAAGTTTTTATGTGTTATAATAACGAAAATTGTGACGATTAACATATCCATTTTAATAGAAGGCAGCTTCGTCGGTAAACAACAAAAAATTGGGAGTCAGGCTAATTTATCTGCTGCCCATTGACAAAAATGTAATTAAAGACAATGACAAAATGTTTTTTTTTGAACGTGTTTTGGTCAAAATATTTAAAAAAAAAATTAATAACTCAAAAACTATTGCCTCAATTTTGAAAAGGAAAAAACAGCTGAATAGACAATTTAAAACAGTACTAAAAAATTCAAAAATATATAGTCAGTCATTTAAAAAAATTAAGTTCCATGCATTTCCGGTGAAACCGGAAGTGCGTCATTGATTAAAGTATTTTTAGAATATGCGTCTCAAGCAACCATGAAACTTCCTCTAATTGTTTTTTCTTTTATTTAAAACATAAAAGAGCAATCAAAGAAACGGCTACTAATGACTCACCCTGTATGTTGCAGCATACTGTACATATGTTGCAAATTAAAAGCAAATTTATGGAAATCGACTGCAAATTAAATGGAAATTAAATCAGAAAGTATTTTCAGATTCGCATGTAACTTGAGATACACTGTATATGGTCACCAAAACATAAATATTTTTCGTAAAATATGGTTGAACAATAGGTACTTGAAATACTCTGTTGACCGGATATTTTCAGTAGATTTATTATTAAATGAGAATCCCAGACGCTGTTACCTTTCGGCTTATAGGATTCACTCAAAACGGGGTCGTTTGAATTACCTGAGTTCCTATAGCCCCGGTACTTTAATACGGGGAGACGTGGCGTCCTTCCTTCGGGATGGCACTACACTTATACACTGGGTGTATGGGATAGGGCTTATGCTAGTGTCTGAGGTTAATGAAAGAGTTGTTTAAAACCACATGAATTTATTACCACAACTCGGTCACTAAAAACAATAGCCACGCAGGACTATAAAGAAATGGGCTGAAGGCAAATACTAAATGCTAAGAGATATATACATAGATCGGAAATATACACACGGTTTACGGAGGCACCTTGACCAGAGGGCTAATCATCCCATACAGAGGGATTAATAAAAGGGGGTAGTCTTTAGATACTGGCGAATTAAAATAGAGAGGGGTGTTTGAGACACTCAGTTGGGGTTCTAGGGGATAAGGCTCCCTTTGGGGTACCTAGTCAATTAACGCCTAGAATGGGTAAGGCTGCCTTAGGGCGCCGAACCAACTAACTACTTCTGAGTGACGTGACGGGGCTATCTTTAGATCGCCAACCGTGCAAGCTTAGGAATCAGTTCAGTACTTACGGTTGCGTTAAATGGGTTATGATGTGAGGTCACATTAGCCACACGTCACAAGTCACTGGGAGGGGTGTATCGGCACAGGTCTGGCACTTTCATAACGATCCGTTGTCTGGATTTGATTGAAGCGCTAGGCGGCACTCGCGACGTACAACAACCTCTCTTATTTGGTTGGGTCACTTTGTTCAACGCCTCACTAACAGGTCACGAATGCTCCTTAGATGCACGCAACAGCTGTTGGCTTCGGGTATCTTCGGAAGCGTTCGGTAGTCTTCGGAAATGTTCGGTTCGCTAGTGGAAACCTTTTCCCAACTTCGGGTAACTTCGGAAGCGTTCGGGTAGTCTTCGGAAGTGTTCAGTTCGCTCGTAGAAATCCTTCTACGACTTCGGGTAGCTTCGGAAGCGTTCGGGTCGTCTTCGGAAGTGTTCGGTTCGCTCGTAGAAACCTTTTCTCGGCTTCGGGTAACTTCGGAAGCGTTCGGGTAGTCTTCGGAAGTGTTCGGTTCGCTCGTAGGAATCCTTCTACGACTTCGGAAACGTTTCGGAAGTGTTCGGTTCGCTCGTGGAAACCTCTTCTTGGCTTCGGGTTACTTCGGAAGCGTTCGGCTTTGCTTCGGAAGTGTTCGGTTCACTAGCAGAAACCTTTTCTCGGCTTCGGATAACTTCGGAAGCGTTTGGGTTTGCTTCGGAAGTGTTCGGTTCACCAGCAGAAACTTTTTCTCGGCTTCGGGTTACTTCGGAAGCGTTCGGGTTTGCTTCGGAAGTGTTCGGTTCACTAGTAGAAACCTTTTCTCGGCTCCGGGTTACTTCGGAAGCGTTCGGGTTTGCTTCGGAAGTGTTCGGTTTACTAGTAGAAACCCTTTCTCGACTTCGGGTATCTTCGAAAACGTTCGGGTACGTTTCGGAGATGTTCGGTTCACTAGCGGAAACCTTTTCTCGGCTTCGGGTATCTTCGGATACGTCTCGGAGTGTTCGGTTCACTAGCGGAAACCTTTTCCCGGCTTCGGGTATCTTCGGAAGCGTTCGAGTACGCTTCGGTAATGTTCGGTTCGCTAGTGGCTACCTTATTTCAGCTTCGACTTTCTTTTTTTTTCTTCGGAGCTGATAGGTCTTGTCGCTCCAGTAGCTAAAGCTGACTGGTTACCCGAAATAAAATTTCTTAGCTTTTATAACTTTATTCGGGACGTAAACAAATGACGCGGTATGCAGGTGTTCTTAGAAAGACGCATTCTATTCGTCCGAATAACGAGTCTTTCGATTGGTGGAAGCCTTTGCTTCTCGCGTAATTTTTATTTTTGTTTCTCGAACATTCTTATTTGATATTAAAATTCTTTAGTACATTGGTCGAGAAATGTCTAGGCGGGGCCTGTGAGTTGGTTTAAGGATTTCCAACATTATTAATTTTATTATACTGTTGGAAAATATGGGATATTCAAAAATGTGATCCGTTTGTTATGATTGTTTATAACAATCACATTCATGGACTGAAATGATTTTTACGTCGGCACAATCCTATTAAATGTTAACTACAACAATAAATAATGGGTTTTAGCTCAAACAGACCTGGAACAACGTTTCTATTTCAAACCCAGGACCGGCACATGTAACAACGCATAAGTTCTATTTTCGGTTTTTTGTAATTGAGAAGCATGTTGTTTGTAAATATGGGACTTTTTTTCTTACAGATTACTCTTTTGGTGCCTGACAGAAACACATATATAACGTAACTGAGTATGACTGAGTAAGCTATATACAAGTACGTCGACCCTATATTTGCTGTAGACTTTAAAATTTTGCAACAAAGTAACTTGGCTATTAATGCCCGATCGTTGGCAGCGCCCTCTGTTTAAGAATTGTTGCACCTACCACCCTGATTATAATAAACGAAATCTACCTTTCTCATAAGAATATAGAGAATATATTCTTCTAAATTCAAATCAATCGGAATTCAGGGTGAAAACAATTAAAAGCACAAGACAGCTATAAAATACGCTTAATTGCTTTGTATCAAGCATCAAAAGAAAGAAAATTTATTTCTCCAGGGGCTAAACTACCTAATATCTTGCAATTATCTATATATTCCAAGTACATAATTACGAAATAAAGTAGCAGATTTTTGGTATAAAAACTTCCTGTTTTTTAACATTTTTTTCCACATTAATCGAGCAAACTTCCGTTATTAAAACTACCCAGTCCCCTGGAGATAAGTTTGTAGATTATGCTCGTATTTTTTTATTATCATTTTGTTGTTTACTAACGGAATCTGGTGCGATATGTTCGCAACATGTTTGCAATGTAATTGAGATGGGCGAGATGGCCACCTTAAGCGAACTGTCGGTTGTGGTTTTGTTCCATTTTGCGTGATTATGAGACAGGGAAGTGCGGAAATGTCTGCGTAAATGTTTAGTGGATAGATCGTTTTATTATTTTTAAAATTATACAATATTAAAAGAAGCAAATATAGGACAACTGTTTTGAGTTGCTAAAATAGAACAGTATGACTTAACACTAATGGAATTAATTTAAATTAATTAATTAAATAAATAAATAGTAAAGAAAAATAGGTTATATGATAGAAGTCCAAAAAGGCTATAGTCAGACCAATTACCGGCTTTGAAAATTTCTCATTCGTTGCGCATTCGGGCTTTCAAAACTACTCCATTCAGTCTAAGAATGGAGTAGATGGCGCTACAATATGAGCACAGTTTACACACGATAAATTTTGTATTTTGAAAACAAATGAAACATGTTTACTGTCAGATGGATAGCAGGGATCATATATAATACTACTATATTGCGTGTGTTGTATATTGATAATGTGTAATTTTTCGTCCCAACTAGGAGAGATAGAATTGGAGTATTGCCTGTTCTGCGCATGCGTCGATTCAAAATGTCCATTTTGAAATTTACGAAATGACAGATAAACAGAAAACATAATTATAACCTCTGATTTAAATTGACATCTATAACTATGATATTACTGAAAGCATACGTTTTTTATTGAATTCAGTTTTGTGCAAGTTTATTTCATCGGTGAATTTGTAGAATTACTCAGAAAATACGAGGGAGAATAAATAAACGATATGAAGGCTGATTCCAGTGAATTATTTAAAAGAAAAACTTGTGAAGTTATAACTTCTGCGTTGATTTTTACGTGCTTACTGGAATATGTGAAATTATATTATTAAATGTAAATACCGGTCCTTCCATTTCGACTAACAGAAAAGATTTTGAACAGAAAAACTTGTGAACCTATAACTAATACATTGATTTGTACATGTTTATTGGTATATGTGAAATTATATGATTAAATGTAAATACCGATAGTTTCATTTCGTCTTATTGAAAAGATTTTGAACAGAAAATCTTGTGTACATTATGAGTGTGTGCTTATTGATGTGTTTGCAATTATTGAATATAAATACTGCTTGTTTCATTTTGACTTACAGAAAACACATAAATTAATGTTTTATATACACAATCGAATATATTAAGGTATGTTTTATATGTCAGATTGTATTACATTTCAACATATACTTTTGCTTGTATTTTTAAGCTTAAGAATGCAAATAAAATTACTAAAATTACTGTATTTAATATTTTGGCTATACGTAAGAATAAAACAACATCTATTTTATATTTGTCTACGTACATTATTCAATATAATGTCGCATAATCAACAATGTACAAAACTAATTAAATTCCTGTATTTAATTCTGTGTCTAGATATACACTGAAACATGAATGTTTTAGCAAAAGTCGTGGAATTAATCACCATTACATTTTTGTCATTGAATATAATTTTTATTGTTGTTAACTTTTTTTTAATCTAGAATGATTAAGCCATTCATGAAAATAAAAACGTGATAGTGTTATTTACGCCCATATGGTAGCAAAAAATATAAACAAACAATTACCAACTCTGATATACTTGAATTTCTTTAGTGTCTGTAATAGCATATTCGTAATCAATACATTTTTCTTTATGTCTATGTCTATGTCTATAAACTGAGATGAGTAGAAATGAGACTTGCAAATAATTTATATTATTGCTTGTAAAAAAAATATGTTGATGTTGTATTTGATTCAATAATTACATGAATGAACAAAGCTCAATTTCTACTTACGAAGTAAAAAATTAAATTTTATTTTATTTATGTTCGGAAATCTATTTTGTATATACTTTCTTGGAATTAAAACAAAACAAAAATTATTATGAAATATAAATATTTGTATAAATTAATAGATACCTACATACAAATTAATAAAATGATCAAAAAGATTTAGAGAATGTAACAATATCATAAAAACAGGAATACTGTTTGATGCCGTGCCTATCTTGCTGGTCATAACACTGCACTATTTACTTCCACAATGTTGGGAAAAGTTCAGAAGAACTCATCACACATTGTTTTGGCAAAATCCAAAATGAATATTATCTTTATACTGTACCATCTACAAGTTGTTATAAACTAAAACATATTTTATTGGAAATTTAAATATAAAATACATTCTATGTGCTTGATTACAATTTAGTGACAGATATTACGATACATATTTAGCAAAGTACAAATTAGAAAAAAACACTTCACTATCTTATAAATAATGTGTTCATTCTTCAAGTTATTTTCACAATCAGTGATGCATCATAGCATAAATTCCAATAACCGGCCCAAATTCTTCTCAAAATACCCAATTTCGGCATATTATTATCTCATATCATATGGGATCTGTGGATTCCGTGGTGGATATGTCAAAATTCTTCAACTTTCTATGAACACATGTATGTTCTATTAGATATATATCAAAAAAATTAGAAGGTTGTGGCAAAAAGATTGGTATGTGTCTCTTCTAAGAGGTTTAATAGAAGCCTTTTTATTTTGAGCAATTCAAATATTTTAATATGTAACATAATAATATAATTACCTAATTCATGTAAAATTTACTGTGTTAATACCACAATATCTAATTCATTATTATTCTTGTATGTTAAGTTGAATAATTTAGGTGTTGTTATTATATCACAAATTTTTGTACATGACCTATAGAGGTGTTTTTCTTTCTGTTCACGATATCCCATTATAATATATTCAAAGGAACACAGTTGCAATGCAATTGAACTGATAACATAACCACAATTCGTACAACTTTTGACAAATATACTTCTTCAATATGATCGTTTGTTTGTCTGTGATTTGCACATGATGCCAGGACGATATTTCTTCATTCATTAAGGGAAATCAAATTATTTTTCCACTTTTGAAAAGGCACAATTATTAATTATAAAGAGGTTTGTCGATTTTTAAACTATTTATACTTGTTTGACGATGTACAAACAATAATTAAATATTTATAGTAATGAATCTATGTGATAAACAAACAGACCTAAATTTGAAAAATTATATGTAACGCATGCGCAGTTTGGACAATGCTCCAATAACACGGCATAGCACCATATGTTTTATTTCACAATGTTGGAGCGAAGTTTTCCTTGTCTACACGCGATATAGTAGTATTACAGTCCAAATCAATTGATTTTCCGCTGTATTCATAAGTAATTCCGATATCGTCAATAGAAAGTTCGGTTGTCAACATGACATTTCTAATCTCCAAATGAAAGTTCTATTATTCAAAAGAAAGTCCGCTATCATCAAAAGAAAGTTCGGTTTACCTAAATACATAAGAAAATGGATTTGTTGTGCAGTTTTCATCTACCCAGTCACATACATTAGTATTAGTTCTTTTTCTTCAATCGTTAATATTTGTGGACGATGTCCTTTTGGCTAACAGCCGTTACTGTAAGATAAAAAGAATTTTGTATTCCGGTTTTCGTGGAATTTACTTGTTTCATACATAAAAATAGCAGCATAAATAGTGAACGACACGAAAGTTTATCTTTTGGGCCCCTTGAATTTCTTTTAATATTGCAAAAGTAATTTCTTGCGAACTCTGCTTTGCATGCAGGGGCGCCACTTCCTAACGCCTAAATACTGCCTCGCAACGGGTTCGTGGAAAATTGATTACTGGCTTACTTTTGCAATTTTTTCAATTTTTATTTTGGAGATTTAAGCAGCAAATATGAAAGCATGATTGTATAGTTTTACTTTTTTTCAACTATATTTAAAACCGGCTTTTTTAATTACATGAAAAACGTGATTTCCGGTTGAATATCGCATTAATTCAGTTATTAATATTTAAAATCTATCGCTATACAATCATCTATTGATTATTAAACAATATATTAAGACCAACTAGAACCAAAAATTCACAAATTTGAATACACAGTTAGTTTTCTTCCAAATGCTTGCAACGTGGTAGCCAATCCGAGCGTAAGAACAGCCTTAAGTCGTCGTGTTAGGGTGGTATTCATAAAACAACATATCCACAAGTCAACATTTTTGAGTGGAAGCGCTTGCGCCAATTCACCTTTTTCGCGATGAAGCCGTTAGTGCTTTATTTGTCTAAACTCCGTGCACCCTGCATTGTACATTACAATAATAGACATTTCTAGCTGTTTAGGGTTAACCCTGTTTTGAACCTTCATTGTAATCACTTTTGTTTCCATATTTAATACCGCGTAATTTTTATTGCCGTATCTCAATATACATCATCTATTGTTCGTTTCAAGATATCATTCTCCATTAGCAAACGCAAATGTCTTGCTCCCCGTGTCACAGTATCTTGCCGATTCGCAAAACAATGCCTGTTATTATATTGATCCTCCATCATCGTAATCTTTAATACAAGCTTATATTTAAATGAAACTTACGGGATTTAATTTAAAATACGGAAAAATCGAGAAAAACGGAAGTAGCGTAAACATTCACAATAACAAAACAAAAATCAATAGAGAATAAACAAACGATACAAGACAATACTGAAAAGTGTGAAGTGATGACTCCCGGTTTGTTGGTCAAATTAGTTCGCATATTAGCCAAGACTGCACGTATTTGGGTAAGTTTGTCGAAACTACTCAATACGTTCATATGCACGAAGATTTCATCAGAATATGAGTACGTGTACGATGATGGAAATGTGATTGAATAAAAATAGTTTCTCAAATTGAATTGCAGGATGTCAAATCTATTACGTCATGGATAACTTTAACGGACAGTGTCAGTCAGTACATGTTTAGGTACATCTTTTAACTTACGCAGCGTTGTTAGCTTTCTTCATACCAAACGGCGTATATACATCGAAATTCTGGATTATCTGTAGTTAATTTGTTCTCTACATATTTGGTTCCATCATATTCGGATAATTAAGTTTGTAATGTACATATATATTTAACCGTCGCAGTTGTTTTTTCCTAGAGAATATAACTTCCAAATTATCGAAAAGTCATTACAAACATTTACATGAATACGCTCTGACTGATAATTTTAGAGTAAAAGAAATATGAAGAATGAAAGGTATGTTTGCAATCATTGAACAATAGTTCTCAGTGCTTCTATATGGTAAAATTGTTACTAATAATGTTTTAATGGTTGTAATAGTGTATAAAAATAGTTTCTTAAAGCCAGTTCTTTGTTGCAGGTACCAGATTATGTATTTGAGTAGGAGGATGATCTGCAAAATTAACAACATTTATAGAAGTGCGCTCGCCAACTTTGAAAATATTGATCGAATAAATAGAAAATCATGATGTCACTTAAAGATAGAATACGGATTTATACATTTAGAAAATACAAATACGTGGATTTTTGAAAGTCAGTTATAATTGTGTATACCTACGTAAAAGAAAGAACGTTTGCAAGAACACTAACATGTGTCTCGTGTGACATGTATTGACAGGCAGTGTTCGAATCAATAATTTGTTTAGTGGCTCTAGTGATAAACTTTGTGGCGTCACCATGCAGGAGAATGGCAGACTGGGACCAAATGTTTGCACGTTCTCTAGCACGACCACCATCATGCCGGTCTCTACAAGATCTACAAGTCATATACTATGGATTAAGTGGGCTAGAAGCATTGCAGACTCTTCGAGATTCAGCGTTGCGGTCTCTGTGCAAAGTTGTTCGTTATGAAAAGCATCATGCTAATGATGTACTCTACTAGTAAGTAATTTAAATTGTTATAAATGAAGAGAAATATATGGCTCTGCTTAAATTTAATATGCAACTCCATTTAGTACTTCGCAAATACTTGAGCATCAATAAAGTTAAGACTATTTATTTTAGAACAAAGGTTTTTAAAGAAATTTCCTTTTTAATAATGGAAACTGTTTTCTTTTTCATTATCTATAACACATTTTTGGAGAGATGAAACCGGTATATAAAATTTGGCTTTGGAGCTGGAACCACGCCAGGTTAGACATAAATGCTGATGCTTTTTCCATTTCGGCAAGCGGCATGTTCAGGCCTGCTCGTTCATATTGTTTGAGTCGCTGGTGTTTGAAAAATGACTAGAACTGTGACTTCTATAGCTTCTGTCGGGTTATAAACGGGCCAAATGGTGCCTTGTTATTGGATGGACTCGTTGTGCCAATTGCATCCGCCATAGTATCAGCTATAAAGTTTGATAGTTATTACCACGTTGAATGTAACGTATACTCGTCGCATCTATTAAAATTACTGGAATATTTGCGGATTTCAAAAGATTCTCCACTTGCACTTTTTAGGAAAAAATGAGATTCACAAAACAGATGTTTGAAAAAAAGAAATTTAGTGGTCGTAGATTAATTGTGTTCTGTCAACGCTGAACCAGCTATACTGGTACACTATTCGTGTTCAGACATGCACAATAACCGACCACTTAGTTTTTCCATTAGAAATACTGCTGCAATACGGTTTAGCAGATGGCAAGAAACTCTAAACATTAGTGTGGGATCTAGAGGCGGGTTTGATTTTGTTTTTCGTAGAACTTTAACTGTGTGATCGGTGATGCGACCATAATTATTCTGCGTTAGAGTGTTCGAAGGAAAGTGCCTTACTTTCTGAAATTGAAAAGTGTATTGATCACAGCTCATTTGTGTAGCGAATTATGATAAAATCTGTTACCCCCTCCTTAGTGATGTAGGATGAATAATATATGTCTGTTTTTAATTTCCGACGCGTCCAGTATCACATGTTTAATCGTGGTGAGAAAATTCTGGCGTGTAGTTCGACCAATTTAACACTTGAGGAATGGTGTAGTTAAAAGGGAGGAGGGATATATGAAATAAAACTTGTGTTTTTGCAGTAATAAGGTTTGAATTTATTGTGGGGGGGGGGGGCATTTCGATATTTGGTGAATGTTTTTCGTGGACTTCATATACCAAGCAACTGTGGCCCACTATGTTAAAGATAGATGATAAGGGTATAAGACCACTGGATGTGAGGGCCTTTACATACAGATATAACCAAAGAACAACTATTATCCAACATCATGTCTGATTGCTGCACCTCCACGATAAAACGAACGTTGGGATATTGGATGTTTACGAAAAACTCGTATAGGAAAATCCCGCCCATGTTGCAGATGGCAAACGTATCGTCCAAATATCTAAACAAACAACTCGATTATTCGTGAAAGTACTCCAGTAAGTAGGTACCTGTTGCTGAAATTTTTCATGGAAATGTAAGCGATAATTGTGGATAACGGAGAATCCATAACAGCTTCATCTACTTGTTCATAGAACGTGTTACAGAATTGAAAGTAAGTGCAACTGATACAAACATCTACTATTTCAGGTACATCTTTAGGTTAGTCTTGGGCATTTAAAATGTCGAAGATGATGCAGACTAGAATGGGACCTTGTGTAATTGATACTACATCAACACTAACTAGTAAGTTACATTATTCAAAGGAGAACTCTTGTTGGCATTTTACAAAGTAAATCTGCAGTCTGGAAGTTTAATATGAACGTGTAATAATTACCGGCGTAGTGTTTCAGTATAGTAGATAAATTTAGCTAATTTATAAATACGGATGACAATGAGTTGAAGAGAACCGCTGGCCCAACAATTTTGGATAATCGATATAATCTAGGTGACTTAGAGTGCACGATGATATCTATGATAGAGGGTTCTGACAGCAATAGTAGTCACCGAAAACATTTTCAGGAAGCCTTTGAGCAACAACAATTATTGAATTCCTTTCACCTACAATCTAAATGTAGGTGCATGAACGTTGTCATTTCTTAGATGTTTTACTCACCCACAATCTTAATAGCAAACTGCAACCGTGCATAAAAATGATTCGCGTGGGTCGCGATATGAACGCGCACTCAAATCATCATTTTCTGCATAAATATTTTCAATATCAGAATCTAAGAGACTTCCTTCTCAACTCAAACACATAACGGCTCGGCATTCTACATCATAGATTAGAATAAGTATTTTTACAAGCCACTCTAGCTGAAATACAATACAGACGTAATTTATTATAAAACTGCAACATGTCCACATACGTCAGTGCAGTTAACTGTTTAGGAGTGCTATTCTATATCTAAAGAGGTATTCACACTGATGCAATTAGTTGCAGCGATTTATCGCATGTGAAAAGTTGCATGAACGGTGCAATGCTTAAGAGTTGCACGGTTGGTTCACACTGATCAGGAAGCACAAGCAATTTTTTTTTGTGGTACTACCAACATGAAATAATTATATGTCATCATTACTTTCAATGTATAGTGATGAAAAATAATACATGTACTTTGGTACATTTCATAAGACAGGTTGGCAGCGTAAAAGTTACTAAAAAATCGCATGCAACTTTTTCAGAAATTAGAACACGCTCTAATACGTGCAACTAATTGCATAGTGTGAACGCGAATTTTCGTGCAACTTTTCACATGCGAGAAATCGCTTAATGTTAATCTTACACGAGGAACTTGTGTTCAATCAGTGTGAATTTATGTTGAGAAAATGATAGTAGACAATGTGTGGTTTGTTTATATTTCTATTGCTGAATATGTTCTTCTACAATAATATGTTTTTTATTTTACCTGCAAAGTAAATAAATGTTTTTACATAGCTTTAATTGTTATATTCTATATATTTGAGTTACTTAAATTCAATATAAATATGTACAAAATCTGCAACGTTTTCAACCAAATTTATTTCAAATGCCACGTCATGGGAATACGACGCTTGTTATTGGGGATCACGTAGTCTTCCAAGGGATCCTTGGCAATCCTATTAAGCGCACACATAACTTTACTCCCGTTTCTATCGGTGAACAGGATTAGATATCCTTAAATCATGTTGACAGAGATGTAAGTGAATGGATTATTTTTTATTGTGTTATGATTAAATTGGAATGTTGTGCTATTACAGGAATTTGACTACCTCTGTGATGACCTTGTGTTAATAATATCGGGGAGTACCTGGACTCCACTATCAAGTTTGCGGATATCAAAGCTTTTTTGGAGAATTTCTTTCTTATTTTCATATGAAATCCTACCATGATTAAGACTCGGTCTCGGATTGTTCTAACTTTCAGGTTCATGTTTTCGATTCATTCAAATAATTGCCAACGCCGGTGTTTCAGTTATGTTTCCTAGTTCGCGACAAGATATCGATACCGAAAGCCTAGTATACGGCTAAATGTTGTTTAAATCCTAGTTTTCATATCACTAATGATATTCCAATAGAAATACTTAGCCATAATTGTTTTTTTATATTTATTTAATGATTGAAATTGTTTCAAGCCTTATTATAATTGCTATAGCCAAATTCAGAAAATGAAAGTATGTATTTTTGCTATCAATATTTGGAGAAATGTATTTCCTAACTTGAATAAGGTGCACGTTGAGAGTACTAAAATTTCCCTTAGGAAGATAGTGATTGAATTGTTTTATATGATGTGGTATATGAGCAGAAATAGGTGAATAAATGATATAGATATGAATATAAATACATATTATATGTGTTAACTTTCATATATACTATCTCTTAGTATACTCTCGTTGGTCTGTCCTACTATTCGTGAATTTCAAATTTATTATTTTGCAAAACGTACGTAATTGGTTCTCCTAGTAAATAGTTTTATAATTGTAATAGAAAACTTAATTTAATTGTATTTTAAATAAAGTTTTAGACTAAATCTGCTTTAATGTGCAAGATTATGTAATTGGTAGACTGACTCACCAATATGTACTAAATCTAATTTAATCTTTTATAGCTTTATTTCATTTCATTGTATATAATTAACAACAAAATGTGATATATAATTTAAAGTACCTGATTTGTAATTTTGTTACGTTTCTTTATACATAATTAACAGTAAAATACATTATAATTACAAATTGATTGTTCTTCCTGAAAATAAATCAAAATAATCCATACAACTGTTTTTCTTTGGAATAAATACAATACAACTCATACTTTTCCGCATTATTGTAAGGTAGTGGTGGTATAATGGCCCAGTGTCTTCAAATTTCAAATTTTCTGCTAAACTTGCATATTTTCAGTTAATAGTTTCCTCACGCAAAGCCAACTGGATCTCGCTATCGCTGCGCGATATAAGACCACATAACTTCGAGTTACATTGATGAATTTGATTCTGGTAACCTCAAAGTATTGACCCTTAAGTAACGCTAGTAGTACCCAAAAGAAATATTTACTGAATTTTTATTGAAATAAACTTTAAAATGTAAGTTTAAATATTAACTTTACAATAAATGATATTAATAATTTCAAAATAAAGAAATAGAATGAAATAAAATGAAAAAAGTGTTGCTGAAAAAGAAGTTGTTGGGTAGTTTCGAGAATAACAATTTTACTTACTTTTCTAATTTTTTATAGCAATTCAAAAGGTAACACCAATTGGTGTTCAATTACGTTGTAAAGTGTTTGTTTGAATTTTAAAAAATGTTGCAATACTACGTAATCGACGCTTTCAACTGTATTGGAATATTTTGAAGCTTTTACTATTCTACATCGCAATATTTGCCTCATAAAATATTCGGCCACTCTGGTAGCATCATTTGCACCTCCTTTAAGCCTAATATGTGGAAACATTTCTTCTACAGAATCGGAACTAAATGATCTTGTTAAGATAAAATTACTTTGTCGTACAGTATACTCAAAAAAAAAAAGAAACTAGAATGAAGAAAAGAAATATAGAATATTTCAAAATAACACTATTCAAAAAGAACTAAAAGACCCACAACAGCCACGTTTCTTTCCGTGGAAAAACTATATTATAGTTTCTATTGGTACTCGCCGTAACTTTCAAAATATTTATAATAAATATGTAGCACACAATAATGAAACGGTGAATATTTGTAATATTAGAAGAATTCAAATAGAAAGGAATAAACAAAATAAATGTCAAATCAGTCAAATGCCAATAACAGTCGGCTCGATATAATTCAATCATATTTCGTATTTTTAGCACGTGATTTTAACATGCTTTGGATAGATGGAGCTACTTATGGAACGATATTTTGAGGCTAGCAGAATCAAAAAAATCTCGTTATGTGACGACCTTATAATGCGCAGCGATAGCAAGATCCAGGTGGCCTTGCCTCACGTCAGTTTACACGCCATCTTTTAATACCTGGCGATACTTTCGACTAATATATGCATTACCCGATTTCCATTGTACCATGAGAATCGGTTGTAACATAGTAAGGTTTATTATTAGGTATATGCCTTTTATCAAAACGAGGACTAAATTTCCAAACACGGATGAAAGTTGAAAGGTTATGGTACTCCACAATCACGTATTCACTTTACTTACAAAACTTCCTAGAACTGTTTTACTTTCTTATACGTAGTATAAGGAAGTATTGTGATGATGAAAATTTTCGACCTCGAGATTTTTGCAGATGTCCACGTTTTGAAGTCTCCTGATACCGAATAAGTGGTTTTTAAAAAATGTCTCTCTCTCTCTCTCTTTCTCTCTCTGCGTGCGCGCGCGCGCGTGTGTGTATGTGTGTGTGTGACACGATAGCGGTTAAACCGCTATAGGTATCAATTCCAAATTTTATATTTACGAATATAATCTCCCTCTTGAGATCTGATTAGATTTTCAGTAAAATCGGCAGACCGGAAGTAGTAGTTTATTTCAGTGAAAAAATCGAATTTTGCCAATTATTCGTCAACTATTAAGTTTAAACAAATTTGTAAAGAATTCATATATACTCAAAATGAAATTTGAGAAGAATTTTATTAAAAAAGTTTTTCGAGATTCCTACCGGAAGTAGGTCATTTACTCTTATCAAAAATCAGTTTTTTGCAAATATTTCGCAAGTCATGCTTTTTAGACAGGTACGTTACGAGTATAAAAAAATTTAGAACTTAAATTTCAATACCTTTTGTATAAAAAAAATTTCAAATTTTTTTTTTTTCGATAAGAGCAAAACACTTTTGCTCTTATCGAATAGCGATTTTTTGCAAATATGTCGGAATTTACGCATTCTATATATATTTATCAAGAGTACAAAAGCATTTAGAGCTGACTTTGGAATATTTTTTGTATAAACGAAATTTCAAAATTCGGACCTGAGGTACCACTTTTACTCTTACCGAATAGCGATATTTTGCATATATGTCGTAAATTATGCATTCTATATATATTTATTAAGAGTAGAAAAGTATTTAGAGTTGGATTTGCAATATTTTTTGTATAAATGAAAATTCAAAATTCGGACCGGAAGTAATACTTTTACTCTTACCGAATAGCATTTTTTTGCAAATATCTCACAAAGTATGTATCCTGTAGAGATTTATTAAGAGACTGGAAGTACTTGGAATAGGATTTTGAATAATTTTTTTATAAAATAATTTTTAAAATTGTATGATTTGGAACGCTCATACGTATAAGAAAGTCGTGTGGTGGCCACACCTAATTTTTTTACATATCACTCGTGTGTGCAGCACAGTTGATAATATGGCCTAGATGCTGACTTGGTGTTATGTTCAGAGCCATTTTATCCTACATATTTTACTACTACATATTTATTACATGAACAATTTTTTTTTTCTCAAAATATGCAAATCAAGTAGGAATCTACGTAAAAAGTGGAGTCAAAATAATTTGGAGACTGCTGTAGTAGCTGTTGAAGCTAGTGAAAGTCAAAGAAATACAAGTGCAAGATTTTAAAATCCTCGGCATATCTTGAGGAGGAACCTTCACAATTCTTTAAAACGTTTGGGTTGTCCTCGCGTGCTTACCTCAGAGCAGGAGAATGATTTTGTAAATAGATTCATCCGATTCTTTGACATTGGATTACCTCTAACACCCACGACACTAAGCGTTTAGGCACTGAGATGTAAATAAAATAAAACACAAGCTTAACAAAACTGAGTGTGTAGGAAGATCTTGGCTGGCTCAGTTTTCTCATCATCCCAACTTAGCAAAAAGGAAGACTCAATTTACGAACCCAGCTCGGACTCAAAAACTTAACAAAGCAATTGTCGAGGATGATTTTAATAAACTATGTATATGCTAAGATACTGGGTTACACACCCCGATAGACATCTTAACAAAGCTCGTTTTAATATTATTTTATCAAAAGTTTAGGCCCTAGCAACATTACTAACAACGGAATTCTATTCATTTAATGCACATGTAATTCTAGAGGCAGCAGTTGCGCCATATGTGTTATTACACTTGCTAAAACTCGAGCTCCAGTTCCTTCAAATTTACGTTGAAAAGACATTGAACAGAAATACTTCAGAGTCTGATGATGATGGCGACTTGCCTTTATCCACAAATGAAAAACTCGCCCATTTCAAAAGAAAACAGTCATTTCAAGAATTATTGTCAACACCTTTAAACAATGTGTCTGACAGCAGAAAGCAACGACGCAAGACAGTAAACTATAAAGCCTAAAAAATGACTAAAGACTTGTTCTAATTATAAAAGAAAACCAAAGTAAAAATGGTACTGCCAGTGTGCCAAATGGACGAAAAATTCCGTAAATTTCGAGCAAATTTGCCCGTCTCACGTCCTAAGATTGCAAATAATTATCGCGTTCGACTTGTTCTCACGCATTTTTCGTCAATTGGACCCTCTTTTTAGTCAAATTACCTCAGTAACTTCACCTTCTACGGAAAGACTGACACGGCAAGATTGTCTTTTTACTTTCTTATACGTAGTATAAGGAAGTATTGTGATGATGAAAATTTTCGACCTCGAGATTTTTGCAGATGTCCAAGTTTTGAGGTCCCCTGATACCAAAAAAGTGGTTTTTAAAAAATGTCTCTCTCTCTCTCTCTCTCTCTCTCTCTCTCTCTCTCTCTGTGACTGTGTGTGACTGCGCGCGCGCGTGTGTGTGTGTGTGTGTGTGTGTGTGTGTGTGTGTGTGTGTGTGTGTGACCACGATAGCGGTCAAACCGCTGTAGATATCAATTCCAACTTTTGTATTTACGAATATAATCTCCCTCTTGAGAACTGATTAGATTTTGAGCAAAATCGCCAGACCGGAAGTAGTAGTTTACTTCAGTGAAAAAATCGAATTTTGCAAATATTTCGTCAATTACTAAGTTTAAACAAATTTATAAAAGATTCAAATGTACTCAAAATTAAATTTGAGAAAAATTGTATTAATAAAGTTTTTCGAAATTCCTACCGGTAGTAGGTCTTTTACTCTTATCAAAAATCAGTTTTTTGCGAATATCTCGCAAGTCATGCTTTCTAGGCAGGTACATTACGAGTATAAAAGTATTTAGAATGTACTTTTAAATATCTTTTGTATAAAAAAAATTTCAAAATTCAGACCGGAAGTACCACTTGTACTCTTATCGAATAGCGATTTTTTGCAAATATGTCGTAAATTATGCATTCTATATATATTTATGAAGAGTGCAAAAGTATTTAGAGTTAGATTTGGAATATTTTTTGTAAAAATGAAATTTCAAAATTCGGACCGGAAGTAACACTTTCATACGTATAAGAAAGTCGTGTGGTGGCCACACCTAATTTTTCTTATGACGTTTGTGAATTTTTGTGCCGTTGTCAGTACTATTTGGATTTTCAGTCAGTTTTTATAAACGTAAGCCGTTTTACAGAGACATTGGTGCCGACCTCTAAAAAAGAGTCGCATCTCTAGAACCACCCCAATTGGAACCACCAAAATACGCCTACGCGTTATAGAAATGTCCATTCTACGTACCCACCTGTGGAACGTATCTAGCATAGTATCCTAGAAGAAGATACGCCACCCCCTCCTATTTGGCATTTTAAACATATATAATACACAATTACTTTTGTTCTTTTCTTTTACACACACAATCGTAAGTATCTTATTTATCTACACCTACCATTATTTATGCAAAAATTGGATATTTTATTACTTTTTTGTTACGTAGTAAAAGTATTGTCTTTAAAATTTTCAACCTCGAGATTTTTGCAGATGTCCGTTTTGAAAAATAACGACAAAGTGGTTTTTGAAGACATCTCTCTTTCCATCTTTCTCCCCACCCCCTTTCTGACTACTATAGTGATAGCTATATTAATACCAAGCCTATGTTCAGAGAAAACGGTAGTAATTTACTTTAGTGAAAAAATCAAATTTAGCAGTACTTCGCCAATTACTAAATTTAGACAAGTTTCTAAAGAATACAAAAGTACTGAAAAGTAAATCCAAGAAAAATTTTAGAAAAAAAGTTTTTCGAAAGTCCTGCTGGAAGTGTGTCTTTCACAGTTTTTGCGAATGTCTCGCAAGTCATGCTTTCTAGATTAGATTCAGAATATAAAAGTGCATTTAAAGATTGATTCAGAATAATATTTGTATGAAAGAAATGTTATTTGGAAGTAACACTTTATTCATTATCGAGTAGCAATTTTTTGCAAATATCTGGCAAATTATGTATTCTATATGGATTTATTTAAGAATATTTTCATATTCTTAAATAAACTTAGTACATATTTAGGGATGCAATTGGAAACATTTTACTACAAAAAATTCAAAATTTGTACTGGAGGTAACTTTCAGGCATTATTTAATTTGGAACAAATTTTATATATCAAAATCTACACGCAAGTATGTATTTGTATAAAAAAGAGATGTTGTGCCTACATCTTAGTTTTTACCGTTGATTGAAGGAATACATACAGATGCGCAACTACATAGCACTAAGCGTAGCCAAAACTGGGTCCAAGATCTATAGGGATGCATCAGTCGTTTGGGTCCGAGATACGAAACAGCCCGAGACAGCGATGATGTTTCTCGGCAAGGGGCTTGCGGGACAACTTAATGGAAAGACACGCAATTTTACTATAGCGTTGCGCATCTTTATATATTCCTTCAATCAACAGTTTTTACAATACACTCTGCCAGCAATATATTTCATAAAATATAAAAATATGGTAAAATAAATACATCAATGCTTTAAAACCAAACAAATTTTTAATACTAGTAAGTGCAAAAACAGAAAAGTGTCCATTACCCTTCTAAAGGCATTTAACATAGACTTATTCGAGGGTAATGCTATCGGTATACTCTCTGGGTTAGTAGATGATTGCTTTGCCTTGGTATTCCCTCAGTACAAGAAGCATGTCTGTATTTTTTAGAAAAAAATCATGAAATCGATTTTATTTAAATTTCTAAAGTGATAAGCATCAACAAACTACGCTTATCAACTGAGAGGCACTATTAAATCAATTTTGCAGCTAATATCAAGGAGCGATCCATTATATTTAAAGGTTTAGGAAACCCCATACGTACGTAACATATCACCAACCAAATAAAGGTGTATGTTATTCCTAACCAAATACAAAGCTAAATCTACATTACGGTCATTTTAAAATTCTGAAGGTAGTATGATTCTACTACTTACTTACTTACTACGTCGATTCACGTTCAATGTCCGGGAAACGTGAACATACGAGATGTATGAATTGTCATATCAGGTTTCCCACAGTTATAACATTCATAACAAAACAAAACACATCACATCACATGTGTTCTGAATTATATTTATTTTCCAAACTTCGAACACCATTTTAATTTTCAGATTTCGCAGATTACAAATTTTCTTTGAGCTATCAATCCAAAGTAGCTTTCTATGAATTGTTATGGCCTTGTAGTTTGAGCAATACTCTTGCAAAAATGCATCCTAGTAGCTTTCTATGAATTGTTGTGGCCTTATAGTTTGATCAATACTCTTGCATCATCATACGGACAAAATCACGGGATGTAATTTGGGGTGATGTAAACTCGTTAGTATTATAGAGTGCTTCATTTTCAATATAGCCTCTTTTGTAATTGATCTAACCACTTTCGCTACGCTAATTGTGAAGACTTTCCCCGCTTCATCCTTGCCAAGTTTCCATATTTCAAATTAAGCTCGCCAATAGCTTGTGAGTAATTACTTGACAGTTTCATTTGGTAGCCATTTTCTTTAAATATTAATTAAAGATTATCGTAATTCGTGTAAACTTAGCAAAACGTCACCTACTTAATTACAATTTTCTTTTCTTTCCTTGGAGTAATTGAAAATCCAATGAATTTTTCGGCAAAATAATGAGTTCCTCGATAGGAGTGAATATAACTTAAGATTAAAAATTATTTCGGATGCCTATCGACCCTTGACAAATTCTCTATTGCAATTTTCAAGCTCGCCTATATCAATATGGTATAAAATGGCACCACCAATATTAGCCTGCACTTTAAGCTAATTCTTCCATAACATCAGTGTCCTAATTTTTATCGGTTTGTGATAATTTTATTAGGCAGATACCACTTTTTGGAAAAAAATTAACATGCAAAATCTGTAAAAGAAACTCCGAATTGGAAGACAAATCTAACCACGTAATAAGCACACATAGCACAAGAAACCATAATGTATTTTAATATTTAACTTATTATATAACTCTAATAGTCGATGCACTTGACAAACACTCCACATTTTATCAACACTACCTGTTTGACTTAAGTGTAGTATCAACATGGCGGACCTGTACCCGGTTTCATCACGCGACGTCGTCTCTCTTCCTATTCTTTCTCAATGCTTCAAATACTTTCCTCATTAGAGACGGCCATGCCTTTTTTATGGTTGGTGACAGTGCATAATTTTGATAGTTTGGTTATGTCTTGTAAATAATAATAGGCGTCTATAATTTGAATTTAAAGCGGCCTTCACACAATCAATATATATTGTCAATAAAGTGTTGTCAATACTGTCAATAAATATTGTTAAACTGTAATTGCCTCACACTATCAATATTTATTGACAATTTATTTAGTTTTGCGCTGGTAATCCATGATGTCATACTGACAAAAAGCTTGTGTAGCTATTATTTCAGCTCTATCATAAGAAGCCGGAAAAAGAGAATATGGACCAGGACTAGAGAGTAACATCTAAGGAATTACACGTTTTCTCACTTGAGTTTGTTGAATTAGGTGCGCATACCTACCTCAAAAGATTTCCAAAATTACTTTGGCATGACTAACGCTTGTTACGAAGAGTTGTTGAATCTAATGGGACCAGTTATCGTGAAACAAAGACAGTAATGAAAAAGGCAGTTTCAGTTAAAGAGAGATTGTCAGTAACTCTCCGATTTTTAGCAACTGGTAGAGCATTCGAATATTTGATTTGAAGTTTTTTGCTATTGCTTATACAGGTTATTAGTTTTATTTTTAATAGCAATCACGCATCAGTGTTATTATATTTTTCATACGCGGCAATTGAAAACGTCGCTGTAATTTTTTTCTGTACTAATGGTAGAACTTCATCAGTTTTTTTTTGTTTTGTTTTAGCACCGGTGAATTATCAGCATGTTGGTATATTCTTTTGTCAGGGTCTGTTTTCATAGATGGATCAATGTATTTGCCAAGATCGAGGTAAGTCATACTTTATTCGAAAATATAGTATTGTTTCAACCTAACCTTAGCTTAATCATGAAACTGGTTTTTGTTGTAACTATTTTTGAAATATTATTATTAGGCAGAATTGAAATTCGAAATGTTATACTTGAGATGTTTTACAATGGGTACTAAAATAGTTTACATGTATTGTCAAATATTCCACTCTTCCTTTTACCTCCTAAATTCACTCATCGTCAAAACTTTACTGATTTCAAGAATAATGCTAATTGTAGTAATTCCTCCAGACTTCATAAAAAACATCGTTCATTTTCGTATTGACTGATTAATAATTTCAGTTCGTCTAAATTTATCAAAATTCCCACCTTTTATGCAACTTTTTGCATTTTATCCTCTTACTGTACGTGCAGCTGCTTTAAAACTTCGGAAAAATATTCCATATATTATTATTTTATGCTGTGATGTAAATATGGTAGTTAACTCTTAATATACCGCCGGCGGACATTTAGCCACTGCCTTAATATAAACATATGTTAATGCTTACATGAGCATTTCAGTTTTTTAGAATGTAATTCCAACAATCTAGTGTGTGTTATCCTCATAACGTTGAGGTAGAATTATTAAATTTACCTAATTGTACTCAATTACCTGATAATTAAATTTATCTAATTAAATAATTATCAGTACAAAAGCTGAAAAGATTATAATTATTCAATTTTCAACACTGGAAAAACTAATTTTAAAATTATGTTTCTAATACCGCGTTTAAAATGCCATTTAACGACTATGTTTCCATGACGCTAAGTGACTTTTTAAACACATCTTGACAAACTGTGGCTTCGCGCACTTTAGTCACGGGGTGAACTTAGCACTTTACTCATAGGCTAAAGTTCGCTCTAGATTTTTTAAATGCAAAAATCGATTGAAACTCAAACAAGATAGATGACACTTGCCATCGATATGTCAAACTACCCCGACGTGACGCGACAGCAGGCAAGTAATTTTGTTTTATTTTGATTATTGGCTGTCGTAGGAAATGTATTGTATGAAACTCGTTTTATAAACTCATTAGTCATTCGTTTTATTAATCACTCGCTACTTTACGCTACACTGCTGGTTAAATACTAGCTCCGCTACGCTTCGCTAATGATTAATAAAACTCCTGACAAAATGAGGGTTATAAAACTTTCCTACATAAATATGTTACCATGCTTGTCTACAAATATTCTTTGACAGTAGTAACAGTACTGACAGGATCAATACATACTGTGGCTTTTTTTATACAGGCCTTGGTATTCAGGAGTGTAAATTTCTTGTTTGACTATTCAAGTTATTTATTGCTTGATATAACTTTTGTTTTTTTGCTTAGCCCTTCTATTCACGTATTATCGATCCCTTCACAACCTAGTTTATCATTTTTTGCGATAACGTGACTTTGCTCTTACATATAATTTTTTATCATGTATCCCTATCAGTGCTTTATAATCTCCTTGAAATTAAATGTAATTCTTGACACACATAAAAATAATTTACTTTTGATCCACTCCGATTTAGGCTAGACATTTCCATCATCAGAGCCCTACACCCTGCACGTTCAAACATTTCGTTTTATTTGTTGTTTTCTATTATTAATAATGATGAAATTCTATTCCTGTCTCAGACCTTAAATTTTGTTGTTTCGCTCGTTTATTATTTTTGTTTTTAACAAAAGTATTTATGCAATAAGTATTGCTAAATGATTTGGAATATTTTAGAACAGGTACTAACGTGAGATTCAAAAAGGTTGTCTATTACGTCTTATTAATATGTATATGAAACATTTTAGGTATATTTCACATTTTTAGAATAATGTTATAAATGTATTGGCAAATAAGATATAAAAATTTACAACATGGACGTAGATTACATAGAGTTTCCTCTTATTGTTCTGTACATGGCATAATAATAAAAGTAATGTATACAACCGGCATAATTTTTATTATATTAGTATTTAAAAGATACATGTCAATAATAAAATAAATCAATAATAAGTATGTTGTCTTCTCTTTATTCGTATCTTGCTTTATTAAACAACACGGTTTTACTTTCATTTCATATTTTATTCTCAAGTTACATATTACATACAATACACCATTTTTCTCACTACTCTTCCTCTTACTGCCAACCTTATTTTCCTAATATCCCAATAATACATTAATACAAATAAAACTACAACATTCGGCCTTTCCTGACCATTTGTTTGGCCTCAAACAGTTTTTTTGTTCTTTTGTAACATTAAGTATAATACAATTTTTACAAACAAAATAAAAGAAATTTTATGGTTGGTTAATTGTCAGTTATATAATCTTCGTATTTCCGTGGCATTTTCGTCCTACGTTGGGGGCGGCTGTCGGTGGAACACGTCAATTCGATTTTCGAGCAACCTGGGTACTCTGGATCCGCTTCGTCGCTGTCGGTATCGGTCCAGCTGTGTCCTTCCGACTCTGGCTCGCGTTCTTCATCCAAGGTTTCGGTTTCGTTCGGTCTGTCTTCCAATGGGTCGACTTCGTCATCGCTATCCTCACCATCGGTATAAGAGTCGTCTTCTTGATTTTTAAAAATCTTTAACTGAGAAACATGGGCCACGGTAGTATATCCTTTTCCGGAGTCCTTCTCAATAAGTTTCTCTATTCGGTAGGTCTCTCCCGGTAGTTTTTCTATGACTACATATGGTCCTTTGTATTTCAACTGGGTCTTCGTAGGTTGACCTGTGGCCACAGATTAACTTTTAATAGCCACAATATCACCCACATCATAAGTTATTCCCTCGTAACGTTTTTTATCATAATATTCCTTATATTTCCTGCACGTTTTGGTAGCTGTTTCTAGAGCTTTACTTCGTAATTGCTCTCGTGTTAATTCGGGTTGGTTTCTGGTGGCAACGTTTACTATTGACGCGTCTTCAAACGCAGGGGTGTAACCATATAAGCACTCGAATGGAGTAATTCCAATAGTTTTGTTTACTGTAGTATTTATTTATCATCCTCGAAATTTGATGAAGTAACAATCACGGATAGTATACTCTTCATTTTTATCTCAGCAATACCATTTGCCTGTCGATAACGCGTAGCAATAAGTCTGTGTTCTATGTCATATGCTCGGCATAATTCTTGGAAATTGGTTCCTGTATATGCAGTGCCTCTATCGGTGACAGCTATCTTGGGTGCACCAAATTGTTCTATGAATAAGACTAATTTTTTTGACGTTTCCGAAGATGTTGTACTTCGGGTAGCAAATAATTTTATAAAGCGGCTGTAGGCATCCACTATTACTAGCAGGTACATCTTCCCTGTTCTACTTTTGGGAAAGGGACCCAGATGATCTATGTGTATCTTCATCATAGGCTTCTCAGGTAATCGGGGCGGATGTAGTTTTCCCGGTTTTTTCCCTCCAGGAGCTTTCGTCATAAGACATTCGAAACATGCTCTTATATGGTGCTTGACGTATCTCTTCATGTTTCGGAACCATAACTTCTTCATTATTTTTCCCATCGTTCTGTCTACTGACCAGTGACCAGCTTGATCATGGTATTTGATTACAGTAGCCTTACGCATACTATCTGGTATAACATATAGCAGTTTCTCTTCTCCGTGACATTTCACTTTTTTGTACAATTTGCCATCCTCTAGCACATATTCTTTAACTTTATTTCTCTCTTCCGCTGTTCTCTCGTACTCTTCTCGTTTAAAAATATCTACTATTTCTCGTAGTTTCATATCACTCCTCTGCACCATCATAATTCTTTCCTCTTCTGTTAATATTATCATCATATTTAACTTTTTGTCATAAATTTCTTTCATTATTTCAGTTTGGCTTGGTTCTTCTGTAGCAGCTCTACTCAAACAATCAATATGTTCCATTTTGCTTCCCGGTCGATATCTTATTTCCATAGGTATAGTTTTTTGGTTCCCTTTCAGTGCAATTTCTCTTTCGTTTATTCCTCTAATTTCTCCTATACTTGTTCCTTTCATCACTTTCTTCTTTTGATCTATCCCTGCCACAGTTAGAACAGCTGGTTCGTCATCCACGTTCACCAACAAAAAATTTATTTTATTACATTCAACCATTGTTGATTCTGCCATTTTTACATCATATTTTCTACTAATTTTTTCATCTAATTGTATATTTTTAAAAGGATCATCTGTTTGATATCCAAATTTCAATATAGCACCAACACGCACATATGCAATATCTGGCATTTCTACCCACCAGTATATCCATTGGCTGCACATCACTTGGCACGATCACTGCATCTACCTCTTCACAAACATCGTCTAAGGTCAATAAAACTTTTGTTGTAAAATAACATTTAACTGGAGTCATATTTCCAAATCCATACCTATAAAGTTTTCACCATTGGGTAACATACTATACCATGTTTATCAACAAATGCTTCACTGATAGTAGTAACAGCACTGCCCGGGTCAATAAATGCTGTGGCATTTATAGTTTGATTCACTGTAACAGTCTTTATAAATTTTTCACCCCACTGTTTTCCACACTAACTGGTAACCAACATTTGCTGATTGGACACATTTATCTGTTCCTTTGATGCTTGATTTTGTGGTTTGTTGACTCTATCTTTATTAAAAAAACAATATTTTGCAATATGTCCATATTTCTTACAAACAAAACACAATGGTTTTCCATCTTCGTCTGCAACTGGTAATTTCTTACGTGCTTGGTTATTTAAATTATGTTTCGCCTGATTTCTCACTTCATTTTTCTTGTCAAATTTCTTCTCATTTATATCTGGTTTTAGTCTTTCTAGTCGTGCTTTATCAATCCTTTCACAATCATGTAAATCCTGTATTAGTTCATCATCATCTTTGTGATCACGTGTCTTTGCTGTAGCACATGAATTTTTATCGTATAACCCTATCAATATCTGTTCTTTCACCTCTTTAAATTTTAAATGTAATTCCTGACATAATAGTAATTTATCATAGAAATAATCATTTAATGGTTCCTGTTTTGCTTGAATTCTTTCAGTCATTCTTTTCCATTTTTCGGGTAAACCTTCGTCTACAATAAAGGTTTTATTAAACAATGTTTCAAAATCAGTAAATGTTTCTATCGATCCCTTCTTATCTCTATACCAATTTTTTGCAGCTCCTATCATATTTGATCTAGCTACCTCTAAGGCAAATGAATCGGGCCACCTATGTATAATTTTCATGCTTGTTATTTTCCCGATCCATTCTTTGGCATTTTTATTCCCATCAAAATATGCCACATTTTTGGTAATGTCTGGCATTACTTGGTATGTTGTATTTGTACTCGTACCATTTTCTTCTAATCCATTTCGATGTTGGTTAGGAGTTTGCATTATTAGACGTTCGGATATTTCATCTCTCTTTCTATTTTATATTATTAGCATTGATAGAATTCTATTTAAATTATATTCACTATTTGGATCTCCTGGTATGTTGTTTTCATTTGCATTTAAAAATGTTTCTCCACTCAAACTATCATTTTGTTCATATTCTTGGCTCTCCATGTTTGTTTTTTTCTTTGGCAACGGTATTTTCTTCGTGTTTCTTTATGACCAATTTATTCTTATTTCAGCTCTTATATTTGGTTATATCCCACTTCTGAAATTATGTTGTCTTCTCTTTATTCGTATCTTGCTTTATTAAACAACACGGTTTTACTTTCATTTCATATTTTATTCTCAAGTTACATATTACATACAATACACCATTTTTCTCACTACTCTTCCTCTTACTGCCAACCTTATTTTCCTAATATCCCAATAATAGGTACATTAATACAAATAAAACTACAACAAGTATTTACTAGAAAACCACACGGAACAACGTAGGTATCTTACGTCGAAATTTCTAACACTGTGTGGAAAAGGCGGCACTGGCTTGGTATGTGTCATATATTTATTAAGCGGGATAGCCGATCTCTGTACATGACCCATTTTAGGTATGTGCCGCATTTTTAGAATAATGTTCAGAATTTATCGATAAATAGGATGTCTAAAGATTTATAACATAGACGGGAGTCCTTTCTTTTACTCTTGTATTACGCATAACTATAATAATTTATGCTACTGAACGTGAGACAAATCATTTCTATTTTATATTAGTTTTCAAAATATACAGTCGAAACCAAAAAAAAAAGTAGACAAGAGATCTCGTACTTTGTAAACCTGGCTTTATTTACTTGTCATTAGTGTTAATTCATTATTCTATGGAATATCAAATAATTATTAAAACATCTTCTATCTGAATAATACGAATTTTTGTTTAAAACTTCCTGCAATCTATTTGGAGTAGAGTTATAAAGGTTGGTACAAGTATTTTGATTTACATTCTCCCATGCTGTGTGAACTATTTCTACCAGTTCTTGTCTATTTTGAGGTCTTCGATTCAATTTCTTTATTTCCTTGATCATCAACACCCAGACATTTTCGATAATATTTAAATCAAGACTTCTTGGCGGAAAAGCCAACACATTGATGTTATTTTCTCTGAACCATGTTTTCACTCTGTCCGATGTATGGATGGGGCAGTTATCCTGGTGAATTATAAAAATGCAATTTGAAAAAAATAGCTCCACTGAAAGCGACATCACATTACTTTGAATGTTGAAAAAAGTTTCCTTTGAAATTTTCTGGATACACATTATTAATAAAGTTTTCGTCAAATCGGGTACCTCTTGGCGGTATACATGAATCGGTCTATTTTTCTTGCTTTGAAATAATTTTTCATTTGTAACAATTACATTTTGCCAAAAGTGTCTGTTATTTACTAGATGTTCAAGTGCATATCCTACACGAGTTTCATTGTGGGTCGCATTCAAATTAAGTTTTTTGGCAGTTTTATGGCACCGCAAATTAGCTTCTCTAACTCTTCGTCGGGCAGTAAAAACAGAACCCGGAAAGTTACTTACATCAGCTGCTATCACTATTGAAGAAAATTGATTTTCAATAAGCACATTTGTGAGATAGCGGTCTGCTCAGCTGTTGATATTTTTTGCGGCCAGAACCAGAAATTCCACAAATTCTATGGTTATTTCGCCATTGTTTAATAATTTTAAAAGCTGTGGTTTTATTTATATCATTTCTTTCCGCAATTTCACGTATTTTGAAACCGTTACTCAAATCTGCAATAACATTGACTTTCATATCTTCATTTACGGAAAGCATTTTTGTAATAGTTTAATATCAACTGTAAGGTTGTCATAGATAACCAAATTTTGACAAGTAACTTCGAAGTCGCTATTACACTAATCATTTTGAGAAAGTCTATGATAGAAACCTGTAGTTTTGTCCACTTTTTTTGCTTTCGACTGTACATGTTACAAATGTCAATAGTAAAATAAATAAATATAAGTAATTGATAGAAAAGCAACATGGAACGTATAGGTTAACATGCCAGTAAATTGTTGAAATAGAGTATCTTATCTATTGACATTTCTGTATGTGGAAAAGGTGACACATGACTTGTGTCCACTTGTGTCTGTCACGTATTCTTGAAGCGGGGTAAACAATAATCTTCTTGAACCCTTCTGGATATGCTATTTATTCAGCTACAATACGATTCATTTTATGTATGTGCCGCATTTTTAAAATTGTCGGTAAATAAGATCTACAGAAGTTTATAACATGGGCGTAGATTATACATATCATAGTTTTTCTTCTGCTTTTGTATAAGACATAATGTAACTAACTTATACTGTCGGACATGATCATCACCTTATTATAGTCAACCGGAACGTCTATGTCAAAATATCAGCTTGGTTTAGTAAAATGCTAAAACAAAGTATTTTACTTATGGAGACTGTTCAAACCAAACTGTGAAAAAGGCTAAAGTTTGAGTTACATTATTGTGAAATAACTATACCTTATTCCAAAAAAGTGCGAGATGAAATTCTGAACAGACCCCTAGCACAAATTACAACCTATAACTAGTGAAATCAATTTTAGGCGGTAAAAGTAAATTAAATATATATCTGAAATATGAAATCTGTACCAATTTAAATTGTATATAGATATTTCATAGCTAAATCCACAGTTAAGGCAATATAATGGTAAATGTAGTAATCATAACACACGAAAGTAAATAAATGTGTCTAGAAAACAAACAATATCAAAGATGTCAAAATATTTGATAATTGATAGCAAAAAGCGAATGTAGTGTGGTGTTATTTCACCTTGCTCTCAACAGTAAGAAATAGCTCTCAATTGGGTCTGTTCCGAATTTCATCTCTCTCGTTTTGGAATAAGGTATAAAGGTATAAAAATATTGTTATCACGCATTGTTAATATATGAGACGTTTTAGGTATGTAAATGTATTGTACGAATATATAAGATGTCTAGAAATTAATACCAGACATGAGATAAATCATGTTTATGTACCAAGTCAGTAAAGTGATATTTTATCGAACGAGACTGATTTATGAGCCAAGCGAGCGTAGCGAGCGAGGCAAATAAAAGACGTTCGATTAAGGTACGTTACTGATGTGGTGCATACAAAATTTTATCGCCAACCGCAAAAATTTGTAATTTAAAACAAAGATATAATGACTTATCACATTTTATGATAGTGACTAACGATTTATGTTTAAAGTCATGAGTCATGGCTACGTTGACAGATATTAGCGGCAGGTAAAGTACTTTATTGTACAGTACGATAAAGTGTTTGTTTACCTCCGTAAAACGCTATGGTAACGCATCGCTTTACAGACGGTTGGCGATAAACTACTATTATTCTATAAGTTTTCCGACGACACATATTTCAAATGTCAGTAATAATTAGGGAGCGGACCCGAAAGGTTGGTGACTCATCGCCCATAGGCACACTATTGAAATGTTAAAGAGGTTCTAATTTTATTTATATAATTGGATAACAAGTGGCTGGTGATCTATAAAATACAAAATACCTTATTATTTGTTCATTTTGTAGTTCAAGTCGAGTAATGGAGTATTAATATTTACTAGCATTACTTTCTCAAAGTTCTCTTCTGTAAGATTTGTTCTCTTTGAATGAAGTACATCTTTGTAGATAGAAAACGTCCTTTCTACATCGCAACTGGTTATAGGTGCGTACTGGAAATATTCTTTTATTTCAGCGTATTTACCAGTTAGATTTTGTGTCATCCGAAGTCACTCAATTATATTTGAATATATGTATAATGTATTGGGATTAATTAAGTACAGGATAAACGTATACTTATTCTTTATTGTTAAAATATAATGCTCATGCTGATGACGCTTTTTCTTACACACGTTACTGTCTATATGTATATGAAGTGTCTGTCTAATGTTACCAACTTCAAACACTCAAATACACTACAATCCTCCCTCTTAAGCCTAAATTTTACAAATTTAATCTGCTAGGAGGTTTGATAACTCTCCTGGGTCTATCAACAATATTTGGAGTTCCCTTCTCAGACCTCTCTACAGAAACAGGATCTGCAGTTACATCCAGTCCAGTAGGTGCGGTTACAGTTATATCATTTCCTTTTACACTGGACCTGTCTGTTTCCTTAAGTTCTACATTGTTCTTATTTGTCATATTAAATAAATCTACAAACTCTACCTTTCCTGTACCATCATTTACAGTGTTTTCGATGAAATTATTACTTTCAACAAAATTATTATTTTTATAATAGCAAACCTTAGCTAAGTGCCCTACCTTTTTACATAGCTTACACTTGTATGTTCTGTATTTACACTTAACAAAATTATGATCAGCCTCACCACAACTTCTACATAACAGTTTGCTTTTTCCATTTTCGTGCCTGTCTTCCTTCTTCTTGAAAGTTTTGCTGCCTTGCTCTTTAAAACTCCTCTTTTCTTCAAACTTCCTTGTCGTTGAAATCTTGTTTACACACACTATATTTGATGCTGAGCTTATAACTGCCTCTTTCTTTAATGCTACCTCAACCAAATTTTCTAAAGTTACAGTGTGCTCTTCTTCACAGACTCTATCCAATACAAGTCCTTTTCGTAATCCAGTAACAAACTTGTCCTTTAATTTGTCGGTCAATAAATTTCCAAACTTACATGTTATAGCTTTATTTTTAATCTTAGCATACCATTGCCTTATTGATTCTCCTTCCATTTGTTTTAATTCGTAAAATTCGATTCTTTCTTTAAATACAGACATTCTTTTCGAAAATTGAGATTTTAAAATACCACATAAGTCTTCATATGATTTATCCTTAGGTAGATCTGGGTCACACAAGTCTCTTAGAATTTTATATGTTTGTTCACCGACCAATGTTAGCAAAACTGGTACTTTCTTGATATCCGCAATATCATTTGCCATAAAGTACTGTTCCATCCTTTCTTCATACGTTATCCAGTCTTCTCCCATATTATATTCGGTAATGTTTCCAATCGTACCCCTTACGACTGTTTGCGCCATGCTTATGCCCTTTTCACAAATTTTTTCTCTCGTCGCCAATTTTATAATGTATTGGGATTAATTAAGTACAGGATAAACGTATACTTATTCTTTATTGTTAAAATATAATGCTCATGCTGATGACGCTTTTTCTTACACACGTTACTGTCTATATGTATATGAAGTGTCTGTCTAATGTTACCAACTTCAAACACTCAAATACACTACAATATGTATTAATAGCCACATCTAATGTGGTTAATCCATCTTTTAATTTGAGATTTCGATTTTCAAAATAAGTGATTAGTTTAGGCAAATTTCCAAAGTGTTCCTGAAGGAATAATAACTGATTTTTTAAATTTGGGATTTGTGTTAGTTCCTTGCACTCAGAAATACTACGAGCATCGTCATTTAAACATGTAATGAAATTTTGTAAACTATCGAAATTCTCTGCATAAAAACTAGTAGTTTCCAACCATATCCTCCTGGTGCTTTTCTGAAAACTTTTTTAAAAGCGGACACAAGTCTATCAATTTCCGGATACCTGTTTCTGATATATTATGTTCACAGATTCTGTGGAGAGCATTTGCTACACAAGTAATATGCAGCATATAAAGATATGTTTCCTTTAATAGTCTGCCTGTTTTTAACATATATGCGGTACTGTCACTAACAAATTAAAGTATTTTTTCCTTGTACCTGTCGTCCGAATGAAGCACTTTGTGCAAATTCTCGTCAATGGTTTTCGCAACTGTTTCGGCATCAACTGTATTTATAACTTTAGATGCTATTACATATGCGTTATATGGTATAGTTGGATGTAGTACACCAGCTACAACATTTACCACACATCGTCCTAATATATCGACAGTTTCGTTGGCACTTATTCATAGGTACTGATTTGAAAGATGTCTTCTAATACATTCTACTGTTTTCGTGAAGCACTTAGAAACACAATATTTGCGTAAGGTGGATTCATCAGGAACATTTCGACGAGCATATTTTTGAAGAAATGTTTTGAAAGTGGGATTGTCAAGTTTCTTTTGTGGGATATTAGCTGCCATTAAAGTTTCACAGAGTTCTTCGTTAAAATTGTCAGCTTCCACCGGGTCTAATTTCTGTGTATGTTTTAGCGATGCTAAGTGACGTTGTATGTAGGCTTTTTGGGCATTCTGTAACGATATTTTAGAGACTATGCAATAAATTTCGGAATCACTGACATTGGAGGACATACAATCAGTATGACCCATTGTTTTACGATGCCATTCTCGATGTTCTTCCATATCATAGTAACATAAACAGTGTTCTAGATCTAAATAAATGACAACTAAAAATGTATGCGTATGTTATGGAAACTTAACAAAATCCAATGCACACTTACGTCGAGATAATTGGGAGAGATAGATTCCATGAAACGGTATTAAACAGGAACTATTACAAAAATTACGAAGTACGTAATTAACAGTCAAAACAATGAAAAAACGAACGTATGTATGAATAGGCATATACATATACATATATAACTTTATTTATCTTACGAAATGTAAGGTAAATATAGTAAATGTTAGAAACCCTTCGCGCTTCTACCTACGCCGATTGAACAAACGAGTTTTATGAGGAAAGACGACTTTTTTTTGCTGTCGTTTTGGGACAATAACAGATGTTGCAGTTCACCATATGAATACTGTTTGCTATTCAGTAACAGCGTGTTGTTTACATTATTTCTTTGCTCCGTCGTAATTTAAACTTGGCACGTCCGCTGTCTAGTAATAATTATACATGGGCGAGAGAGGGGAAGTGGATCCGATTTCACCAGACTAGACCAACTCGTGTTTTGTCGGCTCTCGGGGAAACCGGCAGATAATACGGTACCCGAGAGCCGACAAAACACGAGTCAGTCTAGTCTGAATGAAATCCGATCCACTTCCACTATCTCGCCCATCTATAGAAATAATAAAGTAAAGTAGTACTATATACGTAGTTGCAAGAAAAGTCGTATGTCTAGCTCAAAATGTCAAAACAACTATAATAGGTTGCTTATATAGAGTACTTTTCGGAACAATTTCAAATCAATAAAATTAAACTAATTAATTAATATTTCAGGATATATATCTTCCCATAGTAATATACTATTATATTAGAGCCAGTTTCATATTAAATATTATAAATAGAGCTATTAAATATTATTTTTTCTACACTCCTATTTTATATAACATTTGGCTATACTGTTTAGGAGGTAAGCATAGTTGACAAATGTCAAAAGGTGTATGAATATTATTATTTATGACAGTCCTAAAATGGCTTTTGTAGGTTATATTACTTGACAGGTTTGACAGGTAAAATTTTGCAACATCTCAAATTTGACGCCATTTTAATTTAGTGGCGCATGTCGGTTGCGAGAGCGACCATATATGTTATACCGGGCTCTTTTTTTATCATTACACATAGCATTTTCCCTATGTGTAATGATAAAAAAAAATTGTCAATGCATTAGCGATATAGTCACTGTATAGTAGACAACCAGTTATACACTAATGAAGAATTTACGTATAATTAATTTTTAAATCAGGTTGCCATGACGGGAAAAACATTTTTTATGTCTAATATTTCTGAATTTTTATTCAAACATAAGTCATAATTTAAATACATTTTATTAAAAAATAAATAATTTATTTATAAATCATGAATAAATACAACAGAAATGAAAAGGTGGCTATAGTAATGTGGTACCAGAAAAATAATAGTTTAAGGCAAGTTAGAGACATGTTTTCCGTCAATTATCCAGACAGGCCTATACCTTGTGCAAAAACAATTCTGAACTTTTTTAAAAAATTTCAAGAAGATGGTTGTGTTCTAAATTCTCACAAAAAAAGAAATAGAACCAATCATGTTCGAACAGAAGACATGAAATTAAATATCCTGTGTTACGTAGAGGAACGTAGGATCTCTTTTAGATGTAGCTAAACATTTTGGAGTATCGTACAGTTCGGTATACAAAACTCTGAAAGAATTTATATATAGGCCATACAAAATATCAAATCATCAAGAGCTTTTCGAAGAGGATAAGATAAAACGAACTGAGTTTTGTGAAATAATGTTTAACATGTTAAATGAAAACCAAGAAATTTTAAATAAAATAATTTTTACTGATGAGGCTACATTTACCGTAAACGGTGAAGTCAACTCTCAGAACTTTCGGTTTGTACCCTACATTTATCCATGAAAAATTATTAAATTTCCTATCCATTAATCCATTAGGTACTGGTCCCGTACAAATCCTCACGCTCAAAACCTGACCCGAACACAGTACCCTCAAAAAGTTAATGTCTGGATTGGAATAATAAGCGATAGACTTATTGGCCCATTTTTTATTGACGGTAACCTCACTGCAGTGAAATATTTGAATTTGTTGAGAGACCATATCATTCCATCAATTGAGATGATGAATGTTGATGAACCCTGGTTCCAAATGGATGGGGCCCCGCCAGATTCTACTAACGCTATCAGGAATTTTTTAAATAACTTATTTCAAAGACGGTGGATTGGTAGATTTGGTGCCATACTATGGCCTCCAAGATCCGCTGATTTATCTCCAAATGACTATTTTCTTTGGGGGTTACCTAAAAAGTAAAATTTACAACAATGTATACGAATACGCAACTTGAATGAACTAAAAGAGCGTATACGTACTGCATGTAATGGAATAAGGCCAGAATTTATTAGAAATACACTTCGTTGCTTTCAAGATCGCCTTGCTTATTGCCTTGAAAGACAAGGTGGACATTTCGAGAACTTGTTATGATATTAGACTTCACATTTAAGTTCGTTTAATTGTTATAATAAACTAATTATTTTGTTCCAAGTGATATTCTGCATTTTCTTTATTAAAAACATAACCTAATTCTTCTAAGCTTTATTTTGCTCTGTATCGCCCAGTGTTACAGTACAAGTATTATTGCCGAATCAAATACTTTCGCGCTAAATTTTAACAGTTTCGTAATAAATGTAAAAGGTTTTATGTACGCTGCAAAGTTTAATTTTTCCGTACAAATAATTTATGGTAGAAGTAAGAGAAACGGATCTCCAGAATATTATTTTATTTGTATCGGCCAGTGGGAAATGGCGGGAAATCCTTAATGTAGCAATTATGATGTTGACGACGTGATATATTTCGAATTTTAAAATTGTAAGAAAAATTGTACAAAATTAGTTATTTACGATATAATTGTTAAAAGTGCTATTTTATTTTGCGAGTAAGATTTGCGACACGAGGGTGATTAGGAACTGGAGCAATTTAAAATAAGCAAAATAAAATAACATTTTAACACGTGTATCGTACAGTGTTTCTGCTACAAACTCAATTTTTATTTTAAAATTTTAATAAAAAGTTTAACGAAAATTGACTGATAAAAATCTTATGACAGCTCACTGTTCCTGCTTGTCAAAATACGAGTGTATAACTGGTTGTCTACTATACAGTGACTATATCGCTAATGCATTGACAATTTTTTTTTTATCATTACACATAGGGAAAATGCTATGTGTAATGATAAAAAAGAGCCCGGTATATTGTTGAAGCGGGTAGACAATTTTTTTGAATCTCTGTATAATAATATTTAAGAAACATTTCAAATCTTGCCAATCTAATAATTTTTTTTATATATTTCGTTTTTATGAGGGCTAACGCTTTAGTCATTAAGTAGCCAAAAACAAAAGTTTTATTCTTGGATTTACAGTATTTGTTCAATAATACCTCTGTGGTGTTTTCGTCATGTACAAAATTTCCGCACGCCATTGGAGTTCACCTACGAACATTTGGCAGGTATTATTTAATTTATTTGTTACATTAATATTTCTCATTATCAATAAAGAAATATGATAAATTTAAATTAAAGTTTCCAATTAATTAACCGAATCCCAAAATTAAACCTATATTGATTCTATCGCGATTGTGAAAATTGTACCTAACAGGTATAAAAGGAAGAGATTTACTTACGTATTCTCATTGTTGTTCGGAATATTTCGTTATGTTTCGTTATTACGGCTTACAATACTTTAATTATACAATATTCAGTATTTCAAACTTTTTTGGGAGAAATAAAATTAAACGTGTTTATTCTTAAATGGATTTAATATCACTCATAATTCTTTTTACATTCCTGTGTTTATTTTTTTCTATTTTTGGCTTTCTCTGTCAGAAGTTTCCATACTTTCCCCTAGGTGTCGCTTGCATGCTATTTGTTTTGTGATGTAAATCCATTTAGTCTGTCGGTTAGGTTAGTAAAAGGTGTAGTAAAATTGTTGGTCGGATCGAGTTTACGTTTTCTACTTAATAGTGAACATACGTATGTGTTTAGAAGAGGATATATTCGTAATTTGACCTAATATGTTTCTTATGGTATATTTCATTATCAGAAGTCTATGACAACGCATCCACATGAATTGCTACTCCTTGCAGAAATTATAACAACATTCATTCATGAACTGTTTAGTGTATTCGTTTATGCATGTTCATGCAGCCATATCGTGTGTAACAATTTATAGGTGTCCTGTTCTAGTGAGAGAATTTTGTGCTTTAATTTGTGAGTTTGTGTTAAGTTTTTTATTATTCCTACTAAAATTGGATACAACTGATCTCCAATTATGGGTAAATATTCGTGTTTTTGTTGTATTGATTTATTAACATATTGTACGTTTAACATTATAATATTGTTGGCGTATACTTCTACATTAGTAGTAAATGTACTCATTCATAATGATAGGTGTGTTTTTATAATTTAATAGTAGTTTTTTTCAGAAAAAATAGATATATTTCCTCACTAATGTTCTCCTTAGATGTAAGTTTACTAACAACAGTAAAAGTCGTATTTCATATATTGTTTGTCCTTGATTAAGGTGTTCTCTATTTACTATAATGTCCCCCGAGTTATTTAATTATTTAATTAGTTGCATTCCTAGTTAAAATTTAATTTGCTTTTCAAGTGGTTGATAGGTATTGATTATGTCACCATTAAACGGTTGTGATGAGCAGATTGATGCTTTGAAAGTATTACTTTACTAATATTCATCTTTATGTTTTGATCTTAATCAATCTTAATCAGTCAGGGCGTTATCGTACTTAAATTATACATCAGTGTTTATAATAACATTGACAGTAGACATTTCTGTGTTAATGTTTTCTCACAGCCTTACGTTATGGTTTCCTATTCACCTTGCTTCTTATACACTAATAATCTGAGATTTTTTGGTTAAATAGCTTAGAAAGACATATTGTTGGCTTCAATATTTACATGTATGGTGTTTCTTTGAAGTGATTTAGTGTGTAATATGGACGTTAATGCTTTGTATATTAATATGTATGTACTGTACGTAGATAGGTACCTATAGTTTATACTTTATTGATCTGAAATAGGTAACTTACTTTTACTTATATCTGGTACCTACCTTGTATAAGCATTTTTGCGTACATCCTATTGTGGGAATTGAGGTTCCAATGAATATAAATGTTTTCGAATTTTTATATATTTCCATTTATATAAAATATATTTTCTTAATTTCTAGTTAAATTTTTGTTGATAAGATTAACATTGTGTAAATGTATCTATGTCCAGGAAGATAAATGTTGGCAATAAACATCTTACGGAGGTGTTTGTCCAGTGGTAGTGTGATATAGATCGTATTTTGTAAATTGAAAAACATAGTTAGACCAAGAGAAGATTTTTGTAACATTTGAAAAGCATGAATTGTTATGTAGACCCTAACAAGCTTATAAATAATGAAGGTGTGACCGAGTTGCTTGTTGCCAATGGTATTATTTGAGACTCCTGTCTACAAACATTCAAAAAGATTGTGCCTGTCTGGTAATATTAGTAATTTTTCATCGCATTACAATAATAATTTTCAATATTTATCGATAACATATCAATTTTTCTTTTCACAAGCTGATGTTTGAAATGTCGCAACTTGCAAGCATATACCTACTAGATATATCGGGTGTGGAATTGAATTTGTGACAGAGATTTTCCACGTATAACTATAAATTTGCGAAAATTGGCTCCCTAGTTATTTTATAGCACGCCTAAATCCTTTTATGTTTATTTTCTAACATTTTCGGGATTTTCAGTAAGATGGTAAAAAGAATGAAGAAATTTAAATAAAAATAACGTTAGCCGTGTCCTGTCAATTAAAACATTAATTTGATACTTTTGAAAAAAAATTCGCATAACTTGTTTTATCGCCAACCATCAATAAAGCGATGCATTACCATAGTATTTTACGGAAGTAAACAAAAACTTTATGGTGCTGTGAAATAACGAAGCTACCATCATACGTCATCTTAGAAAAGAAGTTTGAAAAGTAGTAGACTTTTAACAAACTTTGAGAGCAAGATTACTTTAAGTTACGAAGCGCATAGCATACTCCAGATAATGCACTATATACCTACATCATACATCCACTTCAATGGCGCACCTAAGGCCCCGATCAATAGAAAGACCCAGGATTTTAATAAAGTGCTTTTATCGAACTCGTCTGTTACTCGTTTGGCACTCTTCGCTCGCTTGGCTTATAATAGACTCGACAAAGGATCACTTTACTGACTTTGTACATAAATAACTATTATGTCGAACTGCATCATAATGACTTCATTACTGTATGGATCGCCAGCCTCCATGATGCATTACCATAGTGGAGGCACATAATGTCTCTCATAGTGCCTCCAAAATTAGCTAGACAACTTGCAGAAGTTCTTCGAAAGCAATGGCCTGTATATAGTCTATAATGCGACACATTTGAAAATTTAGCCACAATACTGAGCCACTACCAACTTTTCACAGGCTGAACAGTGCATTTACCTTTGATATAATTTACAACAAATCTGTTATGAAAGGTTACTTTTGGCTGAAAAGCAATATATTTTCTAATTAAAAAAAAATGCTCACAACTTGGGTTAGAATATTTATTCTGAAACACTTACTTATGTATTTTGCATGTATTTCCCTTCTATAACAAGGTAAAGAATGAATATTCTGTAATCAAACTGAAAGAACATAGATTACCATGGTTTTCAAATCTGTCAGCGTCAGATCTAAATGACGGCATCGTAATAATTAGTTTCAGATAAGTATTAATGCAAATAGAATAACGAATGAAAAATCTGGTCGTGGAGAAAATATAGTCTGTTAGAATGAATATTCGATACTCGTGGTTCCTCACGCTCGCTACCGCTCGCTTTCAGAATCTTTCACTCGTATCTAATTTTTTCATTCTAACCTTGTTACAGATTCTACTATTCCGTTGCTATACTTCATCTGTTCCAGTTTTTGTTCTATCAACTTGACTGAAAAGTATCCATCGTGATCTTCTACGTTGGTAGTGGGTAAAGATACTACTCTTGACGTCTGCAAGCTCCCGAGACGCCAAATATGAGGATAATCTATAAAATATAGCTCTTATCATCCTTCATATAATATAGCAGATAGTTTGTACAAACCTTATATATTAAATATTGTTCTTCGTCAGTACACATTGTGTACTACACAATAAAAAATAATCTACATGTTCTATAATTAAAATTAATGACTTTTCTGGTTGTACCCGTCACCTTTCCTTTTCAGCTAACGGATAATACTGACGAACTTGTTTATATCTATTCGTTCATTCAAAGTAATTGTTGTCCGTAGCATGGAATATTTAGTCCATAAGCTAGATATTTTGTAAGATGACAATTCAGTATTAAATTTTACCAGTATTACATCTTCAGTTCTTTCCATTATTTTTCTCTTTAAGCACTAATTTTTGTAATTAGCGAACGAATTTTCGTATAAGAGTTGGCCGGGAGAAGATGTTCTTTAGCTTTTGCCGAAATTTCAGTAATCTCATCCGTTTTGCAATCAAAAATGAAATATTAAACAATTCAGATATACTTCTGACAGTTACAGTATTCAATAGGCAACACGTATCTATTATAGGTAACGAGTAGAAAAGCAAACGCAAAATATTTAATGCTTAAATAAGGTGCTAAAGAAGCGTTATTGAATTGGTGTTAAGGGGATATTAAAGTCGATTTGTATTTGGGAATTGACTATAATTGCTTTTGGAGGTGTTGGGCCGTAGGAGGAGCCAAATGCAAGCCATCTCATTCTCACATATTTAAAATGAATGTGTTGTTTTCCGTCACCCGAATACAGAGAAACAACTGAACTATTCAAATCAACGGCATCAGAATATCGTGACAAATACGATGTCGATTGTAGTAGCAAAAAAGAGTCTGTTCATATAAGCAATAGGTTTGTATTTTTACCCAGTATAAGTTTATTTGATTTTAGCGTTTTTTGCATGAAGGAAGGTTATTTCGCTATAGTTATTTCTTTTAGAAAAGCAAATATTTGACAAATACTATATATAAACAAAAATTAAAGTATTCCATTCAAACAAGTGCAATAAATGTATTCAAAGACATTTCTACGAAATGTATGAAGAATGTATATGAAACTGTGACAATTTTTTTTGCTGCAACCCAATATTTGTTTGTACATACACATGTGAACGAGAAACTTTCGACAAATACGCAATCAACCCAATAAAGTTTTTCTTTCCGTGATAAGTAATTGGGAATGGGTGACACCCCGTGCGGATATTGTTGGTGTCACCCCAAGAATGAATACTGTCAAAATTAATAAAAATCCGATAAAGGTAAAGCATAATATTATTTATTTAATACAAATGAAAGTAATTAATTATCAAGTTACAATATTATGATAATAATAGTATTGTTTTATTATACATTATTTCAGTTTGATGAATGAAAGTAAAAGTTAGGTATGGCAAAATAAGAATGAGAGTAATTAATATACCCTCATACATATTTTAAGTGTTTGTACATTATGTACAAACACTTAAAATCTCGTCTTTCTAGCTTTAACAGCTGCAAACTGGAAAATCACATGTTCAAAATTTATATTTTGTGTTGCCTCGTGTTCTATTGTTAATATGCCAAGATTGTTAAGTCGCGTTTGGGTAATTGTTGCCCGCAAGTAATTTTTAATTAACTTTACTTTGCTAAAACTCCTCCCACACGAAGAAACTGATACGCAAATTGTCACAAATAACTTTAGTGCGACCACAAGATTCGAAAGAGATTCAGTAAAATCCCATTCCACGATGTATCTCAAAAAGTCTAGAGACATTGGCCGCTTTTAAATGTCTTCTCAACCTTGGTATTTCTAAGAAGAGCTCCGTTTCTGATACCTAATCATAAGAACCAGTAAATTTTAATACAGCTAATTTCGACTCTTCAATGTTCGCCAAAAGCAAAGTATTTGTCTGCACAACCTCGAACAATGAAGCTATATCTTGAATGGATGTAGATCAAGTTCGGAGTTCAATACTGAATCGGTCAAGATATTCCAACATATCCTTTTGAAGTTCAGCTTTCAGTGTAAGTACTGCATCGGTGACCAACTAACTCACCGGCCATTCGTTTCTTACGTCGAATTCTTCTTTCTATTGGAATTCGTAGTCCTCCGACTTTTTCTCAGCAAGATCTATTGCCTCTTCTACAATATGGCCCCATTTTTGCAAAATATTTTCGATTGGTTTGTTGTGAAATATCTACAAATAAATGTATATAGAATATATGACTACGAATATTCTAAATATATTTATTTGTAGATATTACACAACAAAGACACTGTGCTAACGAATAAATACACCATCAAGAGGCTACCCTAACGTAACTAGCGCCGGTATACATTAAAAAATTATATTCGGTTAAATTAGTAATTAAATAAAAAATCTGGTTTGAGGATTACTAAAAATAAAGATAAAGCAATATCTCATAATTATTAAATGTGTTTACGCCAAAAACGGCATCTTTTAACAAAATCACATTTAGTAACTGCACGGATACTTTTTCAGGTTATACAAGTATTATTGATAAATACTGTACTTTTACTTTTAGTAATTCTCAAACCAGATTTAGGATATATGTATGTCCTAATATTGAGGTATTTTAATTGGTGGCGCTAGATGTATCCAAAAACTGTTTACAACAGAATCGACAACTGGAAATCTGATAAGCAACTTCGAGACATTCAAGAAGAAAATTTCGACTTCAAACACAATAAAAAAGTTACTTAACACTCAAAACGTGCAAAAAAGTTTTCTCGAATTTCTCTGTTACTTATTTGATCTTTTTCAGTCAGTTATCGATCGATTCCGCAACAACTGTCATCAGGTTTAGCATTTATTCGTTATCGTTTATTACAAAAAAATTATTGAACTTTCTCTTTTATAATACTTAAATAAAAATAACAATGATTCACTTCACGTCAATCACAATTCACGAAACAAATGAGAAACGACACAAGCGACAACCAAGGACTATTTCCGGGGAATCCCTAACCGAGCAATAGTTAGAGCTAGGTACGAAAACTAAAACGAAACATTTTGCGGGAATCCCGGACCAATCGTGCCATAGACCTAAGAAAATAAAGACAGTATGTATGTATATAAGTTTATCGGGTGTCACCCGGTGCAGGCCGCACCCGTCTAGCTACGCCACTGATAAGTATAGTTATATCGCGATCCCTGCTGGCTTTTCGCACAGACAGTAAATACTAGTTAGGGCTGTTCGCTGTTCTCATTATTTGGAGAATTAATTTTTTGCCACTTTTTGGTGTTGAGTGCCGAAGTAGAGTGTGACATGAAGGTGTTCACAATGGCAAGAGGCAATAGAAATTTAAGGATATTCCATCATCAACCGTTCAAGTTTGCCAAACGTAAATTCAATAGCTTTCTCAATCATCTATATTATTTTTTCTTCTTTCAAGTTCGGTTAGTCATGAGGATGTTGATAAAGATTATATGATGTATTACATGCGATTGAACGTGAACCTGAAGTTGACTGATCAAATGAAAATATTTCAAAGTAGGCAGTTCCAGCAACTATTTAAATTATTATTTGTATTATAAAGTAAGTTATATACAGGATGTTTCCACATAAGGGCGAAAGTTTTTAGAGGGTGATTCCTTGTCAAAAATTAAAGGGGGTCTTTCATGTAAACAAAAGCTCTTGGGCTTGTCTTTGAAAAGTTAAACGCTTCCAAAAATGAGATAAAAAAATTGTTTTTTTCCCTTAAAATTGCTGAAGAGTTAAAGAAATGGCGTTTGTGAAAGTGCTCTACCAATAAAAAGGCTACCTATAAATATTTTTTTAATTTTGTTATCTTTTAGAGGGGTGAAACATGCAACCCCTATTCCTTTTTTACCAGCCCTTTTAATAAAATAAAATTTCATGATTTAAAAATATCCGTTGAAAACCCTTGTGTTTTTCCCGTGAAAGCAATAGTTTCTTAATAAAAAAATAAAATATAATATCACGCATGGACGTATCTTCTGTGAATGAAATCGAAAAAATCTAGTAGGTGGATGTCAAGTCGCTTTGATTTTTATGTGATAGTTGACGGTTCAATTCGCTTAGATTTTTATGTGATAGTTGACAGTTCAATTCGCTTAGATTTTTATGCGGTATTTGAAAGTTCAATTCGCATTGATTTTTATGCGGTAGTTGAAAGTTCAATTGTGCCTTTTAACTCTTCAATATGAATAAATGCACTAACGCTGAAATGGCCGATGTGCATTTTATGTATGGTTGTGCAAATGAAAATTTGGCAGCTAGACGGCTTTATGCAGAGATGTATCCTCAGCGCGTGATACCTCATCACACAATTTTTGCAAGTCTTAACCAACGTCTATGCGAAAGAGGGACATTTCAAAAACATAAAACTGGCACTGGAAGAAGAGGTTCTTAAATGATTGAAGATCGTCCGGAATTAAGTGCAAGGCAAATTGCTAACACACTAAATGTTTGCAATACACTAATCTGGAAAATTTTAAAGGATCACCAATTGTGTCCTTACCATATTCAACGAGTCCAGGCACTTATGGCGCGAGATTTTCCCCATCGAGTACACTTGTGTCAATGAAGTCTTCAAATGATTGCCCAAAATGCTCAATTTTTAGAAAACGTATTATTCACTGACGAATCCAACTTTTCAAGACAAGAGATTACAAATTTTCATAACAACCATCTATGGGCCGAAGATAACCCACATGCAATTCAATATGATTTTTCACTTAACGTGTGGGTCGGAATTATTGGATGTTATTGGTCCGTATTTTCTACCGTTGAGACTAAATGGTGCATCCTACACAAATTTTCTCCAGGAGCAGCTTACCATTTTACTTGAAATTGTTCCACTAGCAATTCGACCACGATTGTGGTTTATGCACGATGGTGCGCCTGTCTATTTTAGCATAACTGCACGTCATTACTTGGACGATGTGTATCCAAATTGTTGGATAGGCCGACCAGGACCTCAACCATGGTCTCCCAGATCACCAGGCTTAAACCCCTTGCACTTTTGCCTCTGGGGTCATCTTAAGTCCTTGGTTTATACGACCCCCATTGAATCTGTACATGATTTAAATAATCGCATCATTGCAGGCAGCGAGACTATCCAAAACACACCCGGAATATTTCAACGTTTGCGTCAATCTATGAGACGAAGACTTGATTCCTGTCTAATGATTGGAGGTAGTCATTTCGAGCAGTTTTTATAACTTTAAGTTTAGCACTAAATCATTCTTTTCAACAGATAGTTTTAAATGAAGAAATTTTATTTTGTTTAAAAGGTGCGGTAAGAAAAGGAGTAGGGGTTGCATGTTTCACCTCTCTAAAAGATCACAACAAAATTAAAAAAATATTCATAGGTAGTTATTCAAATTACTGAGGTCACATCAATATGTGCGTTTCAAATTATACAATAGGTAGTTGTTCTAAATTAAGTTTTATCTTCTTAAAAAATTAAACCTGTAAGTGTGTTACACAGGCCTAAATTTTGAGAATTTTGTTATAGGAAAATTATTCAGAATCCTATTCTAAGTACTTCTATTCTCTTAATAAATTACTATAGAATGCATACTTTACGAGATATTTGCAAAAAAGTGCTACTCGATAAAGGTAAAAGTGATACTTCCGGTACGAATTTTGAAATTTCTTTAATACAAAACTTATTCGAAATCTGGCTCTAAATATTTTTGTACTATTGCTAAATCTACACAGAATGCATAGTTTACGAGATATTTGCAAAAAATTGCTATTCGATAAGCATAAAAGTGTTACTTCCGGTTGGAATTTTTATTTTTTTTTATATAAAAAGTATGTAAAATGAAGTTTTAAATGCTTTTATACTCTTAATGTACCTATTTACCTAGAAAGCATGACTTGCGAGATATTCGCAAAAAACTGGTTTTCCATAAGAGTAAAAGTACATTTCGAACTTCTTTAAGAAAATTTTTCTCGAATTCACTGTAATAAGTACATTTGCATTCTCTATAAATTTATTTAAACTTAGTAGTTGAAATTTTTTGGTATATGTATACTTGCGTGGTAAAATTATATAGCTTCCAAACTGGAGTGTGTGAAGTTAGCCCCCCTTTTTTCAAATATCGGAAATCTGACGGTTGTTCCAGGTTGTTCTAGGTTTGTTCTAAATTGTTCCAAAGTATTTCAAAAAAAAAGTCAAAATTGGCCGAGATAATTGAAAAAAACGACTTTTTCACCCAGCCCCCCTTTTTTCGAAAATTGAAATTCTAAAGGTTGTTCCAGGTTGTTCTAGTTGTTCTAAACATTGTTCCAAAGAATCTCGAAAAAAAAATCAAAATTGGCCGAGATAATCGGAAAAAACGAGTTTTTTCCAGCCCCCCTTTTCTTGAAAATTGTAATTCTGATGATTGTTCTAGGTTGCTCTAGGTTTGTTCTAAATTGTTCCAAAGTATTTCATAGAAAAAATCAAAATCAAACGAGAAAATGGGAAAAAACGAAAGCCAAAAGTATGAAGTCGGACCCAGTTTTTGCAAAAATTTAAATTTTGACGGTTGTTCTAGGTTGTTCTAGGTTTGTTCTAAACATTGTTCGAATACGTCAAAACAGTATCTCTTATATATCAAAAGATATGGCAAAAAAACCAAATCCAAAAGTGTGAAGTTAGCCCCCCTTTTATCGAAAATCTAACTTCTGACGGTTGTTCCAGGTTGCTCTAAGTGTGTTCTCAATTGTTCCAAAGTATTTCAAAAAATAAATCATAATTGGCCGAAAAAACGGCAAAAAACTTTTTTTTTCTGGCGGCCCTTTTTTCGAAAATCGAAATTCTGACGGTTGTTCTGGGTCGTTCTAAGTTTGTTTTAAATTGTTCCAAAGGATTTCAAAGAAAAAATCATAATTGGCCGAGATAATAGAAAAAAACGATTTTCCCACGGACCCCCTTTTTGCGAAAATTGAAATTCTGAAGATTGTTCCAGGTTGTTCTAGATTTGTTCTAAACATTATTCTTATACATCAGAACCGTATCTCTTATATTTCAAAAGATATTGCAAAAAAACGTTTTTAAAAAAGTGTGAAGTTAGCCCCCCTTTTTTCGAAAATCTAACTTCTGACGGTTGTTCCAGGTTGCGCTAAGTGTGTTCTCAATTGTTCCAAAGTATTTCAAAAAATAAATCATAATTGGCCGAAAAAACGGCAAAAAACTTTTTTTTTCTGGCGGCCCTTTTTTCGAAAATCGAAATTCTGACGGTTGTTCTGGGTTGTTCTAAGTTTGTTTTAAATTGTTCCAAAGGATTTCAAAGAAAAAATCATAATTGGCCGAGATAATAGAAAAAAACGATTTTCCCACGGACCCCCTTTTTGCGAAAATTGAAATTCTGAAGGTTGTTCCAGGTTGTTCTAGATTTGTTCTAAACATTATTCTTATACATCAGAACCGTATCTCTTATATTTCAAAAGATATTGCAAAAAAACGTTTTTAAAAAAGTGTGAAGTTAGCCCCCCTTTTTTCGAAAATCTAACTTCTGACGGTTGTTCCAGGTTGCGCTAAGTGTGTTCTCAATTGTTCCAAAGTATTTCAAAAAATAAATCATAATTGGCCGAAAAAACGGCAAAAAACTTTTTTTTTCTGGCGGCCCTTTTTTCGAAAATCGAAATTCTGACGGTTGTTCTGGGTTGTTCTAAGTTTGTTTTAAATTGTTCCAAAGGATTTCAAAGAAAAAATCATAATTGGCCGAGATAATAGAAAAAAACGATTTTCCCACGGACCCCCTTTTTGCGAAAATTGAAATTCTGAAGGTTGTTCCAGGTTGTTCTAGATTTGTTCTAAACATTATTCTTATACATCAGAACCGTATCTCTTATATTTCAAAAGATATTGCAAAAAAACGTTTTTAAAAAAGTGTGAAGTTAGCCCCCCTTTTTTCGAAAATCTAACTTCTGACGGTTGTTCCAGGTTGCGCTAAGTGTGTTCTCAATTGTTCCAAAGTATTTCAAAAAATAAATCATAATTGGCCGAAAAAACGGCAAAAAACTTTTTTTTTCTGGCGGCCCTTTTTTTGAAAATCGAAATTCTGACGGTTGTTCTGGGTTGTTCTAAGTTTGTTTTAATTGTTCCAAAGGATTTCAAAGAAAAAGACATAATTAGCCGAGATAATAGAAAAAAACGATTTTCCCACGAAACCCCTTTTTGCGAAAAATGAAATTCTGAGGGTTGTTCCATGTTGTTCTAGATTTGTTCTAAACATTATTCTTATACATCAGAACCGTATCTCTTATATTTCAAAAGATATTGCAAAAAAACTTTCTTTAAAAAGTGTGAAGTTAGCCCCCCTTTTTTCGAAAATCTAACTTCTGACGGTTGTTCCAGGTTGTTCTAGGTTTCTTCTCAATTGTTCCAAAGTATTTCAAAGAAAAAATCATAATTGGCGGAGATAATAGGAAAAAACGATTTTACAATGGGCGGAATGCACTTTCCGAACATTACTGTGTTGAAGGAAGTTTTTGTATGATGCAGTTCTAATATAGCAATAAATATATATTTTCGCAAGAAATATAATGTTCATTTATTACAAAACGATATTGTTACCAAATGCTGATGAACTATTTCAAAGAAAAACTCAAACTCGGTTAGGTATGAAAAAACGATATTTTTCCCCAGCCCCCTTTTCTTAAAAATCGAAATTCTTACAGTTTCAAAGTATTTCAAAAAAAAAAGCGCTGGATATGGGTTCCCAACTAAAATCAAACAAAATAGGGAAGTCTATCAGGCTCCCTTTGTTATTTTATTTTGTCTAATAATAATAAAAATAAACCACTGATTTTAAAGTTTCAAAATTTTAATTATAGTAAACCACTACAACGTTGTTTCGTCGCAGAGCGACTTATTTTGTCTACCCGTGGTCTAGCCGAGCCACTTTTTACTTTCTTATACGTAGTATAAGGAAGTATTGTGATGATGAAAATTTTCGACCACGAGATTTTTGCAGATGTCCACGTTTTGAAGTCCCCTGATACCAAAAAAGTGGTTTTTAAAAAATGTCTCTCTCTCTCTCTCTCTCTCTCTCTGTGTGTGTGTGTCTGTGTCTGTGTATGTGTGTGTGACCACGATAGCGGTCAAACCGCTGTAGATATCAATTCCAAATTTTGTATTTATGTGTATAATCTCCCTCTTGAGATCTGATTAGTTTTTCAGTAAAATCGGTAGACCGGAAGTAGCAGTTTACTTCAGCGAAAAAATCGAATTTTGACAATATTTCGTCAACTACTATGTTTAAACAAATTTATAAAGAATTCATATATACTTAAAATTGAAATTGAAAATAATTTTATTTAAAAAGTTTTTCGAAATTCCTACCGGAAGTAGGTCTTTTACTCTTATCGAAAATCAGTTTTTTGGGAATATTTCGCAAGTCATGCTTTTTAGACAAGTATGTTACGGGTATAAAAGTATTTAAAACATAATTTTCAATATCTTTTGTATAAAAGAAATTTCAAAATTCAGACCGGAAATACCACTTTTACTCTTATCGAATAACGATTTTTTGCAAATATGTCGTATGTTATGCATTCTATATATATTTATCAAGAGTACAAAAGTATTTAGAACTGCATTTGAAATATTTTTTATATATATGAAATTTCAAAATTCGGACCGGAAGTAGCACTTTTACTCTTAGCGAGTAGCACTTTTTTGATAATATCTTGTAAAGTATGCATTCTATAGAGATTTATTAAGAGAATAGAAGTACTTAGAATAGAATTTTGAATAATTTTTGTATAAAATAATTCTTAAAATTCTATAATTTGAAACGCTCATACGTATAAGAAAGTCGTGTGGTGGCCACACCTCATTTTTTTTCATGGTTTTTGCTCCGGGAATGCAAGCACGTGTAGACATTCCTATCAAGTATGCTTATTTTTTGTAGCCCCTCTTCGTAAACATGTTGAAATATGCTGTCTAATTTTCTCACTAAAACGATTGAAAGGCTACTATTACTTTATTTGGAAAAAATATTATATAGGTACCTATTTAGATAATATAAGATAGTATATCCCTCAATGAGTAGCCGATTTGGGAAAGGCTGCTGTTTAACAATACCAAATTGATAAAAAATATATTATTTATGTCAATGTGATCAAATAATATAATAATATCAATAAATAAATTTTACAGAAAAATATATATTTCAGATTTTAGGGATAAACTAAAGCATGAACTCTAATAAAAATAAACAAAGAAACATCAATCTAGCAGCTCATGAGAAAAACACTAATCTTTTTATGAGCAAGGTATAATCATTCCCAATATGTTTATGAGGTAGTTTTTAATCTACATTAATAATGTAACCAACGTCACTGTTCTAATATTATTTTATGTTAGGAGCATCAACATTTAGTAACAATATTGTTTTCAAACAAATGAATTATATTAGTTGGGAAAATATATGTATATTTACTGCTTGTATAGATGTTTATTCTGATTACAAATGAGTATTATTATTCATTTTAAAATATAGATACCTAATAGGTAAAATCGTTTTACCTATTATCTTGGCCAATTATGATTATTTCTTTGAAACACTTTGGAACAATTGAGAAGAAACCTAGAACAACCTGGAACAACCGTCAGAAGTTAGATTTTCGAAAAAAGGGGGGCTAACTTCACATTTTTAAAAACGTTTTTTTGCAATATCTTTTGAAACATAAGAGATACGGTTCTGATGTATAAGAATAATGTTTAGAACAAATCTAGAACAACCTGGAACAACCTTCAGAATTTCAATTTTCGCAAAAAGGGGGTCCGTGGGAAAATCGTTTTTTTCTATTATCTCGGCCAATTATGATTTTTTCTTTGAAATCCTTTGGAACAATTTAAAACAAACTTAGAACAACCCAGAACAACCGTCAGAATTTCGATTTTCGAAAAAAGGGCCGCCAGAAAAAAAAAGTTTTTTGCCGTTTTTTCGGCCAATTATGATTTATTTTTTGAAATACTTTGGAACAATTGAGAACACACTTAGCGCAACCTGGAACAACCGTCAGAAGTTAGATTTTCGAAAAAAGGGGGGCTAACTTCACACTTTTTTAAAAACGTTTTTTTGCAATATCTTTTGAAATATAAGAGATACGGTTCTGATGTATAAGAATAATGTTTAGAACAAATCTAGAACAACCTGGAACAACCTTCAGAATTTCAATTTTCGCAAAAAGGGGGTCTGTGGGAAAATCGTTTTTTTCTATTATCTCGGCCAATTATGATTTTTTCTTTGAAATCCTTTGGAACAATTTAAAACAAACTTAGAACAACCCAGAACAACCGTCAGAATTTCGATTTTCGAAAAAAGGGCCGCCAGAAAAAAAAAGTTTTTTGCCGTTTTTTCGGCCAATTATGATTTATTTTTTGAAATACTTTGGAACAATTGAGAACACACTTAGAGCAACCTGGAACAACCGTCAGAAGTTAGATTTTCGATAAAAGGGGGGCTAACTTCACACTTTTGGATTTGGTTTTTTTGCCATATCTTTTGATATATAAGAGATACTGTTTTGACGTATTCGAACAATGTTTAGAACAAACCTAGAACAACCTAGAACAACCGTCAAAATTTTAATTTTTGCAAAAACTGGGTCCGACTTCATACTTTTGGCTTTCGTTTTTTCCCATTTTCTCGTCTGATTTTGATTTTTTCTATGAAATACTTTGGAACAATTTAGAACAAACCTAGAGCAACCTAGAACAATCATCAGAATTACAATTTTCAAGAAAAGGGGGGCTGGAAAAAACTCGTTTTTTCCGATTATCTCGGCCAATTTTGATTTTTTTTTCGAGATTCTTTGGAACAATGTTTAGAACAACTAGAACAACCTGGAACAACCTTTAGAATTTCAATTTTCGAAAAAAGGGGGGCTGGGTGAAAAAGTCGTTTTTTTCAATTATCTCGGCCAATTTTGACTTTTTTTTTTAAATACTTTGGAACAATTTAGAACAAACCTAGAACAACCTGGAACAACCGTCAGATTTCCGATATTCGAAAAAAGGGGGGCTAACTTCACACACTCTCCAAACTGGTAATAATATGAATGCGTAAAATTGGAGTAAGAAAAAGTGAAATAAAATACTCCAGACCAAAGATTATAAACCTACAAAGGATTGCTCAATCAGCTTCGGACGTGATCGGTCATACTCGGCAGTGACGTAGTCACCGGACCTACGAAATAGTTGAAATATAATGTCTTACGCTTTTCACAGATTTCATAGCATTGCAATATTTAAAATAAATAGTAGATTATTAAAATAATTAATCAGTATTTTCAGTAAATCTTGGGTACTGGTAAAAAAATGGATAAAATAAAAACTAAATTTTTATTTAAATTTTAACTAAACTTAAGAGACAATTTTTTTAAATTTCTTTGCGGTCTTTCTTTCAGAAGCCACAATTTTTCTTTTTCTGTTTTTGATTTTTTTTTCTTCTTGCTTAATATTTTCATAATTTATTTTAATAATTGTTCTAAGTTTTATAAAATTTTGAACTAAATCTAAAGGGATGTTTTCCTTCTGATAAATAAAGTTACTCAGCTGTTTGGTAACCGAGTGTTTTTTCTCAAGTTGAGGTCCATGGTACTTGAGAAAATATTTATTCATTTTTTTTACTTTTTGGAGCCATGACCTCTTAGGTTTAATTAAGCCTCCATACGATAAGTGTTCAACCCATGAGGGTAAATTATACTGATGTTCCGTGAGTAATAATTGGTGTGTATAATCGCCCAGATCAGGATATTTATCTTTGAATTTCTTTGCGATATATCCAGCAATATACTCTAGAGCATCGTTGGCAGTCTCTAAATTACTTGAATCGTTGGAAGAAGTTGAAGAAGAAGAGGATATAGATAAGTTAATTTCGACTAAATTATTATCTGAAGGATTTAATGCTATCTCAGCTTGTTCAAAGACTTTTGCTGATAAATATTCCTGAGGCTCCGCCTCTTCAGTATTCACATGGCTACTAAGAATGCCAGGGTTCTTCCCTAAAATAATCATACGAATTCTGTACAGTGCATTTAACGGCGATGGATGATCATCTGCTCCTCCTCTACTTCTTAGTTGGAAAAAAAAGTTTTCTAAACAGTCCTGGTTTAGTCTGTGTGTGCATATATAGGCAGCATTAAATTCTTCTTTCATTGAATTAAAAAGACCTTTTAATGATTTTGTAGATATAATTATTCCTTTTTGAAATGTCTGTATACTTGTTTTACCAATGGGTTTCATATTTTCTATTAAATCGATAATTTTGTCCAAATGTGCTACCTGACTTTCTAAATTGATTCCAAAAGCATTTTTGGACGCTAATTTATTACGAGGTGCGTAACTATTAAATATGTCAAACCATTGGTTTATATCGCTAATGAAAGTAGCTACATTTACAGCAAGAAGAGGATCATTACCTGGTTTATAACGAGCAAGAGCTTTTGCAGTCGTTTCTGATAACAATTCCGCAGCCAAACGAACATTCTGTCTTTGAGGTCCATTGCATTCCAAGTGTTTTTTTGAAATTTTGTAACAGACATTGAGTTCTGTGTCTGTCACTTTCAATAGTTCCTCCAATGGATTCTTATTTATCAAACTTCCATCTTTTAATTGAAAGCCGGTATCCAGTAACCAATTTCTAATTAATTTCAGGAGATGTGGAATATCTGCAAAGACAAATATATCTCTGTTGGTAGCGGGATGTTTGAAAGATGTGTTGTTAATGTCTATTCCTAAGTCTTTCCATAAACCAACATTTGTACTGCCGCAGTCACTAACTATTGCTACCACTTTAAAACCCTTTTCAGACAATTTGTCTATAATAGAGAATAAAATATTCGAAGTCATTCTCTGATCAAAATCAAGAAAAATAGGCTGTTTCCAATTTGAAAACAAGCCCCGTGCCATAATACACTGCATATAATTATGTGGACCCAAAATTCTATCATTTCCAACGTCATATTCTACGATATTTTGTACTTTTACTTCATCAAAACATAACACTACTGTTTTTTCAAAATCATTCATGGATTCTCCTGCTAATTGCATAAATTCCAAAACGCTTGTTAAAATTCCATTAGTAATCTTCAATTTACTTGCCCATCTTCTGAGAGAAGATAAACCAGGAAGGGGAAAGTGAAGTTTATCTTTAACATACAGATATGCCTTCTTACTATAATACCGTAGAGTAAAAGCTGATGCAGCTTCTTCGGAAGTCCAGTTGACTCGTTTCCTCCTATTTAATAACATGTTCATTTGATTTTTGGTAAACATTTTTTTTACAGCGTCTGTTTCTTCTTTCTTATTTTGGCACAGTTGTTGACATTTACTTTTGTAATGGCGTAATTGGTCATTCAATAATTTTATTTTTTTCCCACTGCTGTTCTTCAATAGCTTATGTTGCTTTTCAAGTTCATTATATTTTGTCAGTAATTCATTATAGTCATATTTTATTTCATGTGAACGCTTTTCATCAGATGTTCTTGACATTATTTCTTGAGAGAGATGCTCATCACAAACCTGTGAAGTTGAAGCCTGGGGGTTAATATCAGATGGTATACTAGTTTTCAAAATATCCTCAACTTCTTTTTGCTTCTGTCTCTTTAAAAGTCTTTCGCTTCTTTGTATTTGTTGTGTCTGATTTTTTTCTTTCTTTTCAAGAGGTAAATTTACTGTTGGGACTGCTGTCTTCTTCAGTTTTCTTCTTACTGGTAATCCTAAATTAAGTAATCTGTAATGCCATTCTTAATATGTATTTTTTTTATATTTACCTAATAGTTCATTCTGTAAATCCCTTTCGTAATCATTAGACGTAAAGTGCACAGAACAAATTTGGCTTGTGTTGGGATTGAATTTATCGGCTCTTTGGCATCGTCGAATCCATTCTTTTTTTATAGTTGTGGAGACCAAATTATTTGCGCGAGGAAATTCATGGTAAATGACACTTTCATTTTTTGCTTTGGTTACAACTCTGCTATTGTTGCAACCAAATACGGCGCATCTACGACCCGGCATAGCGCTTATGTTTTCACGTGGTTTTCACTACCTATCAATAAAATTAAATTAATTGAAAATTTTAATAAAGAGTGGTTTTATTACTAACACAATAAAAACACAAAGTCAATCGCGAAATATAGATTTAAATCATAAAATAAAGCAAAACAATCTCATTAATTTGGCACGTGCAACACACGCCTATGTACTAAAAACACTGGAAACGTTACGATTTGAAGAGCATGGTCCAGTTGTGACGTCACCGCAGTGCGCGCCGTGAGGGGGGATATGCTAACGTTACAGCATAGGGAATGAGCAATCCTTTGTAGGTTTATAATCTTTGCTCCAGACTACCGCAAAAAGTTCGGACAGTCCTATTAGGCGGGGTCAAGAAGTTGGGTGCATATCCGTAGCAGCTGAAGGCGCTGCTAAAATACAAATAATTCAGTATCGCACCATTCCGGAATTTCTTAATTTAATTACTTAAATTAAACTTTTTTCCGCTATTCAAAAAGCTATATCTCACAAGAAAACATTGGTCTACACGGGAATTACATCCGTTTTGATCAATTTCATTTAATTCTTTCAGATTTTGACGGAGAAACACACGTACATTTTACTCTAATTTGGAATAAAAAAAATAGGTGGTTGTGACAAAAAATTACATAATCTGACAACCTTTCCGTGTACTCATATCTATATTGGAGTTGTACAGAAAATTTCACATTTCTATGTGTTGTTTTCCGTCACCCGAATACAGAGAAACAACTAAACTATTCAAATCAACGGCAGCAGAATATCGTGACAAATACGATGGTCGATTATACTAGCAAAAAAGACTCTGTTCCTACAAGCAGATTTGTATTTTTCCTCAGTTTATTTGATTTTAGCGTTTTTTGCATGAAGGAAGGTTATTTCGCTATAGTTATTTCTTTTAGAAAAGCAAATATTTGGCAAATACTATATATAAACAAAAATTAAAGTATTCGATTCAAACAAGTGCAATAAATGTATTCAAAGACATCTCTACGAAATGTACGAAGAATGTATATGAAACTGACAATTTTTTTTTGCTGCAATAAAATATTTGTATGTGCATATGTGAACGAGACACTTTCCACAATTACGCAATCAACTCAATAAAAGTTTTTCTTTTCGTGATAAGTATAGTTATATCGCGATCCTTGCTGGCTTTTCGCACATACAGTAAATACTAGTTAGGGCTGTTCGCTGTTCTTATTATTTGGAGAATTAATTTTTTGACACTTTTTGGTGTTGAGTGCCGAAGTAGAGTGTGATGTAAAGGTATTCACAATGGCAAGAGGCAACAGAAACTTAAAGAAATATCCAAGATTATCCTCAAAGCGGACAAATAGAAGCAGGCAAGTGTTAAAAAGACTCTATAAGAGCAATGAGAGTGATCCATCATCAACCGTTCAAGTTTGCCATGAGGATGTTGATAAAGATTACATGGATGTATTACATGCGATTGAACGTGAACCTGAAGTTGACTTATCAAATGAAAATATTTCAAAGTAGGCAATTCCAGCAACTATTTAAATTATTATTTGTATTATAAAGCAAGTTATATACAGGATGTTTCCAAATAAGTTTGGAAAGTTTTTAGAGGGTGATTCCTTGTCAAAAATTAAAGGGGGTCTTTCATGTAAACAAAAGCTCTTAGGCTTGTCTTTGGAAACATCCTGTAAACATAAGCACATACAGAGCTGTTCGTTATAAATTAATTGCGTTTTGAGTTTATTTTAGAATTGAAATAATAAAAGAGAGTGCACATTCTGAATACTCTGTTTCTGGTAGAAGAATAATTGATGTTGAACAATTCTTTAAATCAATTGTGGAGTTCAAACATAATCCATTGTTTTCCTGCAATACGGAGAATTTGAAAATAATAAATGAAAAGAAACTTGGTCTCAATAGTATTTTTTATTTACAATGTGCAATGTGCAAGGAAACATCATCCGTAAGCACAGATAGTGCATCAAAAAATTCGCTTGATATAAACAAAGCAGCAGTCTTGGGAATGATATCCTCAGGAGGTGGTTTTTCGCAGCTGGAGAAAATTCTTGCATTTTGTAACATTCCTTGTATGAGTTTTCCAAAGTTTGCTGCAACTCAGGATGAAATTTCTCCTCTCATTAGTGGAAGTGCATTTGATTTAATGGAGGCAGCAGGAAAGGAAGAGGCTCAACTCGCAAAGGAAGTAGGAGACGTGGATCAAGACGGCATTACACATATCGCTGTAATAGCAGATGGAGCCTGGTGTAAGCGTTCATATCGGACGAATTACAGTGCATCATCAGGTGTTGTTAGTACTTTCCTCAATTTTGTTTGACATGTATTTCCATGAAGACATTGAGAACATAATATTTCATTTTTAGGGAGTTATTATTGGGCAAAAATCCAAAAAAATATTATATCTTGGTATCAAGAACAAATATTGTTGTATGTGTTCCCGTGCAGAAAAAAAAAACAAGAAGATGTCAAACCTCATACCTGTTTCAAAAATTGGTGCAAACATGCAATGGAAGCAGAAATAATTGTAGAGGGTTTCAAAAGCAGCATTGAAATGCACGGGCTGAAATATAAATATCTTATAGGAGACGGGGATAGCAGCGTAACAAGAAAATTAGCTGAGGCAATGTGCTGTTAAACACTGGATTAAAGAAGATATTTCACATGAGCAAAAAGTGAGGAAACTGCGTTCTGATATTCTCAATTCATCCAAACACATATTTGGAGAGCATTCGAATTGTAAACAATATTTTTGTCAAGGTAAGTATTCTGGAAGTGGATTTTTCATAGTGTATCATTTAATATATATATTATGTAGGTAAGGATGTACGCAAGTGGGTGAATGAAATGACGGAAAGTGGTCTTTTGCAAGATGTCGAAATTCTGTTGTACCGCTTAGTGCATAATGCTGATAGTCTTCTCCTAAACATGGATAATAATGCTGCAGAGTGCTACAATTCAGTTGTCGCAAAATTTGTGAGTGGGAAAAGATTGAATTTATCCAGCAGAGGTTCATACCAAACTCGATGCGAAGCAGCAAGTGTGAGTTTTTCAGCAGGATCACATAATTATCCTGGCATAATATATAAGGCAATATCGCAGAAAAGCCCTGGGCAATTTACCAAAAAATTAATGCGCAGAAGAGAAAAGCAACACCTCTACCATAAATCCCCAAAGACCTTATTCCCTGAAAAATATCGCAAGAAGTTGAAAGCTAAGGCACCCGCAGACAAAGATTACGGGCCTGTCGCGGCTCTTCTTTCTGCTGAACTGCCCGAGAATTATGAAATCCTGAAAAAAAATGTTTGGAAAATCTACAAAAAACGCCTTCTCAAATTCGTGACTTAGAGAAAAAAACTGATGGGCAAAGTAGCAATGACGACTGGAGAACCGAACGTCACAATAGACTGACTGCTTCCAGTTTTAGCAGAATATGCAGAATGAGGTCAACCACGTCTTGTAATGCAACTGTTAAAGAATTGGTGTATAGTACTTTCACAGGAAACGAGGCTACCGAGTGGGGTATTAGCCACGAGCCAATTGCTAGAAAGGAATTTGAAAAACATTTTGGACTTGAAGTGTCCTCATGTGGACTTTTCGTAGATTCCGTGCTTGGTTTTCTTGGTGCCTCGCCACACAGACTAATCGGTACTGATGCGATCATAGAAATTAAGTGTCCATAGTCCATTTGTAATTTGTCACCTCGTGATGCCGTCGACCAGAAGAAAATCAAATTTGCAATAATTGATGATGGAATCTTTCATTTGAAGAAAACAGCCCATTTTTACTACCAGGTCCAAGGACAACTACACATTTCTCAAAGGAATGTGTGCTATTTTGTCTTGTGGAGTCCACTGGGAATGGTAGTAGAGCATGTTTGAAAACACACTATTAGGAATAAAAATATGTTAACTGCTTATTCGACCTGTTTAGATTTACAGAGATGACATCTTCCGGACGAATCATATGGAGTTACAACTACGAGATTTCTATGAAAATTGCGTTCTACCAGAACTCATAGATCCACAACATCCACAAAATCTACCCTTCCGAGATTTGAGGCAGAAGAACAAATTTGTAGAATCCGAAAAAGTGTAGAAAAATTAAAAAAATAATCTATATCATCGTTTTGTGTGTGTTTAATATTCTTATTTCATTTGTTCCATTTTTAGTACACATTTTGCGTGTTTCTCTTTTGTTATTTCATAACACAATCCAAAAAAATTAATTTGGATTGTGAAAGTAGTTACGGAGTTTAGTCAATAATTTCAGCGAAAAGTAACGTGAATGCGATCCATTCTTGCGAAAATCATGAGAAATTTCCGAGGATGTGTGTCGGATTGATTTATATGTTCGACCTAGGAATGAGGTATTTAATTGTGATTATGCGAACATCATAATTAAGTATAATAAAACTTAGACTGGAATTATTTTGTTTTTTGAAAATTTTTATTATATATTTTGGTTATAATTATACATGCTAAAAGGCATACATGTGGATAGATTCATAATTTTTGAGTGTTATTTAATTGTCTTAGGAATATCTGTTTTTCAATATTTTCTATTTTGAAATATTATACATCATACATTTTTGGTAATATTATTTATTTGTTAATATTTTGTAAATGTTTAATAAAAGTTGAAATAAAGGTTTTAATTTATATTATAAAACTATATGTTAAATAAGGTTATTATATTTGTTCTTTGAAAAATTTGTGTTTTGCTTTATAAATTGCCATACCACTTTGAAGTGTTAAAGCTACCTACACCCTGAGATATAGAGTAAATGCCGGGAAGAGATTTTGTTAAAGATAAGAGGAGCAAATAAGAGCATAAACCACTGTTAAGTTGCTAACCCACCGTTTTTTTAGCAATATAACTGTGATTGTTTATTTCCAAGAGTTAAAATCATTTTCTAAATATTATTCAAATTATTAAGGTCACAGCAATATGTGCGTTTCAAATTATACAATAGTTGGTCTAAATTAAGTTTTAAATAGTTTTATCTTCTTAAAAAATTAAACCTGTAAGTGTGTTACACAAAAAAATTTTGTTATAGGAAAATTATTCAGAATCCTATTCTAAGTACTTCTATTCTCTTAATAAATTACTATAGAATGCATACTTGACGAGATATTTGCAAAAAAGTGCTACTCGATAAAGGTAAAAGTGATACATCCGGTCAGTGGCGGCTCTTTAATGATAGCAAGTGAGCAATTGCACCCCCTGGAATTTTGAAACAAAACAAACCAAGCGGCGACTAACTGTGAAAGTATTTATTTATTACGTATTCATAGTTATTGAACAGGAACGTGGCGTGTGCGGCACGCGTAACAACCTACATGCATCGATCGTCGTCACAGATATAATGACGACTAACAGCGCACGAGCAACTATTCGAATGTTTACCCCTTCCACCGAGAGAAACATACCCATGAGCAAAGCCCAACCGTTGCTCCGTTAAGCCATTAACATTACATTGAAGGTGGGGAGAACTGTATTTTGTTCTACTTCCATATCGTATAATACATAGCGTGTGAGCAAGATCTCCAGTCTGCTCACCGCTGTTGTAAGATAAATTTCGTCTCTGCGTTACAGAATAACACGTTTTCGCGGTTAACGTATGATGAAAAAATCGTAATAAAAAATCTTAAACGCCCGATGCCTCAATTATGTTTACAAAATAAACAATCTGTTAAAGGTAAAGACGTTGTAAGAAAATTCAAAATGAATATTTATCAGAAAAATGACTGGATTTGTGGGTGTGAAATTAAAAATACTTTGTTTTATTTTCCGTGTCTTTTGTTTGGTGGTGAACCGTCTTGGTCAAAGAACGGAATAAAAGACTTAATTCATCGTAGTGCTAAAATTACGAAACATGAAAATTCCGAAGGGCATTTGAAAAATATATTTAGTCTAAGAATGTTGGGAAAAAATAACATTCAGAATGTTTTAGATTCATCATATAGAAAAGCAGTTCAATAACACAATGGACAGGTAACAAAAAATAGGCATGTGTTAAATTTAATAATAAATTGCATTAGATTTTGTGGCGCGTTTGAACTGGCACTTCGGGGTCATGATGAACGGCAAACGTGGAATACCAAGGGCATTTTTCGGGAATTGATAAATTTTACGGCAGAATTGGATAAATTGCTCAGAGATCACATCGAAGCAGCACCGGTTTTTAAGGGATTATCAAAAACGATACAGAATGAGCTGCTTGATGCAATGTTGAACGTGTATCATGGACAAGTTTCCAGTGAAATTAAAGCAACCGACTTCACACAGATGTGTCCAATCAGTTTCAGTTGGTGGTTGTTTTAAGATATATTGTGAACGCGAGACCGGTCGAAAGATTTTGGAAATTTCTTCTGCCTAGTGGACATGATGCTAATTCTTTATCTGCTTCCATCCTTAACGAAATTAGTTTGCTTGTTGATGACCCAGAAAAACTGATTGCACAGAGCTATGATGGGGCAGCAGTCATGAGTGGTGCTATTAACGGCGTGCAAAGACATGTCCAAGACCAGTATCCAAGGGCCAATTTTGTACATTGTTACGCACATCAGACAAATCTTATTATAGGTTCTTTCGTTTGTTTTTCGGTGTACTGTAGTTCGTGTTACAATACACTACAATTAAAATACACTTAAAAACAGCTGATTTTCGGTGTATTACACCATGAACACTCGTATGTGGCGGGCGGCGTAAGTTTAAAAGTGAGTGTATTTGTTAGAAAAGTTTTGTGAGTGGTTTAGTTGTACACTTCATAAAGCCTTTTTTTAATTCTATACTGTGTACCTATACATAATGGCGGGCTATATGTGTGAATGTAACGAAAATGAACTTTCACAAAGAGGCTCATATATGATACTGGCATACTGGACATTTTAAATATATTGGATCCTCACGAAAGTGATGCTGATATAGCAAATATAATTTCTTTATTTCAAAAATATTATGTCCCTTCTGTGATAATGGTCATTTGACACACAACCAAAAGTTATTTAACCAGAAGCTGTCTCAGGCAAGGGTGGATATAGAGCACACTTTTGGCATTCTTAAACAAAGATTTAGACAGCTCTATTATTGTAAATTAAAAGGCATTGAATATTTATGCCACTTTATACGTGCTTGTTGTGTGTTATATAATCTATGTATGCAGAACATGACGACATACCCAACGAAGTGGAGGATTCGATAGCAGGAGAACAAAAAAGAGACACCATTGCAGCAACATTAATATAACAAATTTATTGTAATATAAATAAATATTCCAAATAAACTACAATTTACATAACAAAAATAAAAAAGTATTATCATTTGACATATAATGAAACATAATTAAATAAACTAAAAAACAATTCACTTCAAATAAATGGCACTCATATATCACAATTAATAAATTTATTTAAGATAATTCTTTTAAAATGTCAGTCCTTCCTTTGTATGCTTTTAATTTTGCTTCTTCTAGCTTAAGGATATTATTCATAAATTCTTCCCGTTTCCTACCCTCTTCGGTGATCCTAGAATTATCTTTTTCTTGTAATTCTCCAATCTTTATTAGCTCTTGCAATATTGACTGTGAGGGTTTTCTTCTTGGGTTTCTTTCCTTCGTAGTTGCTGGAATATCTTCTATGTCATCAGTGTTTCTTTCAGTATTTAATGCACCCTCAGCTTCTACTACTTCTTTCACATTTATTTTCTGAATAATGTCTTCCCTCCTTTGTCCACCACCTTCGGAATCTGATAAAAATTCAGGGAAAACAGACCTTCTCTCGGAGTTTATTCCAACTAATTCTCTGGAAAAAAAATGGTAAGTATTTTCAAAACACAGATAGTAAAACACACATACTGTTCAAATGAACATTTAAGTTTTCCCCTGCCACTTCGCTTATTATTTGCATTTACATCTTCTATCTAGGGTTTTATATCGATTTTCTATTTGTATATTGCTAAAAGTAAATCCTTTCTCTCTCATCTTACTTTCAATCAATTTCCATAGCAATTTATTATTTTTCAGTTTTATTGTTTTTCCAATATTGCCAATATAATCCTTGTATAACGATAAGAGGAATTTTGTGGCTTCATAAGTCCAGGTGTTTTTGAAAGTATCTAAGACAATAAATTAATAGTTTTGCATTCCTACTTGAACTATTTTGGAACAGCTAATGTTGGCATTTAGTTATGTTATTTAAATTTTATTATAAGACTCTTACTAGCTAACTGTCCAACACTTGAAATGTTCTTGCAATGTTAAAATGAAAAAAAAAGACAACCTCTTAATATGTATAAAGAAACAAGAATTTACTTTCTGTATTATTTTGATGCAAAACTTCTACAACTTCTGTTTCATGGGTCTCAGATATTCTCATAATTTCTAAAATTTCTGGGTCACCTCGTAATCCGTAGGGAATTATTTTATCCTCACGTAATGCTTTATGGAAGAATTGTATTGCAAACTGATCATCTGAAAAAATTATTCAATAGTAGTAGAATACCGCAGTCATAATCGAAAGACTTATTATACCGTTTCTATGTCGATCTATTACTTCTACATGATCTCTTAACGAGATCACAACGCCTTCTATAATGAATTTTATTTCTCAAAGTTCCTCCATTTTCATTGATAAAAAAATAATAAAACAAAAATAAATACTGGCAGAATTAAAACAAAAATCGATTCGTACCGTTTTACTTAACCTATTCTTATTTTGGTTTCTATAATACGTGATAAAACTTATTGCGCATGCTCCACGAGTGGCCACCTTTTCCACCGGCTTCAAACCAGGTGTATAAATTGTACACTTTTTCACCCAAAAATTAAAAACACTCAAACAAACGAATGCGTGTTATGACACTTTACGCACCACAACAAACGAATGAACAATCATTAAAAATGTGTAGTTGGTGTACAACGGTGTACACTTTTAAAACAAACGAAAAGACCTTATGTCACATGCTACATCGAGCAGTAGTAAATGCAGATTTTTTTGCCAATCTGACGGGATTATGTACTTTTTTTCTCCACTTCACCACAACGAGATGCAAGATTGGAAGAATTCCTTCAGAGAAAAAGCTTACCTCGTTCTTCAAAAATAAGATGGAACTTCAATTCTAGGACAGTGAATACAATATATGAGCACCGAGCTCTAGAACAAATCGAGGGAGAAGCTAGTTTACAAACTACCATTCATCAAGCTGGTGCCAATTTGCGAATTTTAGAGGAGGAAAATTTTATCTATTGGTTAACTTCCTTTCATAAAATTATGCCACATGTGGACATATTGTTTAATCAATTACAAAATGTCAATACAGATGCATTAAAAATCAAGAATAATTTAGATAATTTTGAACGCGCTATTGGAAAAATTCGAACCGAAATCGTTGACACAGATAATCAGTTGGTTAAACAAAATGACTCAGAACTGACTCCTCGACCATCAACGCGACGAAGAGTAACTGATGGTAGCCAAAGACGGAGGGAGACTATTGAAGTGTGCGATATTATTTTGCTTGAAATAAAAACTAGATTTCGGTATACAGGGCACTTAATATTAGCAAACTTAATTTCTTTTAAACAGTTCTCCTCTTTTCAAAAAAAAATTCCGGAAGATTGCCTTAAAGAAGCAGTAAAATTTTATCCATGTCTCAATGCAACCAGACTACGAACTGAATTAAGTGTTCAATATTTTAGAGAAGAATTTAGGCAAAATATAGAAGTCAGTGCTGTAGGTCTGCTAGGCCTTCTGCTGGATGGATTAAGCGACACCTTTAATGAAGTTGTTAAGCTTTTAAAAATTGTCATTACAATCCCAATGACAACGTCTGAAGCGGAACGCCAGTTTTCACGACTGAAGAGAATAAAAACTTTCCTGAGAAATACAATGAAAGAAGACAGATTAAATGCCCTTACTATGTTATCTTGTGAAAAAGAATTTATAAATGATTTCCCAAATTTTAATGAAAAACTTAGGTGTGGCCACCACACATAGTTTTTTTATAGAAGTATTTCGCCAAGTATTTATTCAAATTTGACTAAAAAATGAACCTTAAATTTTTAAGTTTGAGTTATTGAGGTTCTTTTGTCAAAAAGTATACTTCTATAACCATTGCATACAATTTTTTTCAATTTTCTATTACGTCAGCTGCGAGCGTGTAGAAATACGTCATTATGCATTAATTTTCGAGTTAATTAATTAATGTATTTGTTTGCAAAAAAAAATTTCTCTCACTGTTTGACCATGATAGCGGCCAAACGGCAAAAGCCATCAATACCGAAGTGTATATTTAGGAATATAATCTCCCTCGGAAATCTGATTATATTTTCAGTGAAATCGATAAATCGGGAGTAGTACTTCATATCAGTGAAGAAAACAAATAATAGCAATATCTCGTCAATTACTAATTTTAGGCAAATATCTAAAGTATAACAATGTGATCAAGAGTAAATTAGAAAACAATTTTAAAAAAGAATTCCTACCGGAAGTAGGTGTTTACTCTGATCGTAAAACAGGTTTTTGCGAATATATCGCGTCATGCATTCTAGACAAACATATCGAGTGTATGAAAATATTGAAAGCTCAATTTTGAATATTTTTGTAATAAGAAATTTCCAAAATTCGAACTGAAAGTACCTAGCAATTTTATTCTAATCGAATATCAATTTTTTGAAAATATCTCGAAAATTATACATTTTATACAGTATAAAAGTATTTAAATATGGATTTGCAATATTTTTGTAAAAAAAAAATTCAAAATTCGGACCGGAAATAACACTTTCGCCAGTGACGGCTGTTTTAGAGAAGCAATTAGACAGACAAGACTGATTCGTTTATTATCGGTGATATGTTCGGCTACTGGGAGTATATCAGCAATAATAAACGAATCAGTCTTGTCTATGTAATTGCTTCACCTAAACGAACTCATCAGTCTGCAACTGACTTTCACTCTTATCGAATAGCAGCTTTTTGAAATATCTCGCAAATTTGCTTTTTATATAAATTTCTTAAGTAACTTGACTACAACACCATTTATCGGAACCTTGCCTAGCTATGAACCATCGTCTCGACAAAATAAATATATTGCGTGAATATGACCTCAATCGGTCAAGTCGTTTAGAAGCTACAAGATCGCACACAAACGTACCAACGATTTATATATATTTGAAAATATATATATTTAAAAAAAAATTGTTTAATCATAATACACCATTTCTACACTTTCTCTAATCTTCAAATAATTTAACTTACATCATTTCATCGTTTAATTTTAGAATACTTTCTTTAAATAATATGTCATTCTCAATTTTAATATTTTTTTGAAAATATTTGACCAAAACACGTGTTCAGAAAAAAATCATTTTCACATTGTTTTTAAAAGTAAGAACATAAACTTTGGTGGTGCTTGTAGCCAAGAAAATTCTGCATCATTTGGTATAAGTTGACTCGACAATACCTCAAAAACGTTTTTTCAAAGCCTACTTCTACTAATTTTGACATACCAAAAACTTATTTTTTTTTTAATGGAACACCCAGTATTTTATTGTGGCATTTTGTTTCTTTTTTTTCTCTTTCATTTTTGTTAACAATGTCCTGTACCTCTCTTTTGTAGTTTCTGAGATAATCACTATATATCACTTGTTTTTTTTTTATTTAAAACATAAAGGAGCAATCAAAGAAACGACTACTAATGACTCACCCTGTATGTTGCAACATACTGTACATATGTTGCAAATTTATGGAAATCGACTGCAAATTAAATGGAAATTAAATCAGAAGGTATTTTCAGATTAGCATGTATTTTGAGATACACTGTACATAATCATCAAAACATAAATATTTTTCGTAAAATATGGTTGGACAATAGGTACTTGAAATACTCTGTTGGCCCGATATTTTCAGTAGATTTATTATTAAATGAGAATCCGAGACGCCTGAGTTCTATTTTCCATTTTTTGTAATTGAAGAGCATGTTGTTTGTAACCTTTTTTTCTTTAAAGATACTCTTTTGATGCCTGACAAAGACATATATAACATAACTGAGTATGACGGAGTAAGCAATTTACAGTATGTCGAGTCTATATTTGCCGTAGACATTCAAATTTTGCAACACTCAACTTGCCTAACAATAACCGATCGTTGGCAGCGCCCTCTGTTTAAGAATTGCTGCACCTACCACCGTGATTATAATAAACGAAATCTACTTTTCCCATAAGAATATGTCTCTTAGATACAAATCAATCGGAATTTACGGGTGAAAACATTTAAAAGCACAAGACAGCTATAAAATACGCTTAATTGCTTTGTATCAAGCATCAAAAGAAAGAGAATTTATTTCTCCAGGGGGTAAGCTATCTAATATCTGGCAATTATCTATATATTCCAAGAAATTACGGAATAAACTAACAGATTTTTGGTATAAAAACTTCCTGTTTTTTAACATTTTTTTCCACATTAATCGAACAAACTTCCCTTATTAAAACTACCCAGTCCCCTGGAGATACGTTTGTAGATTATGCTCGTATTTTTTTTTTGTAATTTTGTGGCTTACTAACGGATTCTGGTGCAATATGTTCGCAACATGGTTGCAATGTAATTTAGATGGGCGAGATGGCCACCTTAAAAGCAGGTATTTTCTCTGATTCAAACACAATAAATGATCCTTCATCACAAGATAAAAGTGTCGTTTCCTGTACGTTAAAATTTCGTAATATAATTTCCATACACCCATAAGTTAGCCAATGTGAAAGCCATTTATCTGCCGTTCTGCCAACGATTCCTTTCAATCTTAAAAATTCATCAATGTCTATTTCATTAACAACAGCTCTTAAAGAAGAAAATTTGGCAATTACATAATTTTTATCCTTGTTTGAACTTATTTTGTTATAATAATTAACGTCATTTACTAAACCGTTATTTAAAATTGCAGGAAAATTATCGTTTTTGTTTAAAAGAGCGGTACTGTGTCGCAAGGGTAATTTGTCTTTTAAATACTTAATTTGAATTCCTTGAAAATAATTAAAAGTAGGTTTGGATTTCTTCTGCCACACTTCCTCTGAAGATAGTCCAACGTTATTGTCATTTTCTGTTGTACTTTTAATTTTTAAATGTTTCTTTGCCAAACTGCGACTACCCATACCTAATTTAAATTCTTTGTAAATAAACAAAACATGTTTTCGAGAACTACGAATTACGTGGGACGGTTTAACATTACGTTTCCCTTTCAGAAGTGTGTGTTTCAAAATATTGTTCCAATTTTCTACAGTCGCATTACTATATCGAGTTATATGATTAGACGATTCTGTTGACATCAGCCCTGACCACAAAGGCAAATATGCTATGTATTTTTTTAAAACTAAGTTTGGATAATCGGAATTGAAATAAATATTTGGTTTGCTGCCTTTATCTGATCTACTTATTAATGACAAAATATCTTTAAATTCTATGTAAAATGGGCTTTTCTTGTATAAGAATTTCTTACTTATTACTTCGCTTTTATCAACACCTTTGTCATAAATAATATTTTCTTGTGCGGCCATTTCTTCAGTAGTAATAAATTTTCAGCAATAATAAATTTTCTAACGCTTTTACACATTGACTACATTGATACTTGCAAAGCATGAGAGTGGCTAAGTTTTCGTACCAGTATCTAATATCTTTTATTTTTGTTAAATGAAAAGCAATAGCCATAATTTCTTTTAAAACTCTTTTGATTTTAATATTATTGAAATGCTTATCGATGTCCGTTGAAATAATTTTTAAAAAATGTGAACAGCAACTACGTAATAATGCAACATGTTTTATAGTCTTTTCTTGTTTGGTTAAACAGTACTGACACGTTTTATTTAAATAATCTATTACGGGCATGCTATTCCAAAAGTATGTGATGGCATTTATAAAAGCTAAACTAAAATCAATTACTACCAATTGAAAAGGAGGCCAGTGAATTCCGAAAAATTCAAAAATGTTTGAAATTTGCTAAGAATATGCCTATTGCTGTTGCATCATGTAATGATCTACCTCTCTCAAATAACAGAACAACCCTCCCTGATATTAATTTTATTACTCCACAATAGTAATAAAGCCGCTTTTTTACATGGTTCTCTTGTTAAAGATACCACCAGTAGCATCGAAGTATAAAATTGGTAACTGTTTCTCATTTTTTATAAATAATTTTAATATTTCTATTTGTTGTGAACTATAAATTTCAAAATCGTACGGTTCTGACACCTTCTGTATATATATCGGTGGTTTTCATGTTCCCGTCTCATCAATATAAGGTCTATAATGTCATCTTTATGTCTGTCTAGTGCATGCAAAGTTTCACAGCGGGCTTTTCTGATAACTGCATCAGATTTCTTTTTTTGGTAATTATAGTGCATAAGAATATTTCTGTTAATTTTACTAGTTATTTTAGAAATATACATATGACAGTGGCTTCTCAGATTTTAATTCTCTCTCTGTAAGTTCTCTGTCTAGTCCTCGTAAATGACTAGAAAGATTTTGTAAATGATTAAAATCCAAGGAGCTGCTGTATACTTTACAACATTTTTGTACTCTATTACTCGATGTATATAAAATTTGAATTTTGAACAGTTTACACTTTGGGTGGGCGCAATCTGCGTAGATGACCCAATTATTTTTATTATTTCTAAAATTGACGATATTTAAAATACAAATATTGTTAACATATATTTCAACTTTTTTTATTAAAATATAGTTTCTCATTTTTTCTGATTTTGGTTTTGACATCGCTTGCCATTCGTCAAAATCGAGATAAAATATTCCCTCTAAAATAATATAATTTTTGAAACTTTTTTTTTAAAGATTCTTCACTAAATACATTTTTAGAATTAACTGGTATAACGCTTTTGCCTCTTATTTCATTTTCGTATTTTGAATGTAATTTTAACGCACAATGTTCGATTTGAATGTCTTCGGGAGTGATATTAAAAGAAGATTGCATTGAACTATAAGATTTAATTCGTTCATTGTTTTTACCTTCGCTGTCATCCTTATGTTGACTTTCCATTGGACTCGCCTGCAATTTCTCACTGTACTTTCTTGATACACAAACATCTACTTCTTGATTGTTACAAACATATTGAGTTTCAACAGGACGTAGGTCACCTTCCCGAACATCAGACTTGACTGTATTCTTGATTTCAATATTATTGTTACCCACTATCGGACTTACCGATAGACTCGCCACAGTCGTTGATTCGTAATTTTTTTCGGGTGTAGAAGTGTTGTATCTGAACTTCTTCCAAGTTAAATTTCTTCTATGAAACATGTAAATCTTCTTTCTATTCAAAAACGTATTTCTAATTTTCAGAATTACACATAACTTTCCAAATATAGCGCATTTATCTCGATAGGAATCGCTTTGCAAATTACGACTGCATAAAGTGGGATATATTTCACAAAACTTGACTTTCCAATTATTAGGATAATTAATCGGCATGGTAGCGAAAAAATTCTGTACACACTGACTAAAACGAATAGAGAATGAAACTAAGCAACATATCGGTTTGAATAAGCGAGTCGATAGAAAAGTATTTGGATTCGTTGTTTATTTTATCACCCTCTTGGACAAAAAATAAGATGAATCATAAAGTACTTGAAGGAACAGATACTTAACGATTCGACTATAGAATAAATAAACACAATTGATAACTAATATCGCTGGAATCCTAATGAAATGTGTCTGAGTTGAAAAACTCTAAATATGCGTTCTTCCTTTATGTAAATTATAAAAATAATTTGCCGTAAATACAGTGGTAGTACTAGATTCCGTTTCGACTTTCTTATACGTATGAGCGTTTCAAATTATAGGATTTTAAGAATTTTTTATACAAAAATTATTCACAATCCTATTCTAAGTACTTCTATTCTCTTAATAAATCTCGATAGAATGCATACTTTGCAAGATATTATCAAAAAAGTGCTACTCGCTAAGAATAAAAGTGCGACTTCCGGTCCGAATTTTGAAATTTCATATATACAAAAAATATTGCAAATCCAATTATAAATACTTTTGTATTCTTGATAAATACATATAGAATGCATAACTTACGACATATTTGCAAAAAATCGCTATTCGATAAGAGTAAAAGTGGTACTTCCGGTCTGAATTTTGAAATTTTTTTTATACTCGTAACGTACTTGTCTAAAAAGCATGACTTGCGAGATATTCGCAAAAAACTGATTTTCGATAAGAATAAAAGACCTACTTCCGGTAGGAATTTCGAAAAACATTTTAAATAAAATTATTCTCAATTTTAATTTTAAGTACATATGCATTCTTTATAAATTTGTTTAAACTTAGTAGTTGACGAAATATTGGCAAAATTCGATATTTTCACTGAAATAAACTGCTACATCCGGTCTACCGATTTTACTGAAAAACTAATCAGAAAGAGGGAGATTATACACGTAAATACAAAATTTGGAATTGATATTTCCAGCGGTTTGACCTCTATCGTGGTCACAGACAGACAGACAGACACACAGACATTTTTAAAAACCACTTTCTCGGGATCAGGGGACTTCAAAACGTGGAAATCTGCAAAAATCTCGAGGTCGAAAATTTTCGTCACCACTATACTTCCTTATATTACGTATAAGAAAGTAAAAGTGTGTATGAAATAAAACAATTAATAAGACCACGTTTCTGGGCATCTCTTTCATATTGACAATATATATGTTTCTTACTTGTCTGCTTAATAAAAATTTAAATAATTTTACTTTAGAAGTAAACATATTACACTCAACCTTTAAGCATCTTACTTTATTTCCTTTATTAATACTTATTTGTATTACACAGTCAGTTCGAAGTAGCTTATTTAGTTTACACTTGTTTGAGATATTTACAGAGTCGGTTTAGGCTTGTAAGCTTTCAGTAAGAGTACATATACTTTCTTTTTTCTGTCTTTACGTGGAACCATAATGTATCTTCTACATAATACAGAAGAAGAAACTTTTTTCGACCATTTTCACACTAACCGAAATTCTTTATTTATAAACATATCCCAAACTGTTTATTTATATAAATTAAGCAAAAACATACATCCATCAATTACAAACAAAAGGAATATATCCTACTAGTACCTACTAATCCTAGTCCGAAAATATTTTTCTCTCCCCTAAATTCTTTAAAATTCCATATGGAACAAAGAAATTTACAGTGAATAGCGGCACTAAAGCTAACAATGGAAAAGTTGGGGGGTGCACATCTCATAACAAAGATACGGTCTCGGATTTTCGAAATTTCTTTTTGCGGATATGTTCCTCTGGTTGATAGAAACCTACTGTAAAAAGTTCACCGTGGCACAAAAGCTAATAACGGAGTTATCGGGGGTGTATATGTTATAACAACCAAAATATTTTTTTTCATCCCCAAGGCCTCTGATTTTTGAAAATTTCTTTCTGTGGATATGTTCCTTTTGTTGATAGAAAACTACTGTGAGAATTTCATCGCGGCACAAAAGCTAATAACGGAGATATCGGGGGTGTATGTGTATATGTTATAACAACGAAAATATTTTCTTTCATCCCCAAGGCCTCTGATTTTTGAAAATTTCTTTCTGTGGATATGTTCCTTTTGTCGATAGAAACCTACTGTAAGTATTTCATCGCGGCACAAAAGCTAATAACGGAGATATCGGGGGTGTATATGTTATAACAACGAACATATTTTTTTTCATCCCCAAGGCCTCTGATTTTTGAAAATTTCTTTCTGTGGATATGTTCCTTTTGTCGATAGAAACCTACTGTGAGAATTTCATCGCGACACAAAAGCTAATAACGGAGATATCGGGGGTGTATATGTTATAACAACGAAAATATTTTCTTTCATCCCCAAGGCCTCTGATTTTTGAAAATTTCTTTCTGTGGATATGTTCCTTTTGTCGATAGAAACCTACTGTAAGAATTTCATCGCGGCAGAAAGGCTAATAACGGAGATATCGGGGTGTATATGTTATAACAACGAACATATTTTTTTCATCCCCAAGGCCTCTGATTTTTGAAAATTTCTTTCTGTGGATATGTTCCTTTTGTCGATAGAAACCTACTGTGAGAATTTCATCGCGGCACAAAAGCTAATAACGGAGATATCGGGGGTGTATATGTTATAACAACGAAAATATTTTTTTTCATCCCCAAGCAAGACCTCTGATTTTTAAAAATTTCTTTCTGTGGATATGTTCCTTTTGTCGATATAAACCTACTGTGAAAATTTCACCGCGGCACAAAAGCTAATAACGGAGATATCGAGGGTGTATATGTTATAACAACGAAAATATTTTTTTTCATCCCCAAGGCCTCTGATTTTTGAAAATTTCTTTTTGTGGATATGTTCCTTTTGGCGATAGAAACCTACTGTGAGAATTTCATCGCGGCACAAAAGCTAGTAACGGAGATATCGGGGGTGTATATGTTATAACAACGAAAATATTTTTTTTCATCCCCAAGGCTTCTGATTTTTGAAAATTTCTTTCTGTGGATATGTTCCTTTCGTCGATAGAAACCTACTGTGAAAATTTCATCGCGGCACAAAAGTTAATAACGAAGATATCGGGGGTGTATATGTTATAACAACGAAAATATTTTTTTTCATCCCCAAGGCCTCTGATTTTTGAAAATTTCTCTCTGTGGATATGTTCCTTTTGTCGATAGAAACCTACTGTGAGAATTTCACCGCGGCACAAAATCTAATAACGGAGATATCGGGGGTGTGTATGTTATAACAACGAAAATATTTTTTTTCATCCCCAAGGCCTCTGATTTTTGAAAATTTCTTTCTGTGGATATGTTCCTTTTGTCGATAGAAACCTACTGTGAGAATTTCATCGCGGCACAAAAGCTAATAACGGAGATATCGGGGGTGTATATGTTATAACAACGAAAATATTTTTTTTCATCCCCAAGGCCTCTGATTTTTGAAAATTTCTTTCTGTGGATATGTTCCTTTTGTCGATAGAAACCTACTGTGAGAATTTCACCGTGGCACAAAAGCTAATAACGGAGATATCGGGGGTGTATATGTTATAACAACGAAAATATTTTTTTTCATCCCCAAGGCCTCTGTCTTTTGAAAATTTCTTTCTGTGGATATGTTCCTTTTGTCGATAGAAACCTACTGTGAGAATTTCATCGCGGCACAAAAGCTAATAACGGAGATATCGGGGGTGTATATGTTATAACAACGAAAATAATTTTTTTCATCCCCAGGGCCTCTGATTTTTGAAAATTTCTTTCTGTGGATATGTTCCTTTTGTCGATAGAAACCCGCTGTAAAAATTTCACCGTGGCACAAAAGTTAATAACGGACGTGTCGTGGGTGTATACCTATAACAACAAAAATATTTCTTTTTCAATATTCAGACCCCTGATTTTTTTTTTCTGCTTCGAGGAGTCTCATGTGGTCATTAGCAACCTATAGTGAACATTGCTGTACCATACAATACTTCTACAACTGAAGAATCGATGATAAACACACATTGCTCGAACGATTTGCCGCCTTCATGATATAGCGAACCGCACTAAAATTCGTTGCTGGCATTCGTTGCTAACTTCACACCGGTATTGGCCCCTCCTCTCACAAACACAGAACGACGCTGTTCAACACGAGCTCCAGATACAATTTTAGTTGTTAAAGGGAGTCTTGGGAAATGCTTTCTATCAGTTACTTCTGTCAGTGAGTTCAGTCAGTGACTTCTGTCAGAGTTGTTAAGTGACATTTTTTTCGATAAATGCGCGTCATCCAGAGATGCGCAAAAGCATACCTTGTTTCCTTGTACCATGACTACGACCACGATTGGGCGTTGTTGCCGGTGTGCCTAGTATACATAATCCTATCCCCAATATGATTTTACACATGCGGTATATATACCGTATGTGTCAATTTTCATTAGGTATAGGGATTCAACGCGATTTATACGTATACAAGTAATGCGTGACAACATGGCACCCCTACTGTCCGTCACCAATTCCGGCAGCAATCGACATCACAACGATTTTCTCCGATCTTCCCACTTCTCTCCACCAGCTTTTACATTCAATGTTGTGCTGCGAACACGTTGCGATCTAGTCTGCAATAAAAGCCGTCTTTTACTGGAACGGGAAACATCAAATGGCCGCCGCGATCTCCTGATCTAGTAGTTTATTATTATTTTCAGAATCCTTTTTTATTTACCTTATTTTAAATTTTATTAGAATTACGCTTTTGTTTGTGTCATGCAGCGTGAACGCAGCTTAATAATTCTCTGCATTTACTGAAAGGAAAAAGAAAAACAAATCCTTGCAACTCGTAAATATTATTTCTGAACGCATTACAAACACCCAAGCCGGTGGTCGAATTGTTACTGCTACTAACCAGTGGTGCCAGGAGTAGAGAGTTGGAAATCCCTAGAAGCCCTTCTAAAAATTCCCTAGATTTCCCTAGACATTTTCTTTGGGATAATTTCCTCGATTTCTTTATTTTTTCCACTACTTTTGTTAATAATAATAATACAAAATACTTATAACTTTATTAACGTCTAATAACAAATTTAATTACAAATAAAAATACAAAAAAAAATAGGTGTTTAATAAAAAGAAACTACTTATATACATTTTTATGCGACATACGTTCTAAATGTTCTTTATGTACATTAAAAGATTGACAACAATTACCTTTATTGCTAGAAAATCTAATCACAGAAACTGCATTTAGAGCCTCGCCACTTAATGTATTTCTCTTTTTGGTTTTAACGTCTGTGACTACTGAGAATACTCTTTCAGTTTCTGCGTTGCTGTGCGGCAAACTCATGCACAATTTGGCCAATTTTACAACATTAATGAATTCATATTCATCTTGGAAATTTTTGCACGTGTCTAAAATATGCCAAAATTCCTCAACTGAATATTCCAAAAAAGTCGTTTTCTGATCATCGTACTCGCTAAAATAAATAGCAATTTTCTTCCATTCAAAATCGATCTTATTCCCATCGACGCCATCAACAGATGCAAACTTACTCCACACTATATTAAGCGACTTTAAATTATCAGGTGTATGTGTACTCAGCGCTACGGCCGGTTTTAAAAAAATTAGGCAATCAAAAAAAGGATCTGTCAGTGGCAAACGTGACTGAAAATCTGATGATGCTGTTATCAAGAATTCTAAGCAAGATTTTCGAATGGAAATTTGGATATCTTCAGGCAAATTTGTAAGTACAGAATTACATTCGTGTCCCAAATCTATCGATTTCAAGTCAATAAAATTTGTAGGATCTTTACAGTTAATATTCAATTCATTAGTATGTTCCGGTTTAATAAAATGTGCAATTATGTTTCTAAATATTTTTCTTGACTCAGATGACAAATTGTGAATTAACAACTTCTTTGCTTGAAATAAGGCATTAAATGTGTTGAAATAATTTAAAATATAGTTCAAAAATAGTAATATGGCTTTTGTACAAGTGTTGTCTAACTGCTCAAAAATGAATTGTGCTATTTTGCTCTTGTCTTCTACAGTAGTCAGTCTAAAACACTAAAATAATGTATTAAAACTTCCCAGTTGTCAAGAACCCTTTTTATAGCATGTTGCATGCTGAGCCATCTTGTGGCAGATAATTTCAACATTTTTTCTGAGCAGCATTAAAAAATCTTGCATTTCTGTAAGCTCGGCCGTTCTTTTCGCAGACATTGAGAAGTAACTAGCTACGCTGCGAACAAATTCTTCCGGAGTACGTGGCAGTTTGGAACATGCATTATTTACTATTAATGCTGAAGAGTGACAAACACAAGGGACAACAATTAATGCTTCAGTTTCCGATTTTAAGCGCGTCATGGAAGAATTAGTTTTCCCTAACATTACGCTAGCATTATCAGATGCAAAACCTATAATATTTTTTATGGGAATATTTTTACCTCTAAACAGTTTTTAAAAGCAGTAAATAAATTTTGTGCATTACAGTTTCTTGCATCAACAGTAATTAATTCTAATAGTTTGTCAGATATTTTACCATTAACATCTACATATTTAACAACAACACACAACAATTTATTTAGTGATATGTCGGTACTCTCATCAATTAAAACACTAAAATGTTTCTATTTCAGCACATCAGAAAGTTCACGAATTTCTTTTTCGGCAGTAACATTTTTTATAATATTTACCGTTTTTGTTCGCCCTAATTGAATATCTGTTAAAATGTTAGAATCGGGAAAGGACTCTTTTAAAAGTGGGACTAAATGTTCAACGACTTGAAAAGCTACATTGTGATGTGCAAAAAAATTTGCAAGTTTTATTTCAGCTTCTGTCACTTTCTGAATGTGCACAGTATTTTCTTTAAAGAATGTGGTAATAGTTTGCAAACCATGAATTTTTCTAATGTTGTCCTTATGTTTGGCCGTAGCTGCATGTTTTTCTAGTTCAGATTTCCCACACTTCAGCTGAACTTTACAAGCATAGCACTTGCAAAGAAGCTTGTTTGCGGGGTCTTCCTTTAACCAGCCTTTGAACTGGGGATCACTAAGCCATTCCACTTTGAATTTTTGGAGATACTGCTTTGCTTTACCCTGAAACTTCCTTTTCTTAACAGGTATCTCAGCCTGTGAAGTAGACGGTTGAATCCTATAAAAATAATTTTAATACAGATAACAAAAATAATTAAATTTGTAAACTTACCGTAAATCTTCATCAGATGACTCTGATCTCATGCTAATTTTATATACAGGGTGTCCAGAAACTCTCCTGACAAACGAAGACCGGAGATTCCTCAGATAATTTTAAGACTAAATTAACCCAATTCACCCTAGTCCGAAAATGCTTGCTAAGGGAGCTAGAGCTCTTTGAAGATGGCGCCTTGTAATTAGTTATCTCCCGAACGCTTCTATTTAAAAAAACAAAAACTGGTATGCTTATTTATCCTCCAGAGATGAATCGATTCCATCAATTGCGAATTTCTAGTACCGGTCATAGGCGTCCGTTTTGGGTAGGTGAACGGTTATTTTAACGCATAACTTTTTTGTCTTTAACTTTTAAGCATTTGTGACACTAGATTATTAAATTTTCAGGTATTCTAGTACTAAAAGGTACTCTTACTTTAAGTCGGTAGGATACACCGTTTTCTAGAAAAATCGATTTGAAAATTTTTCGTTTTTTCGTCATTTCATCTTTCGTCATTTCAACTTCGCGAACTGACAACAATTTGACAATTAAAAACATAGGTTTTATTTCTGTTGGCAAGTTCAGAGCGAACTAGTGCAAAAAATAATAAATTGAATTTTAATGACAAAAAAACGAAAAATTTTCAAATCGATTTTTCTAGAAAACGGTGTATCCTACCGACTTAAAGTAAGAGTACCTTTTAGTACTAGAATACCTGAAAATTTAATAATCTAGTGTCACAAATGCTTAAAAGTTAAAGACAAAAAAGTTATGCGTTAAAATAACCGTTCACCTACCCAAAACGGACGCCTATGACCTTAGGAAGCATTTTCGGAATAGGGTGAATTGGGTTAAATTGTCTTAAAATTATCTGAGGAATCTCCGGTCTTCGTTTGTCAGGAGAGTTTCTGGACACCTGTATATAAATATAAATAATTAATAAAATTTGCACCTATACAATTTACTAAATACCCAGAAATTGTCGTTGTTCGAGTGAGAACTTTAGCGTTCAGACTAATTTTTAAAAAATATATTGTGTAAAATTTCGAGGAGGGGGATATTGAAATTGCGGGGTCGGCTATAAATCACGGCAATCAAGTCAATAAGTCTTGCGCTTCGACGAAAAAAACACGAGGAGGAGGGACGAGATGCCTTATTTTGCAAATATTCCCGTGAATACCCTCCGCTCGTATTTCAATTTGAAAAAATTACCCGCTTCTTACGTCGATAGTCTCGCGCTGCGACGAAAAAACAGAGAGACTAGATGCCTTATTGTGCAAATATTCCTGTGAATACCCTATGCTCGTATTTCAATTTGAAAAAATGACCCGCTTCTTACGTACTTATTAGTTAGTTACCTACCTTGAGTTTTATACTACATACAAATCTAACACTATGATACACTAGATGGCACTGAGAAAAACAGAAATCGAAAAATTTAGACAGAATAAAACTTGTTTTTTTTTCTTCAAAGTTTGTCCAAAATTCCCTAGATTTTGAGTAAAATTCCCTTTTTCCCTATTTGATCAAGAAATCCCTAGATCTAGGGAAAAATTCCCTAACTTTGCACCACTGCTGCTAACCACGCTAACTTGTACATATTTACGAGCATGCATCGGTCGTGCTGGCATTGAAAAGGAAAGAAGGGGATACTATATTGCCACGTACTGTATGGATTAATCGCCTATGGCTAATGAAAATTGACACATGCTGTATATATGTATATGTGTGCATGTGTGTATATGTGTAAATTTTTTTTTAATTATTTTATTTGATTTTATATTGTGTAGTTCTGGATTCATTGCATTTTTTTTCTTGTCATGTAATTAAATGTAAAAAATCTGTTGGGCAATAAAGATATATTATTATATTATTATTATTATTATATTTCCCACTAAATTTTAATAAACCATAAAGGGAGATTGTAATATTTTTGTTTACCCTTCAGAGATATATTAAATTTCATCAAAAATAAAATACAACCAGCATAATAAAGCAATAAATAAGCAACAAAAAATTACACAAAGAATCTTTTGAAGACAATATATTCCAAGAAAAATATTTTAAAATGTAAGAGCAATATGACACTTACCTCCAGGTTTTAATATATTATTATGTCCTTTTAAAAATGCAGATAAATCATAAATGAAGAATATTTCAAATATATTTACTTCCATATACCACATTTCTTTTACGAAGCAGAGTAGTATGTTTACTCAAACTTGGGTATTATAAAAATTGAATATAATCCCTCTTTATTTCGTGTTAGAATTTATTAGAGTTGACCAGTGATACCTTCCATATAGCTGGTCTTACCACCCGACGAAACTTTTTGCCGCGAGTATACATACAATCCACATTTATATCCACTAATTTCGCAGTGAAATGCAACCTCTGAATAATATGTAATATATTGTTTACACTGCCAACATAAAACACGCGCTAATTGAAAAATGTTTCAGTGGGATGTAAGCTGATCTAGAAGTTTTATGTTTGTTAATTATACTAACCTAGACAATGAGGAATTCGTCATGCTCCCATCTCTATTCTTTCTAGAATATTTATATTTCTGAAGATAAAAGTTTTATTAACGTTTTATTATGCATATACATACCGGGATATCAACAATTAACTTGGTCAATGGTGGTCATGGATTTTAAAATTATTGTCGTAGCGTGCATCGTACATTTAGATATGTCATAATTCTTTGAATGTCAAAATCTGTCAAGTTATTGTGTTGAAGTTTTCTAATCCTGCACGGTTTTTGAATCATGGTTCTCACCATAGAGCACAAAATTTACATGATTGAAGCCTATTTTCGAACGGGTGTGCTAGTTAATGGAACTTGGGAATACAGTTAACGTTTGTGTTTGGACAATTTTCGAGAGCACTTCCCAGCTGTAGCAGTATTATCGAACAATTTTTATGCATGCCTCACAAATTGTGTTGAAGTGTTTCCGAAACTGGTTCTGTGACGCATAAAAAAAGGTGCTGGTAGACCAAGAGTTCGTACAGAAGAAGTTATTAATGACGTTCGTCAACGTATGGAGAAGAGCCTACAAAACCTTTAAAACGTCTCTCTCAAGAAATTCGGCTTTCTTATGGAACATACCAAACGATTGTAAAGAAGGACCTGAACATGCATCCATATAAGATGCAATCATATCAACCTCTTCTGCCTGCAGACCACCCCAGACGCCTTGCATACGGCCATTGGTTCGTTAATAATTTAATGAATGACGATCTGCTGAACTTAACTTTTTTTTCTGACGAAGCTTGGTTCCACCTTTCGGGATACATCAATTCTCAGAATATGCGAATGTGGAACACTGATAACCCGCATAATTAGGTTAGGTCATGCCGCCTAAGCAAAACGTGACTTCAGAAGAAATTGAAAAAAAGTGCAAGCACTGCAAAAAGAAAGTAGTTTTATCGTTGGATTGTATAATTTGTAGCTCAAATTACCACCCAAGTTGTGCGTACCAAGCAAAAGTCGCGGATAGTGAGGAAAAAGTGATTTGTTGCAGGCCACCTGGAAAGAGTGAGGTTAAACTCAGCAAAACAATATCGCCAGTCTTACTTTCCACAGAAATGGACGAAAGGAAGCTTAAAGATATGAAAAGAAGAAGTATGCTGAAAGAGTCTCTGGATTCCTTTAAAGCGGAAATTGAAAAATCTGTGAAGCATATGTCTGACTGTTACGATGAACAAAAATCAGTCTTCGAAGAACTGTTGAGGGAAGTGAAGGGGCTGCGAAAGGAAAATCTTGTTTTGAAGCAGAGGTTAGACGTTGCTGAATCTCAGTTAGATGAAATGGAGCAGAAGGACAAGGTTAACAACATCATTGTTGTAGGAGTCCCGAAGCAAAAAGAACAAAACATGGGCAATGTTCTTGGGAAAGTATTCCGTTCTGTAGAAGCTACTATACATGAGAGTGACATTAATGAATGTTACAGAATAAGCAAAAAGGAAGATGGGCCAATATTGGTAAAGTTTAGTGCCCAGGGGCCAAAGAAGGAAATATTATCAAAAATCAGGCAAGTAAAAGGAACTACTGTTAAAAAATGTGGTCTACAAGGAGAGGATCGAAAAATATATCTTAATGAGGACTTAACCACTCGAAAAAGGCTATTATTTAAAACAGCCAGGGAAAAGAAAAGTGAAAATGGGTACAAGGCAGTGTACTGCCTGAATGGAAAAATCTTTGTGAGGAAAAATGACAGTGACCCACCCCTCAAAATAACATCACTAAATGATCTATAATCAATTCTTGTTGATTATTCTAAGAAATGTGTACCACTTAATGGAGCTGAATAATATCCTGGACGAATATAGAATGTGTAATGCAACTGTTTGTGATAATCTTTCGCGGATTGAATTTTTTGACAATCCGCTTCGTGATGTTAATATAATTCATGTCAATATCAGAAGTATATATAAGAACTTTGATGAGTTCTTGGTCTTCCTGGAGTCAACTGCCAAAGAATTTGATGTGATCATAATGTCGGAAACACATATTATTTATAATATAGATGACTTCAACATACCGTGTTTTAGGGTGTTCTGGAATAATGGTACACATAATAGTTTTGATGGCTCGGTGGTATATATCAGAGAAGAATTCTATCAAGACAATTGTGTCGTGTGTGTGGGAGATACAAAATGTGTCAAAGGTTCATTGGTAAAAAATAATGTGGCAGTAGACATTCTAGGTTTTTATAGATCCCCTTCAACAAACATAGAGGACTTCCTAAATAATCTGGATACCATCCTCAGAGAGCATACTACTGCGGAGCCAAATCGGATGTGTGTGCTTGCTGGAGACATTAATATAAACCTTATGGATAGGGTTTCCGCGCCAGTCAACGACTATGTGACAATGCTCACTAGTTATGGTTTTTGTAGTGTAATTAATAAGCCAACGCGTGTTCAGGGTGACTCGGAGAGCTGCATTGATCATTTTTTTGTTAAATGTAAAACAGAGACTTATGATTGTATTAAGAGTGTTGTGTTGAAGACATCTCTGACGGATCATTATCCCATTTTGTTAAGTATAAAACTTAAAATAGTTGAAAATAATCCTCCCAAAGTTCAATATGTCAGGAAACTTGATTATCAGGCACTTTCCCAGTTGCTCCTGGGAGCACAGTGGGGTAATGTTCTTGAATGTGATGATGTGAACATTTGTACTAATAACTTTATTGATAAAATGAAAACTTTCATAGAAAAAAGTTTTCGCAAACTAATTAATAAAAAGAGGTGTCTAAAACCTTGGATAAGTGGTGGACTCCTTAGTTCGATACGAGCAAGGGATAACCTGAAGAGACAGTGCACTCTCAGCCCAAATGACTTAGAATTGCTTAACACTTATAAAATATACCGGAATAACCTATCAAAGCTAATCAAAAAATCGAAATATGATTACTATAAGAAAAAGATAGGGCAGTGCTTAAATGACCCAAAAAAGACCTGGAGCGTGGTGAGGGAAGCCACTAATGATTTGGGAAATAAACAAGAAATAAAGTACATTACTGATGGGAACAACGTAGAGTTAACTGACCCAATATTGATCGCGAACGAGTTCAATTCTTATTTTAGTAGGGTTGGGGGGGCTGTGGCTAAAGGTATAGCGCCTCCTTGCGGTGGAAGTGTCGGTGTTGATGACGCTGCAAATCCACATACATTTTTTTTTAACTCCTATCACAGATAATGAACTTATTAGCCAGATAAACAGTTTAAAAAATGGAGTAAGCTGTGGCGAAGATGGGCTAACGTCTGAAGTTGTAAAAATCTATCATAGACACTTGCTAAATCCCTTAAGACATATCATAAATTCCATCTTTTGTAGTGGTGTGTATCCTGAAGCTCTCAAAACAGCAATAATTGTACCTGTATATAAGCAAGGGAAGAGGGAGCTGGCTACTAACTACAGGCCGATAGCCCTAATAAGCACCATTAGTAAATTGATTGGAAAGTGTATAAAAAAAAATGAGGTGTGGCCACCACACGACTTTCTTATACGTATGAGCGTTTCAAACTATACAATTTTAAGAATTTTTTTATACAAAACTTATTCACAATCCTATTCTAGGTACTTTCATTCGCTTAATAAATCGCTATAGAATGCATACTTTGCAAGATATTATCAAAAAAGTGCTCCTCGCTAAGAGTAAAAGTGCTACTTCCGGTCCGAATTTTGAAATTTCATATATACAAAAAATATTACAAATCCAGTTCTAAATAATTATGTACTCTTGATAAATATATATAGAATGCATAACTTACGACATATTTGCAAAAAATCGCTATTCGATAAGAGTAAAAGTGGTACTTCCGGTCTGAATTTTGAAATTTTTTTTATACAAAAGATATTGAAAATTATGTTTTAAATACTTTTATACCCGTAACGTACTTGTCTAAAAAGCATGACTTGCGTAATATTCGCAAAAAACTGATTTTCGATAAGAGTAAAAGACCTACTTCCGGTAGGAATTTCGAAAAACTTTTTAAATAAAATTATTCTCAATTTCAATTTTAAGAATATATGAATTCTTTATGAATTTGTTTAAACTTAGTAGTTGACGAAATATTCGCAAAATTCGATTTTTTCGCTGAAGTAAACTGCTACTTCCGGTCTACCGATTTTACTGAAAAACTAATCAGATCTCAAGAGGGCGATTATACACGTAAATACAAAATTTGGAATTGATATCTACTGCGGTTTGGCCGCTATCGTGGTCACACACACAGACAGACAGACACACAGACATTTTTTAAAAACCACTTTTTCGGTATCAGGGGACTTCAAAACGTGGACATCTGCAAAAATCTCGAGGTCGAAAATTTTCATCATCACAATACTTCCTTATACTACGTATAAGAAAGTAAAAAGGTTCTACTATTTTTAGAAAGATATAAATTGCTGTCAAACAATCAGTTTGCTTTCACAGGAAATTCTTGCACAGACGTTGCTTTGTGTAAGGTCAGTGAGGAAATTTTACGAGGGCTGGATGCTGGTGATAAAGTAGTGGGGATTTTCCTAGACCTAAAAAAGGCGTTCGATACTGTGGACCACGGGACCCTCTTGGAGAGGCTGCATAATATAGGCATTCGAGGCACTGCAAATGATTTATTCAAATCTTACCTGATAGGCCGAACACAGAGGGTCAAAGTGTCAGGTACACTGAGTGATGCTCTCCAGGTGGGGTTCGGTGTGCCGCAGGGTACAGTTCTGGGGCCGCTTCTTTTTAACATATACATAAACGGAATCTTGTCAATGTGTCACACGGGAAGGGTGTTTTGCTTTGCAGATGATACTGTGGTAGTTATAAGTGACAGTTCTTGGAATTCAGTGATGCAGAAAGCTGAAAAGACAATTCAGGAGTTAAAAGCCTGGTTAGACTGCAGCTTGTTGTCATTGAATATTGATAAGACAAACTTCATGACCTTCGGGTTGACACCAAGTACCCTTCCCGAGTTCCAGTATTTAAGGATACACAGGCATGACTGTGCAATGAATGTAGACACATGTGACTGTACTCAGAAAATAGAGTGGAAACCGGTTCTGAAATGTTTGGGGATTTATATCGACGAGACCTTAAGTTGGAAATATCAAATACAGCACACTACAACTAAAATTCGAAAATTAATTTATAAATTTTATCAGCTTCGTAACATTTTATCTCTACGAATGTTGAGAATGGTCTACTTCTCCCTAGTGGAATCTGTAATTAATTATGGTATAGTGGTATGGGGGAGTGCTGGCAGGACTATCATGTCGGCGTTGTATGTGGCCCAAAAGTATATCATAAAAATAATGTATTTCAAAAACAGAAGATTTGCCACTCAGCAATTATTTCAGGAATCTAACTTACTAACTCTTGAGCAACTATACATAAAGTCAGTTATACGATTCATGATTAAATACCCATTTTATAGAAATAAACTTCAACACCAAGTGAATACAAGGACAGCAGCCCGGCACGATGTCTCACTGCCATCATTTGGGTGTGCGGCTGCGCAAAGGCACATTCAATACACGGGACCCAAGATATATAATGCGTTGCCCCCTCAGCTTAGACATGCTCAGTATAAAGTGATTAAAAATAACATCTGTTCATGGATCACAGAAATGTCTCCTCAGGATTGTATGCTAATTGGTAGAAGTTGAATTCCTTGCAATCATGAGTATCACCTTCATTAGACACACGAACCTTGCTATGGTTATAAACGAAACTTATCAATTAACATTACAGTATTAGGTACCTATGTGGGCAGACCTATATGATTTAATTATCTTTTTAAGTATTAGGATAGCACGCATAGATTTTTAAAATCCATTGTGCATCCAAAATGAAGTACCTGATTAATAATATGTATTAAGTTAATAATATTTATGTTTGTAAGAAATTTATTTGTAAGAAATATTTTTATTGAAACGCCACTACATGCTCAGAAAATTGGTGTTTGGATGGCAGTTTCTCGCAGAAGAATAATTGGGCCAATTTTTTTCAATTTCACCGTCAACGCAGAAAGGTACAGGCATATTTTTTTGACTGAATTTGTGCAACAGTTAGACGATGATGAACTTCAATACGGTTATTTCCAGGAAGACGGTGCAACAGCACATACTACACGAGAAAATCTTGCTTTTCTCCGCGAGTTTTTTGATGACCGGCTGATAAGTTTGCATACGTAAGTTGAGCTTCCTCCCAGATCACCTTGTTTGACAATTATGGACTATTTTATCTTTCCTTATTTAAAAAATAAGATTTTCGCAAATCCGATACATAATTTGCAAGAACTGCAACAAAGGATTGTTCAGCAATGTGCAACCATAACGCCTGAAATGCTGCAAAACGCTTTTCACACCATGAGGAGGCGCGTAAACTTGTGCATTAAACAAAACGGGGGACATTTCCAACAGTTATTGTAATTTAGTTTTTCTGGTTAATAAAAACGTTATTTATTTCATAACTTGTAGTTCATTATTATTTTACAGCTGAACTAAGTAGGTAACACATTTGTAGGTTATTGATAATGTCAGTGTATCTTGACAATGATTGAATTATTTCAAAAGGATGATTTAAACTAAGACAAGCGTTTTACATTCCATGACCAACATTGACCAATTTAATTTTTGATATCATAGTATAATAATATGCATAATAAAAAACTAATTACAAGACAAATGTAATATCATTCGATACCTTATTTAGTTTTGGTTTCAATTTGAAAACGATATATGGTAGAGAGAGTGAATTATTTATTATAAACGACCAAATGAACATGGGTACATTTATACTTATTATTTCGGCCACTGAGCGTAGCGAACTACTCGCAAAGCGTTTTGGGCAAATTAACAAAATCAACTAAGTACACGATTTAAGGAAATTCATTGTATTTTGTATTGCAGCCTCATAAAATTCATAACAGGGAATCATACTGTGTTGATTTGTTTATTTGGTAAAACATATATGATTAGGGACACATATGTGGCAGTTATATATTATTTTTTTACACGTTAATGACTTCCGTATTGTTGAGATGGAAGTGGGTCCCCTGATTCTCCTTGTCTTTGTGCTTCTTTAACTTCACTTATTAATAATTTATAGTAACCTTTCAAAAAGGAAGTGAAGATCTCTTATTCGAATCTACATAAAGTTTGTTTAAACCAGCCTCAAAATCTTCCTGCACATGGAATAGAAGAAGTTAGGATGTTGCGCTTTGTGGTTTCTTTGCATTACCCATAAAGCGATGATCTTCGTATATGCTCGACTTTTATCGTCAAATCATATTGTGGATTTTGTTAATTTGCCCAAAACGCGTTGTGAATGTCCGCTTCGCTTAGTGGCTGAAATAATGCTAATACATTTTCATACAAAATGAAATCTGAGCATATCACAATGCGTTGTGTGTATAAACAGAATTCGCCAATTGAGTAAAACATATATATATAATATAGTGTGTCTGTAATTGATTTACGCCATCGCCATCTGCAGTTTAGCAATTTTTACGTTTTACAATTACCACTTCTGTGTGAATTTAAATTAATTGTCAAATTTGGCATTAAACTCTCATAAGCCACTTTAAAGGGTTTTATAACAGTGGTTTTGAAAATTATCGATATACTTTATCAACTTTAACATAATTCGAAATTACAGGTTATTAATATTGAGCATATTTGCAATGTAATAGTTGCATATAAGCATTATATGGTTATAAAATAATATTTATTTTGAAAATTTTATAAATATTTAGGTACGACACTGGTGGTTGAAGAAATGAAGGAAGACGTTTTCAAGTTGCCAATTTGATAACATGAAAATTTCTAAATCGCAATGCGTAAGTCAGTGAAAGACCCCTATTACTACTACTTACGTATGTTTGCAGTATTTTGCATCACTATTTTGTACATTAGTTACTCCGTCCTACATATTCCTTGTTAAATTCCTATCCCTCAGATGTTTAGTTCGTCTATAATACAATACGCCTCACCCGGTCAATATTACACTTGCGAACAAGAAGATGCAAATGTCACGCGTGCCTAATTTATTCGTAACAGATCATTTGAACTACAATTAAATGCAATTGGGATGGGGTAATTGCTGTTAAAATTGTATTTCAAAATATAACTAGATTAAATAGAGAAATGAATTATTGTACCCCAGAGGAAACAGCTTTTTTTACTTTCTTATACGTAGTATAAGAAAGTATTGTGATGATGAAAATTTTGGATCTCGAGATTTTTGCAGATGTCCCTGATACCGAAAAAGTGTTTTTTTTATTATTCTCTCTCTCTCTCTTTCTGACCACGAGTCTTTAAAGGTTGATTTTCAATACTTTTTGTATAAAAAGTATTGAGTATCTTGTTTTTACGTTTTATGGAAATATCGTAAATTATATAATATATATATCGAACCGAAGGTAACACTTTTACTCCTATCGAGTAGTTTTTAAGAAGATAAAAGTACGTATTTGAAACTTAATTTAGAACAACTTTTATATAAAAAAATCGGAATACACATACGAATAAGAAAGTCGTGTGGTAGTCACCACCTCATTTTTTCCCCTTTAAATATATATTTCTCTTAATATTATTATCTGTCATTATATTGTCTATTGTTTAGTTTAAAATTTTATATTAATAAATAAACTTATGCATAATGACAAAACTCAATATGAAATGCAAAAAAATTGAATTGGGGAAAGTATCAAATTGAAAGGTTAAAAGTACTTACACTCGAAATACGTAAACTTAGGGCTATTGAAGTTAAAAGAAACAATTTGATGAAACTAAATTCTAATAATTTTACCCGAAAAGCTCTAGTTAGAAAGAATTAGCTAACTCGTCTCTCACTTTGTTACATAATAGCTTCACATAGATATTTATAAATACAAAGGGTGTTCGGTGAAGCCGAATGCACCAATATTACATCAGTAAACAATTAGCGGTTTTTATAAGTTACGTAGTCGATAATTAAATTGATGTCCAGCTATCAGTACGTTAAATGAGATAATAAGCAAGAGATATCGTTAAACTTAAATAATCAACTAGAACCTTCGAGGGCTTTTACAATACAGGCCTTTCTTTACACCCTGAATTAATAGTCATTGAAAATTGAAAACATCGTTTCATAATCGAATTTTCATGTCAAAAAACAAAAAAAAAGGAGGGTTCTAACTAGTGTTGTTGGTTTCGGTTACTTTTCAGTACTTGTAACTATTCGTTACTTTCGAATCCTATATCCGTTACTTTTTATTCGTTACCGAGTACTCGTTCAAATGTGCGGTGCGAGAATATGTATAGTTAATATATGGTAAAAACAAAATGTTCACTTATGTAGTAATTTTAATGTACAGTGTGTGCATTTCAAAACTTCCCACCTTAAATTTCTGGAAATCTATGAGAAATTCCCTGAAACACGTAAGATCGTGGGGGCCATTTCATTTTCAAATTGACTCACCCACTTTAGCCTCATGCCCCCGGAAGCTACTATTTAACTATATTAAGAACTTTTATAAATTTCTCAAAAACATGGAAAATAAATAACCTTATGGTTCTTTAGCTTTTCAGTTATGTTTAATACAGAATACTTTTCTTTATTTTTGTAGTTACTTATTAAACAAACTTGCATGTTTTAAGAACGTTTTTATACCGATTTTGCGTTTATTGATTCAATTTTTGTAACAGCACAGTAAAATAATGTTTAACCCAAAATCCGCCGAAAATCAATGTGCTTGACGAACTGCCGCAACATTTAACGAAAGGTACATCTCATAGATATGTCCTAAATCTTATTGATAAATTTACTCAGACTGGATCTGCTGCAAAAGTAAAACATAATCAGGCGAAAGTTTTAATGAAGGCGGCTCAATTGGAAATGTTGGGTCATTTCGTCATAAATCCTAATACATCATTTTACGTCAGATTTCTGCGACAACTGGAAAGGCAGTATTAAAAATCACGCATTTATCACGCGTTTTTTGCTACTCTATTGGTTCGGTGAATATACTATAGTTCCTAATCTGCCAGTTACTTACGCGCTCAACTTCAAAAACATATGTATGTTCGTGTTATTAAATTTGGTGAAACAGGGACAATAACTCGTAAGCCTGGCAGTGGGGCACCTAGAAAACGAACAGTAGATTATAGAGAGGATGTTCTACGTCGAATGGACAACTCACCCAAAAAATCAATAGTCAAGCTTTCTCAAGAATTTCATTTTCCATGGGAACATGCCGTACTATTTAAAAAAGTTGTTTGCATATAAAATTCAAACAGTTTCGGAATTCAAATAGGTAGATTTTGGTGCGAGAACAGTACTGTTAATGGGTTTTAAATAACATAAATAATAATGACATTCTCGACAAATGCTCCGTTTCGGATGAGGCTTGTTTCCATTTTTGAGAATATTTAAACAAGCAAAAATATGAGAACTTGGTCTGCAGAAAACTGGCATGAATTTGTGGAAACTACGCTACATCCACATCCGGGTAGCAGTTTTAAAAAGACGAATTATTGGGCCTATATTTTTTAATGAAACCATAACAGCTGAAAGATATCAAAATGAATTATTACAGCCTTTTATTAATGAACTCCATGATGTTGAACATACGGAAGGACATTTCCAGTAAGATAATGCTCCAGCGCATAAATTCCGAGAAACAATAGCATTTTTAAAACAATTTTTCGATACAAGAATTATTAATTTTCCTCCAAGATCTCCGGATCTGACAATTTTAGACTATTTTATTCTTCCATATTTAAAAAATACCATTTTCAAGACCAGACATGACACAGTCGAAGAGCTTCGTAATGCTATTGTGAATTCTTGTCTTGTGCTGACATAACCCAAAAAAAGAAAAACTAATAAATGGCTTTGAAAGCATGAAGCGTAGAGTTCAAGTTTGTCTTCAAAATAATGGCCAATATTTCCTTGCTTTAGTATTAGCTTTTTTTTATTTTGACTATTGTAATAAACATTTTTTCAAAAACTAAATCACTAATAAAATTATTACACATATTTACATGACATAACCAAACTATCAAAATTATGCGTTTGTGTCCATAGATAAAAGAGTTTGTGTCTGATTACGTGTACTGTCACCAACTATTAAAAAAGCAAGGCCGTCTCTAACAAGGAAAGTATTCGAAAGCACCGTATAGGTGCCAGAGACTCATGTAATAACATATTTATAAATAATGACGTATTACACTGTCATCTTTTTTTGAAATAAAGGGTATATTATTTGCTAAAATGTGCATTGTGACAACTATTAAAGAAATTTTAAATTGCACATACTCACGAAACTATAGTCCGTCTCAACCTTATATTCAGTATGTGTCTGTATGGAGATAGGCAAGATAGTTGTCAGATCGACAATGACAAGTTAGGTTGGTAACTCATTATTAGGGCGCGGACACGAACGGTTGATGATTCATCGTCCATGGACGCACTATTGAAATGTTGTATTTTTAAACAGGTTTTAATTTTATTTATATAATTGGATAACAAGTGGCTGGTAATCTATAAAATACAAAATACTTTTATTATTTGTTCATTTTCTCTTCTGTAAGACTTGTTCTCTTTGAATTAAGTACATCCTTGTAGATAGAAAACGTCCTTTCTACATCGTAACTGGTTATAGGTGCGTACTGGAAATATTCTTTTATTTCAGCGTATTTAGCATACACAATTGCCGCAATGTTATTAAATTTGGATTTCTATTAAAAACTGCGTCTAACTTTTGCCGAAGGCCACATCACTTGGAATACTTTTGAAATTATTAATAGCCCACATCTAATGTGGTTAATCCATCTTTTAATTTGAGATTTCGATTTTCAAAATATGTGATTAGTTTAGGCAAATTTCCAAAGTGTTCCTGAAGGGATAACAACTAATTTTATAAATTTGGGATTTGTGTTAGTTCCTTGCACTCAGAAATACTTCGAGCATCGTCATGTAAACATGTAACGAAATTTTGTAAACTATCGGAATTCTCTGCATAAAAACTATTTCTGTGTATGTTTTAGCAAAGCTAAGTGACGAACATGCGATATTTTGGCATTCTGTAACGATATTTTACAGACTTTGTAATAAATTTCGGAATCACTGACAATTCATTTTCATATCAGAAAAAGTAACATAAACAGCGTTCTAGATGTAAATAAATGATAACTAAAAATGTACGCGTATGTTATTGAAACTAAACGAATAACAATGCACACTTACGTCTAGATAATTGGGAGAAGTCGATTCAGTAAGCCGATATTAAACAGACTATTACAAAAATTACGACGTACGTAATTAACAGTCAACACAATGAAAAAACGAAAATAAGTATGATTGAAAATTTTATTTCTCTTGCGAAATATAAGGTAAAAATAATAAATTTTAAAAACCCCTCACGCTCCTATCTACGCCGATGAAAAAAGGATTTTACTCCTAAATTCCTTATTTTATGGGCATTTTTTTACTCTCATTTTCGGGCTTAAACAGGTGTTGCAGTTCACCATATGAATTAGTGCTATTCAGTAAGCGTGTGTTGTTTACATTATTTCTTTGCTCCGTTGTAACTTCGTCGTAGTTTAAACCGGTCATGTCCGCGCCCTACTCATTATAATGACACGAGATTTTAAATACTTGTTGGTTAGGACAGTGGTTCCCAAACTGTGCGCCCCGGGACGCCGTGACCTCTTCACAGGGGCGTCGCGAAATATTGTAAAAGCTTCATAATTAATTGAACCAATCTAACTAAACAAAAAACAAAATAAAAAACTAAAAATATTTAGATTAGCAAACCTCATTATTTTTTTGCCAAGAAGTTAAAAAAACAAACAACAACAAAATACATTTTGGAAGAATGCATCTATACTAAAATACGCTTTACTAGTATCTTACAAGGTGGCTTACAGAATCGCGCAATGTAAGAAGGTTCATACCATCGCAGAAAACTTATTCTACCGGCTGTTGTAAATATGGTGAATATCATGGTTGGTGAACCTGCTGGGAAGCTGTTTTTAAAAGTGCCTTTGTCCAATAACACAATTGGTCGGAGAATACAACATATGGTGGAAGATATCAACCAATCAATTGATTGAAAAAAATTAAGGAGGGGAATTGGGATTACAGCTAGATGAAGCTACGGATAATAATAAAGATGCTCATTTGATTTGCCATGTACACACAACATAATTTATTTGGCAAGGCCTAATGTATGGAAATACTACAATTATCATATTCAAATAGTTATGTTGCCACAGCAATATGTCCGTTATTACTGTTACATTAAAAATCATTTTTTGAAGATAATTACTTTTTCTCCAACCGTAAAAAAAGTATGACATATTTTGACTGTCAGGAGTATCTAAGGTTGTCATTTTCCATACTGATCCAAGAAAGTGGTATCTAAGCAACAAAAATATTCACTTTTAATCCTAGTAAGTAAAAGTGGTTATTTTTAATCCTAGGATGAAAAAGTATTCGTAGTTTTAATTTATTATTTAACGATTTTTATTTATTCACATTAATGTTAAATGTACAATTTAAGCACTTATTAAAATTAAATAAACCACTGCCATCAGTAGCCCCATTCTTAGAGCGATCTAAGCTGTCCAACACGTTTTCTGCAATAGTGATATTATTTTCAGATGTGATATCAGAAATGATATCGGCGCTTGGTCCAGTACTACCACTATCATCTACATCTCCCAATATTCTTTTCGCAATGTTTTCTTTGTTCAAACGTGACTCTTCAATGTAGGATTCCGCCACAGTCCTTGATCTCCAACCTCCGTGTCTTTTAAGACATGTGAAGTCACCATCGCCATCAACCAAAAGAGTAGCAGACGTTCGTCGTAATGCGTGTCCGGTACTCTTTCCGATTGTCCAGCTTCAAAAATTTTGCTACTTCTTGCGCGACGGCACTGATTTTATGAATACCAACCACCATTCGATGACACTTTCCATTAACGTATCTGAGAAATAATCGACGTTCTACCAATCTGGGTGGACGTAAAGCAATATATTTTCGATAAACACTTAAATAATTTTCTCCCAACACAGTAAAGGAATGTGACCTCTTCGATTTGGTATCGGGAATTTTTATAATTAAATCGGATTTCACATCTTCAACATCATCAATTCTTAATTTCACGTTTCCATTTCTACAAAGTTTTCAACAAATTGGACCACTAATAATCACAAATGAACGCAATGACAACTAATGTTTGACAACATATCCATGACAACGTCGATATAACTTACTTACCTACTTCGTTTTATTATCCGAGTGCATGATTTCGGTTGAATAAAAAATAGACTTCGTTTTATTATCGCAATGCATGATTTCGGTTGGAGAAAAAATAGCATGTTCCATTCGGATTAAAAATGTCTTTTCGACTCGTACAATTTTACATTTGAGAGACATTTTTAATCCTAATACAACAATCTAGTATTTTTCTGTGACGGGAAAAAAAGTTGACATTTTATCCTTCTTGACAGGTAATAAAATGTCACTTTATCAACCCGGGAAAAAAGTGCTCACTTTTTGCCCGCTTAAATTGACAGATATTTGATTATTTTACAGGTTTCCATTAGCAACGCAGGTGTAATGTCACTTGAAATGTCACATCGATTGATTTTCTGACTTCAATATATAGTATTTACGTGATTTTTTCAATATTAAATCGTCGTTTTTCCCATCACAGAAAAAAATAGTGTATTATACACGGGAGAAAAATTAGATTTTAGCTCTCGGTAATTTATCTCACTCCGCTTCGCGTCGTGAGATAAACCTTACCTCGAGCTAAAATCTAATACTTTTTTCCCTTGTATAATAAATAACTATTATTTACTGGATGTATGTTATGTGCTCATACTTATTTAACAGAAATGTATTTTAATTTTTGCAAGTGCTCAACAATATTAATATACATATTTGTTACATAAAGATAATATACAGTAAAGAATCCGGATCAATTAAAACCGAGGCAATCCGAGGGAGTGAAACATCCGGATTATCGAAAACTTTTTTAAAAGTTAAAAAAAAATACCCAAAATATGTATTGTAGGGATTTATAACTCGTACTCAAACTAAGCTAACATATGTATAGAAAATGTTACCAATACTCAAATTCTAAATACAAACTAAAATGCGTTATGTCGTACATAAAAAGTAAGGAGAACAACATAAGGGAAAAACCAAAATTTATAAAACTAATATTTAACAAAGTCATTATAGTCCAGTCGAATTAAATTAAGTTCTATTCTGGAATATGGTTTTGTCGCCGATTTTTTTATAGGTACATTAGACCCCCACGAACATATCCTGAAAAATGCCAAAAGTTTAAGGTCCGGGTTTGGCCGTGAGAAATTGTTAAACAATTGAAAAGTGACATTTTCCGGTTAAACTTCTTTCCTGTAGGTTAAATGTGAAAATTGTCCGTACAAAAGTTGTTCGCCCCATCATTCTCTAAAAAACAAGCCATTGCACGATCGATTATCATTATTTGTTTAGCTGCAAAATGCATAAAACCATGGCAATTTTGATTTTTGATTTTTTGCATTCAATCGATGAATAATCAACGTATGGCTTTGAACCTCATGGTGCAGGCAATATAAAATGTGCACTGTTCTCTGGGGAGAACAGTGCAAAGTTCACTCACCTGTGTTGTATAGTTGAGCTACAATAAGCGACAAGCCAAAATTCCTAAATTAGCTGCCCCTTCCTTGCATATTGTCGCACATGGTTCAAAAAAATCATGGTTTTAATTCATTGAGAGTACTTTCCGAAAATGGAAAAAAAAAATTTTTTTTCAAAAATTGCCATTTTTTTGGAGGTTCGAAATTATTTGCTTATAAACAAATGAAATATCTCCGACAATTGACATATTATCGTAAATATTATGGTAGATTCTGCTTCCTTTCTCTTCAACGAGTATTTTGAGACTAACTTTATACGAATATCTTGATTAGAACTGGAGATAACAACGTTCTAATTTTATTACGTTTATTATCGTTCTGGTGGATATTTAAGGAAAAAAAATATCAAATTTCTCTCAATACCTCAAGAAATCGCCGTGAATTTTTTCAGATCTGTAGGAGCACTCTATGTAAGTCAAAGAAATTAATGAAGTTCGGGGCGCGTTGGCGGTGGGAAAAATTGCGGTCGGGGGGCGTGGTGGGGTAAGCCAGAAGCTCCGCGCGCTGCCCGCGCCGAGCCCTACTCGCCGGTTATTTAACAAATATATAACACCGGGCGGCGCGCGAAGCCTCTGGCTTACCCCACCACGCCCCCCGGCCGCAATTTTTTCCACCGCCAGCGCGCGCCGAACTTCATTAATTTCTTTGACTTACATAGAGTGCTCCTACAGATCTGAAAAAATTCACGGCGATTCCTTCAGGTATTGGGAGAAATTTGATATTTTTTTTTCTTAAATATCCACCAGAACGATAATAAACGTAATAAAACTAGAACGTTGTAATCTCCTGTTCTAATCAAGATATTCGTATAAAGTTAGTCTCAAATTACTCGTTGAAGAGAAGGGAAGCAGAATCTACCATAATATTTACGATAATATGTCAATTGTCGGAGATATTTCATTTGTTTATAAGCAAATAATTTCGAACCTCCAAAAAAATGGCAATTTTTGAGAATTTTTTTTTTTCCATTTTCGGAAAGTACTCTCAATGAATTAAAACCATGATTCTTTTGAACCATGTGCGACAATATGCGAGGAAGGGGCAGCTAATTTAGGAATTTTGGCTTGTCGCTTATTGTAGCTCAACTATACAACACAGGTGAGTGAACTTTGCACTGTTCTCTGGGGGACACTTTATATTGCCTGCACCAAGAGGTTCAAAGCCATACGTTGATTATTCATCGATTGAATGCAAAAAATCAAAAATCAAAATTGCCATGGTTTTATGCATTTTGCAGCTAAACAAATAATGATAATCGATCGTGCAATGGCTTGTTTTTTAGAGAATGATGGGGCGAACAACGTGTGTGCGGACAGTTTTCACATTTAACCTACAGGAAAAAAGTTTAACCGGAAAATGTCACTTTTCACTTGTTTAACAATTTCTCACGGCCAAACCCGGACATTAAACTTTTGGCATTTTTCAGGGTATGTTCGTGGGGGTCTAATGTACCTATAAAAAAATCGGCGAAAAAACCATATTCCAGAATAAAACTTACTTGATTTCATGTCTAATTCGACTGGACTATTAAGTTTTGTTTGTGTAATACTGCACTGCTTGGCTTAGATTGCGCGTTCGCGCATGATTCATTGTATGGACAAGAAGGTATTTAATTCAGCACCATTCTTCTCAGACCACTGTATGCATGTACTGAAACAATGAATTGCCATCACCTTTTATACTAGGAAGGAAGGTTATCCTTTCCTTAGACACTTTACGTCCTGGTGCCGTTCTTTTTTTGCATGCACCATTATTGTACGATCTGACAAAAATTTCCAGAGCAATGCAGATTTCTTCTGCGTTGTAAATCTGATTCGGCTGGAAATGCATCTCCCTAATTTTGTTCGCTAATTTTTGAAGAAACGGTTTGACCACATCTGAATCGCTAGATAATTTTTCTCCACTAACTTTGAACGAATACCATGTCTTTTCCTAAATATATTTAGTCAACTACGTTTTGCGTTGAACTTGCTGCGACGTACGAGTACATGACAAACTGCGCAATGGATGATCCGGATTAAGGGATACATAGTGTAAATGTCCTATATTTCAAATTCGTCGGATTACTGGGATATCCGATTATTGGAGTCCGGATTAGCGAAGCTTTACTGTAATTACAAGAAACAGTAAAATGTATTTTTTGATAACATAATAATAATATTTAAGCCAATAATAATATTAAAAGCAATAACCGAGTAACAGAGATGGGTACGAAATTGTATGAAGCTGATATGAAACACACTCCACAAAAATTAATCGCTTAAAGAGTTACTTAAGGCGTCGTCAGATAAAGATGAAGACCCCAGATTGATGATAATAAATTATTCAACATTATCTTGCAGTCCATCTACTATCCACATATCATTCTCATTTTTTTAACATATTCGATATAATTCTGCCAATTATGAACTGTGACATTGTTGTAACCTCTAGTAATTAGCTCTGACATATATTTAGCTTTAAAAGTTGAATTGTTCATCTTAACATAATTTTTAACTTGTGCCCATACCATTTCAATAGGGTTTAAATCACAAATCAAACGTAGAATCTCACAGCCGTTCGATTTTGTAATTAAATCCAGCTTGTATTTTTCGTATTGAGATTTAACTTGAGTGACAGTGTATAATAAATCCCGCTTTAGCATACCATTTTCAATCGGAATTTGGTTTTCAACCATCCATTCAATAATTTGATCCTTTTTGTATGCCGAAGGTGGAATTTTTTCCACTTTCCTACTATAATATGATGCAATGTGAAGTACAATTACTGAATTTTTAGGTATATTAGGAAGCAACTGTTTTGTGAACCACTCTTCATAGACTTCTCCATCCATTTCGCTATGTGCATCAGCTGTATTCTTTTTGCAAATAAATGTAAGTTCCGCACCAAGAACAAATCCATTTGCGCTACCGCATGAATCAGAGCGAATCGTGGTCCCGAACTACTTGGAGACTATAAACCCGTGCTGAGGCCATCACAAAATGCATGTCGAGAAGATTTAATCGTGGTATCACTCCACGCCTTAGTTGCTGCATATCCAATGTTTATTCATCAGTATATACTACTGTTCTACCTGGAAAAAAAGAAATTTCTATTTATATAAATGAAGCATCAGCAAATAATGAATGTACACAAGCACAAATATAAATAATGTTTACCTTCTTCTCTGAATCGTTTGATATCTCGCAAATATTTGTGTCTCCATCTTATATGATCGCAATCAATCAAAATGCTTTTCCGTTTTAATCTTTGAAATTCGAAACCGATATCATGTAAAAATCTATTTCAGGATTGTCGCAAATAATGGCATTTGTCATAATTACCTTTTGACGTTTGTTATAATTGTCATACAAGCAATATAAATTTGTCAACAGTGCTTCCCTACTATACAGAATAGCCAAGTATTAAATAAATTACAACTATAAAAAAGTAATATTTAATAACGAAATTTATAATACATAATTTGTTACTGGTTTTCATAAAATAGAATTTTACTACTGTATATCCTAAAATATTAATTAGTTTAATTTTTATTCTGAAATTGTTCCGGTCGATGGGAATTTGTAGTCTTTAGTTCGTACTTTGTCAGTGTTGGTTGCCAAAACGATTTAAGTGCATATAACTAATTGTATGTTGATCTACCAAAACTGCACTTAGACAATTTACAAAAAAGAGCGGTTTGTCAATGCATTAACGTTTATAATCTTCAAATTAAAACTTGCTTATGATTTGAACAACAAGTACATTTACATACACAAATAAAAAATAGTATACATACACCAGTGGTTCCCAAACTGTGCGCCGCGGCGCCCCGGGGCGCCGTGACCTCTTCACAGGGGCGCCGCGAAATATTGTAAAAGCTTCATAATTAATTGAACCAATCTAATTAAACAAAAAACAAAATAAGAAACTAAAAATATCTAGATTAGCAAACCTCATTATTTTTTTTTTGCCAAGAAGTTAAAAAAACAGAAACAACAACAAAATACATTTTGGAAGACTGCATCTATACTAAAAAACGCTTTACTAGCATCTTACAAGGTGGCTTACAGAATCGCGAAATGTAAGAAGGCTCATACCATCGCAGAAAACTTATTGTTCCGGCTGCCGTAAATATGGTGAATATGCCTGGGAAGCAGTTTTTAACACAATTGGTCGGAGAATACAACGTATGGCGGAAGATATCAACCATCAATTGATTGAAAAAATTTAAGGAGGGGAATTGGAATTTCATCTAGATGAAGCTACGGATAGTAATAAAGATGCTGATTTGATATGCCATATACGGTTTATAGATGGTAATAGCATTAAAGAAGACCCTCCGTTTTGTAAAAATTACATTGCAGGAGCGGAGGCTCAGGACCTGTTCGAGGTTCTTGATACATTTATATCTGAAAATGATTTGAATTGGCCTAAGTGCGTTGGTGTCTGATCTCCATGTCTGGCTGCTATGGAGGATTACAGGCACATATTCGAAGCAAATCATCAAATGCACTGTGGGTCCATTGTATACATAGACAAGCGCTTGCGTCAAAGCATCTGAGTCCTGCACTGAATTAGGTGTTAGAATGTGTGGAGAATGTGGTAAATTTTATAAATCTCGTCTATTGAAAGCACGGTTTTTGAAAAAGCTTTGTGAGGATATGGGAGCCGAACGCTCGTCTTTGTTGTTCTATCGCAGTGCACGATGACTCTCGTGGTAATGTTTTATTACGTACCTTTAAATTGCAGCAAGAAATTTTTATTTTCCGTAAAGAGGAAGGATACAGAGATGCAGAAGATTTTGCTGATGACGATTTTTTTTAATAAAACTGGCATATTTATGCGACATTTTTGAAAAGCTTAATTCCCTTAATCTCTCTCTGCAAGGAAAAAGCACGCACCTTTTGAAGTCAACGGAAAAAGTATGAGCTTTTTTTTATTTTGCATCATTTTTTAAGGTCAAATGAATTTGATCTTTCTCAAGATATAAAAAACATGTTAGAAGGGCACTTATCACAGCTAATTATGTGGTTTGAGAAATACTTTCGAAATGAAAATTCCGGTAGGTTTGCATGGATTCAAGATCCATTTAACACTCCGTCTGAATTTACTTCTGCGAAAGAAGAGAATTTTATGGAGTTATCTTGCGACATTTTGAAAGCAAAATGTGGCAGTATGGAATTGACAGAATGTTGGATTTCAATAAAAGATGAATATACCCTTCTAGATAATAAAGCTCTGTGGATTCCATTTTCGACGTCGTATTTGTGCGAAACTGGGTTTTCGGCGGTCGCTGTGATAAAAAGCAAGTATAGAGCAAAAAATAACCCGGAAAAAGAAAGTGTCCAGTTTAATTCCACGATTTGAGAAAATGGTGCATTCATCACATTAATTATTAGTTTAATACCAATAAAGTAAAAAGAATGGTAAACAATGAAGATACACGAGTTTTATTTATATTTATTTTTTACTTACGGACCCGTCATACTATTACTTAGGGTAGGGCGCCATGGAAAATTTTTAATTGAAGAAGGGCACCGCGACTCGGAAAAGTTTGGGAACCACTGGCATACACTATTATTTTGGCGCTTCTGAAATGTGCATTTTTGCCTGGCAGTTGAACAATATGTAAAGAATTGAGATGGAGATAGATGGTGCGTACTTGTACAGATTCCTCTGAAATTGTATGAGACGTCTAACAGTCTCATTTCAATTTCAAGTTCCAAAGAGTAATAATTTATTATGACTGAGAAAAAAATTACTCTCAAAGGATTCGGTGTTGGAACGGTTACAAAAAGATTTCAAGTAAACAAGAAATTGCTCGGAAAGGATATCTTTTATTTCAAAAAATTTACCCAAATACTCTTGATGTTGTCGTAAATAAAAAACTGACAAAAGTAAGACTTATTATTTTACAGATGTAGATACACAATAATAATAAATAAACATTAAACTATAGATAATTTATAAATAATAATAAAACAATGAAATTCGATTCACTATTTCACATTGTAGTACAGCAACCTGTATTTTTTTTTTTTTTAGGAAAAAATACTCTAGACTATTTCATTTGATAAATCGTTAGTGGTATGCGACGACCCTAAAACCAAAAAGCTGGACCCCCCTTAAAGGTTTTTGGTAATCCCAAAAAAATTTTTGAATAGATTTTCCGCATAAATGGTTGGCCGGATAAAAAAAAATTAACAAAAATTGTAAAGGACAATATTATCTACAAATTATCTAATGTACTCGCTGCGCTGCAGCCAAAAGCGCAAAAAGCAGAGGGCGCCAAAGTTTCTAAAAAATGAGTTTTTACTATTTTTCGACGCGAACATTTTTTTAGCATTTGATGTAAATGTAAAATTGCAGAGAATGTAGCGGTCTATTGTTATTGTCCCTTGCCCGGAAACGCTTTCTACACAGTAGAAATCGGTTCTGCCTTAATTTGTCTGAAGGGCAGTAGAGAGACGATCGTTGCTACGTTAGATAACGTAACTTTTCTAGCTTTTTGAAAATAAGCGTTTGCTTCATTTGCGAAAAAACTTCCGTTGACGATGAATACTGTGCGTTGAAGGTCATCTTTATGGCATTGTTCGGTAGTTGCAAGTACACACTGTCTCAACTTCTCTTCAAGAAATTCACGCAATCCGCGATCAAAAGCAAAGTGAATCTCTCTTATTTACCGCCTTCGCCCGATGCATTGGTTGGGTAATGGATCCCTTGTATTGGGGTTTTCTCGAACGTTGTTTCCATGGAATATGTGTTCATTTGGTCGTTCAATAATTTCCGGAGTAGGCAAAACCGAAGTAACTGCAAAATTGTTTTTGAACATACTATACCACCAATAGAATTTTATCCCTTTCAATCACGAAAAATAGTACATTATAATATTTAATAATCAAAAATGACATTCATTTCGTTTTGCAAACTCCCTTCACACAAAATAAAGCCATTTTTAATTAGAAAATATATTACTATTGTTTTAGCGAGACATGGATGCGTTTCTACCTATTTTGGGTCTTCTCAGGATGCCGTACGCTTGGCAATAATTTCTTTTAGAGATACAAAGTGCTGGTATACTTGCGTGTGCGAGTATTCCGTAATCCAAGAAATTCTTAATAATACACACACATGTCGAAATTTAATCGGCAGAAATAATATGAAAAACGATTTTATATTGGGCGGAATGACTTGCATTTTCCTAACATTATAGTGTTGGAGGAAGTTTTTGTATGATGCAATACCGTACTCTATTGTGATTTATAATAAACATCTAATATAAGCAGTAAATATAAATTTTCCCAAGTAATATAATGTTCATTTATTACAAAACGATATTGTTACCAAATGCTGATGAACTACTCTAAAGAAAAAAATCAAAACCGACTGAGATAATAGGAAAAAACGATCTTTTTCCAGTCCCCTTTTCTTAAAAATGGAAATTCTGGCGGTTCCAAAGTAAAGTCATAATCGCTCGATATAATTAAAATCAAACAAAATCCGAAAGTCTGATATCAGGCTCCCTTATTTATTTTATATTGTGAATAAGGCCCACTTTTTCTTTTTATGGTTTTTCTTCCGTGAATACAAACACGTGTCGACATTTTTACTGCGTACGGCGCAAAAATCTAAATAACTATATCGAGATTAGATTCTATCGCATCTTTTTCTTATTCTGAGAAGTACTATATACTATAGAAACTGTTTCTACCAACCCAATAGTAAATATCATTTTGTGCCATTAAACATATTTTTGTTAGTCTTTGTATTGTTTGTTACATACTTCTAATTATCAATTTTATGTATATATTATTTTGTTTTTACACATTTCGTCATTTAGATTAGATGACTGAACTTAGCTATCTATCTAAACCGAAATTTTGGTCACTTCCACCGAATTCTGCAACTTATATAAAAAAACTGCAGTTACCTGTGATAATACAGGGAAGCTCCTGGCGATTAGATCATTGAATATGCTGATAAGCAATTCTAAAGCTACCAAACTCAGAAATAGTTTCAAGTAAACATGAAATGAAATAAATAACCTCCAACTATTTTGTGCCCCAATTCAGATATATCGATAGCTTAAGTACAATAATTATGCAAATTGTATTGAAGTTACTCAAACCACTCTTATCTTACTTACACTTTTACTTAAATATTTCAGCAACTCTGGTAAATTAGTCACATCCGGTATATTAACATTAGGGAATTGCTATTAGTAATCACAAAGAACACAAAAATGACTCTAAAACAGTTTCCGTTAGTGAAAGTTACCAAAGTATCGACATGAAACGAAATGACAATTTTAATAGGAAAGTAAAAATTTGCAACGGGTTCTGTTGTCGAAATTTTAATGAAATTTGACATGGCCTTTTAATGAATTTATATTTTTATAATAAACGGAACATTTAACTTGAAATAAATCTAATTAGCTCGAAACACGTACTACGATTTCTTAACGGGATGTACAATTGGTTTCTTTTCAAATGGCCGGTGTAAATTGAAAATAGATCCCCAAATTCTACGATAGTAACATTCTAATGTTCGAGTTAAGAACGGGACAAGCAAAAAACATGCATCGTAAATCTTATATGTATAGCATGAATAAGCCATTGTACTTAATATGAGTATGGTTTATTTTTTCTGAAGTTTTTAAATACTTTATTTTCCACAATCTGCACGAAATATACATGTCATATATATAGTAACGAATGAAACACATATTTTGAATGCCTTGCTTTTAAAATTATATATAATTAAATATTAAATACAATTAAAAGAAAAAGATTGTATTACGTTATGAATTAAATTGCTTTGTAAAAGAAACTACATCGGCCATATACTATAAGCCAATATATTTGAAATATTTGTGTTTATTCATAATAATTTATTGTCTGATAGGGATAACGTTCATGCTAGGTACTTTATTAGAAAAAATCATTTTTATCTTTCTGGCTTTTATTTTATTCTATAGTCTTTTATTTTGATTTCTACAGGGAGATCCACTATTTTTCATTAAATCTTGGTTTTATGGAATTTTGGACTTGTTACTATTCTTTCTGGAAGTGATTTGTATTTATTTTAGATGTTGAAGCTTTTTATTTAAAATAACAATGTTTAACTGAAAATTAAAATAATACTTAAACAATTTAGTATTATAACAACCCATGTTTTTCTTATAAAAAGTAAAAATTGTTATATTCTCTAATAAGGGAATGTTTAAAATTATTAAAAATTATATTTTTCCCGATCAACACTGATATTTTGAATTAGTTTACTTCACTAAAAAAATCGAAATTTACTAATACGTCGTCAACTACTAAGTTTAGAGAAATTTCTAAAGAATACAAAAGCATTAAAATGTGAATTTTAGAAAGACTTTTTTTGAAATTTCTACCGGAAGGAGGCCTTCATATCTTACCAAAAACCGGTTTTTAGCAAATATCTTACAAATTATTGATTCTTTACAGATTTATCTAGAAAGAATAATATTTAGAGCCCGAATTGGAACAACTTTTGTATAAAAGAAATTTGAAAATTCGGACCAGACGTAAGACTTTACTCTTATCGAATAGCAGTTTTTTTTATACAATCTATATACATGTATTATAAGTGCAAAAGTAATTAGAACTACATTTGGAACAATTTTTCTATAAAAGAAAGTTTAAAATTTGGACCGGAAGTAATGCTTCTACTCATCAAATATCTGTTTTTTTTGGAAAATCTCACAAATTTTGCATTCTAGTCAGATTTATTAAGAACACAAAATTGTTTGAGCCACATTTGGAATAATCTTTATATAAAAAAAAATCAAAATTCGGACCGGAAGTAACACTCTTACTTTCTTTTATTTTTTTTTATTTATTTAACGAAAATAACGTAGAAGTATTTGATTGGGCGGCAAAATCTCCATATCCGAATCCCATTGAAAATATGTGGAGTGCTATGGTGCCGAATAGGAATGCTAATAATGATAGAGTTCAACTTAATATAGAAAATATTACTCAATATGCACAATCTGTATGGGAGCATTTCAGAGGAAGAAACTTATGTGTAACTTTAATAAATTCTATGCAATCAAGAATGCAGGAGTATATGGACGATAATGGATTTTATATGTCGTACTAAGGTTTTTATTATTGCGAAAAGGAAACAAACTATAAGACCAAAATCACATAACCATTTTCTTTAATTTCTTTATTAATTAATTACTATTATACAGGCTGAGTCATTAGTAGCCGCTTCTTCGATTGCTCTTTTGTGTTTTAAATAAAAGAAAAAACAATTAGTGGAAGATCCATGGTTGCTTGTGGCGCATATTGTAACAATACTTTAAGCTCTGGCGCACTTCCGGTTTCGACGGAAATGTACGGAACTTAATTTTTTTAAATGATTCACACTATATATTTTTGGATTTTCTTGTACTGCTTTAAATTGTCTGTTTGACTGTTTTTTCTTTTTCAAAACTGGGCCAATAGTTTTTGAGTTATTAATTTTTTTTGAAAATATTTGACCAAAACACGTGTTCAGAAAAAAATCATTTTCACATTGTTTTTAAAAGTAAAAACATTAACTTTGGTGGTGCTTGTAGCCAAGAAAATTCTACATCATTTGGTAAAGTTGCACTGGACAATACCTCAAACAACTTTGTTTTTTCAAAGCCTACTTCCTGAAATTTTCACGTACCAAAAACTTATTATTTTTAAATGGAACACCTAGTATTTTATTGAGTCATTTTGTTTCTTTCATTTTTGTTAACAATGTCCTATACCTATCTTTTGTAATTTTTGAGATAATCACTATAGGAGCAATTAGCGGTCAATTAAAGACTACGGGCGCTGTTCTATTCACCCAAATTTTCGTCCAATAAAGGCTGGAATGCGGCTGATTGCCTCAGTCAACTGTTGAAGAAAGTGGATATACATTTATTTCAAACTTACAAAAGCATCGCTGTTAGTTATCATCCAAATGAATTATTCTTATGAAGAGTTAATAGATATGATTGACGTTTTGGGTGAATCTGAAAGAAACTTTTTGCTAGTATCCAGACTTTATGCACAGCGATCCCTGGTAGAAGTCAACCGAATCCAGAAACCTTCGAAAATATAAAGTGGACGGTTTGAGTGAACAGAAAGCATTGAATATGAAAGAAGGTGCAGAAAAAGCAATAACTGGTGAGGATAAGACGTTTATGGTACCTGCGAGTGTAGTCGAACACCTCCATACTAGTACTACGAAAATTAGTCGTCAGTTAGATGTAAGTCAAATTTGAGAATCCAGAATAATTAGGAAATATGAAATTCACCCGTAGCATATTTATACACAGGGTTAGATGAAAGAAATTTTCAGAATCGCTTACATTTTTGTCAATTGGCAGCAGATAAATTATCCTGGCTTTCTCAACTTTTTGTTGTCTACCAACGAAGCCACCCTCTATTAAAGTGAATACGTTCATCGTCACAATTTCCATTATTATAACACTTAAAATCCCCCATTTTATCACACCTGTAAACTTTCAAAATCGTTGGTCATTAAAACTGTGGGGAGGAATAGTGGGTAGTTACATAATTGGACCTTATTTCTTTGATGAAAATGTTAATGGTGAAGAGTATCTTCGCTATCTACGGACGGATTTTCAAAACTTTTTGAAGACCTCTTCAAATATGTTAGTAAACATAACCTTTATTTTATTTCGATGTTAACCAACAGTGTCAAAAATGCAACTGGACATTGCCGGAATTAAAAAAATGAAATGCGATGCTCTTCATTCTATAAAATTATTACTTTTGGGATAGTTGGATATAACATTTATATTGTTTGACAGTTGACTAAGGATGTCGGGCGCCATCCCTGCCCTCCATTGGTTGAACGAATATTTTGGTGCATAGAACAACAGCGCTCGTAGTTCTTTAATTGATCGCTAATAGCTCCTATAGTGATTATCTCAGAAATTACAAAAGATAAGTATAGGACATTGTTAACAAAAATGAAAGAGAATAAAAAAAGGAACAAAATGACTCAATAAAATACTGGGTGTTCCATTTAAAAAATATAAGTTTTTGGTATGTGAAAATTTCAGGAAGTAGGCTTTGAAAAAACAAAGTTCAGTGAGGTATTGTCGAGTGCAACTTTACCAAATGATGCAGAATTTTCTTGGCTACAAGCAACAACAAAGTTAATGTTTTTACTTTTAAAAACAATGTGCAAATGATTTTTTTCTGAACACGTGTTTTGGTCAAATATTTTCAAAAAAAATTAATAATTCAAGAACTATTGGCTCAATTTTGAAAAAGAAAAAGCAATCGAACAGACAATTTAAAGCAGTACAAGAAAATACAAAAATATATAGGGTTAGTCATTAAAAAAAATTAAGCCCCGTGCACTTCCTGTAAAACCGGAAATGCGCCAGAGCTTAAAGTATTTTTACAATATGCGCCACAAGCAACCATGGATCTTCCACTAATTGTTTTTCTCTTATTTAAAACACAAAAGAGCAATCGAAGAAGCGGCTACTAATGACTCACCCTGTATATTAATTACTAAAAACTTGATATCTGCTACAATTTTTGTTTTAATTTATTCTGGTAAAGGTTAGAGAAATTAATTTTACAGTCCTAATTAAATTTTATTACCTACATGATTACCCATTAATTGCACAGAAGTTCAAATATGGGACCTTGTATGTATATATGTATTATTTTTTGTTATAAACTTGTAAGAATAAGTTTATAATATCACTACATACAATTAAATCATGTTATAATGTAATAATTAATACGAAATGCAAAATTTTGCTGTTTTAGAATATGTTTTAATTTTTTTAGAGAGCTATATCTAAAAATGAGGTGTAGTCACCATACGACTTTTTTATACGTATGTGACATCCGAAATGTGTATACAAAATTTGTTCCAAATCAAATTTTAAGTTGCCTCTTTATAAAATAAACCTCTGATTAAAAGTGTATCTTCCGGTCCGAATTTTGGACAATTTTTTTATACAGAAATTATTGCAAATCCAACTCAAAATATTTTTATTCTCTTAATAAATCTCTATAGAATGCATAATTGCGAAATATTTGCAAAATACTGCTATTCGATAAAAGCAAGAGTGTTACTTCCGGTCCGAATTTTGAAATTTCTTTTATACAAAAATTGTTCCAATTCGGGTTCTAAATATTTTTGTATTCTAAATAAGTCTGTACAAAATGAATAATTTGTAAGAAATTTGCTAAAAACCGCTTTTCGCGGTAGGTAGAAAGACCTACTTCCACTAGAAATGCCCAAAAAAGTCTTTCTAAAATTCACATCTTAGTACTTTTGTATTCTTTAGAAATTAGTTTAAACGTGACGACGTATTAGTAAATTTTGATTTTTTTAGTGAAGTAAACTACTGCTTCCGGTCTACCGATTTTACTCAAAATCTAATCTGATCTCAAGAGGAAGATTATTAAAGTTTGGTATTGATAGCTGTAGCCGTTTGGACACTGAGACACAGACAGACAGACAGACAGACAGAGAGAGGGAGAGAGGGGGGAGAGGGAGAGAGAGTGAGAGAGGGCGAGAGAGAGAGAGAGAGGGAAGGAGGGCGAGAGAGAGACGTTTGCCAAAAGCCACTTTTTCGGTATCAGGCGACCTTAAAACGTGGACATCTGCATCATAATTCCTTACTACGTATAAGAAAGTATAAAGGCAAATATTGCTTTAATTAATAAACCACAAGACAAGGTGTTAAATCGTTGATTGAAGGAATATAAAAGATGCGCAACGCTATAGTAAAACAGCTCGTCTTTCCGTTAAGTCGTCCCACAAACCCCTTGCCGAGAAACATCATCGCTGTCTCGGGCTGTTTCGAATCTCGGATCCAAACGACTGATGCAGTCGTATAGATCTCGGTTCCAGTTTTGGCTACGCTCAGTGCTATAGTGGCGCATCTTTATGTATTCCTTCAATCAACGGTTAAACTCATTATTTTTATTTTCTTATACGTAGGATAAGGAAGTATTGTGATGATGAAAATTTCAATATTATCTCCCTCTTGAGATCTGATTAGATTTTCAGTAAAATCGGCAGACCGGAAGTAGTAGTTTACTTCAGTGAAAAAATCCACTCTTACCAATATTTTGTAAATTACTAAGTTTAAACAAATTTATAAAGAATTCATATATACTCAAAATTAAATTTGAGAAGAATTTTATTAAAAAAGTTTTTCGAAATTCCTACCGGAAGTAGGTCTTTTACTCTTATCGAAAATCAGTTTTTTGCGAATATTTCGCAAGTCATGCTTTTTAGACAGGTACGTTACTAGTATAAAAGTATTTAGAACTTAATTTTCAATACCTTTTGTATAAAAAAAATTTTTAAATTCGGACCGGAAGTAACACTTTTACTCTTATCGAATAGCGATTATTGCAAATATTTCGTAAATTATGCATTCTATATATATTTATCAAGAGCATAAAAGTATTTAGAGTTGGATTTGGAATATTTTTTGTATAAAAGAAAATTCAAAATTCCGACCGGAAATAATACGTTTACTCTTGGCGAGTAGCATTTTTTTGCAAATATCTCACAAAGTATGTATCCTGTAGAGATTTACTAAGAGACTGGAAGTTCTTAGAATAGGATTTTGAATAATTTTTGTATAAAATAATTTTTAAAATTGTATGATTTGAAACGCTCATACGTATAAGAAAGTCGTGTGGTGGCCACACCTCATTTTTTTTATTTGAATTAATTTAAAAATAAAGTATGAGTTATAATAACAAAACTAAAGATATTTTTCAAAAGCATTTGGGTATATTATCTGTTGAACTAAGCAAATAGAAATAAATTTAGTAAATCAGGGTCACCTGTTATTTAAATTATTTTAGGAAGCTAAACCGGTTCGTTTTATAATCCAGAATATATTATTATGGAAGTAGAGGAAAGGAATGTAAATAAGAAATTATACAATGAGCAGCATTCAACAAATATAAATACTCTTTGGAGATATTTATTTAGTGTGTTTTCAAGACCAGACATCCATACAATTAGAATGTGACTATCGACAGATACGCGCAGCGTTTTTAAACTCACACCGGCCATTCCTAAAGAAACCAATTGTACATGTATGAATTTACAATATAATAAAGCAGCAATAGGCTTTTTTGAAATTTCGTTCTACAGGTATGTTTTGGTCGAAAGCAACCCACTGCGACAATTGTGCAAATCATAGAAAAACTAATAACGGAAGAGTCGGGGTGTATATCTCATAACGAAAATATATTTTTTCAATCTTAAGGGATTTTTTTTGAAATTTTATTCGACAGATATCTTCATGTTCTTTTGGTCCATTGTGAATATTGCATTGTGGCACAAACGCTAATAACGGAAGTGTCAGACGTGTATATCTTATAACAACGAATATACATTTTCTAACCCCTGATGTTTTGAAATTTATTTCTGTAGAATTTACTATCTGACCACCTGTACGGATTCAGAGAAAAACTCAGCACAGAGAAAGCAATCTATGAGTTAACACAAACAATCACTAACCACTTAGATAAAGGTAAGAAATGTTTATCGATATTTTTGGATTTGGCAAAGGCATTTGACACGGTCCCACATGACCTACTGTTTTTCGACCTCGAGATTTTTAGATGTCCACGTTTTGAAGACCCCTGATCCAAAAAGGTGGTTTTTAAAAAATGTCTCTCTCTCTCTCTCTCTGTGTGTGTGTGACCATGATAGCGGTCAAACCGCTGTAGATATAAATTCCAAATTTTGTATTTACGAGTATAATCTCCCTCTTAAGATCTGATTAGATTTTCAGTAAAATCGGCAGACCGGAAGTAGAAGTTTACTTCAGTGAAAAAAAATCGAATTTTGCCGAACTTCGTCAACTACAAAGTTTAAGCAAATTTATAAAGAATCCATATGTACTCAAAATTAAATTTCAGAACAATTTTGTTATGAAAGTTTTTTGAAATTCCTACCGGAAGTGGGTCTTTTACTGTTATCGAAGATCAGTTTTTTGCAAATATTTCGCAAGTCATGCTTTTTAGACGGGTATATTACGGTATAAAAGTATGTATTTAGAACTTAAATTTCAATATCTTTGTATAAAAAAAATTTCAAAATTCGGACCGGAAGTACCACTTTTACTCCTATCGAAAAGCGATTTTTGCAAACATCTCGTAAATTATGCATTCTATATATATTTATCAAGAGCACAAATATATTTAGAGCTACATTTGAAATGTTTTTTGTATAAAAGAAATTTCAAAATTCGGACCGGAAGTAACACTCTTACTCTTAGCGATTAGCACTTTCTTTCGAATATTTCGCTAAGTATGCATTCTATAGCGATTTATTAAAAGAATAGAATTAGTACAGTAGGGTTTTGTTTATTTTTTCAGAAGATAGAAATATTTAAATCTTAATTTAGAACAACTTTTTTATAATTTGACACGCACACACGTATAAGAAAGTCGTGTGGTGGCCACACCTCTTTTTTGAATGTTATCTTACCGAAAGATTAGAAGTTGTTAAAAGTGGACACACAAAGTCAGGCCAGAAAAATAAAAATTGGTATACCACAGTGTATTGGATCCCATTCTCTTTATAATATGCATTAACACTTTAAGCCAAAAGGTGAAATGCATTTAATGTGTTTCGGAAACGAGAGATGGCGCTGATTTTATTTACCGTTTTTTTCAAAAACTATACAATATATTATGAATTTCATTGATTGTATATATAGTTAAGTGTATTTAGAAAAGATACAACGTTTTATTTTTTTTATATTTTATTCTATAAAAAAATATATTTAGTAACTTCCAAAAAAACAAATAAAAAGAAAATTCGAGAAAGGGCGACGTTGTAGAGTTAATTTTCATGTACTTTAGTGTTTTTATTGTTTTTCTACCGTGAATGTTAACGTCCGAAACGCATATTTTCATAATTTTTCCGTCCCCTTACACCCCCCACCGCTACCCATCCCGAACGCGCGAGATCACGATGATCGATCGTGACCACATGTCTTGATTCAAAACTATCACACATCTGATGCAGTACAAGTTATCAATTTAAAATTTTCGCCTTTGTAAGTTCAGTTCTGTTGTAATAAAACTAGGGCGCGGAATCGAGCGAGCTAAACTACCACGGAGCTACAACCGAGCAAAGAAATAATGTAAACAACTGTGTGTTGTTTACATTATATCTGAATAGCACTAATTCATAGGGCGAACTGCAACATCTGTTTACGCCCGAGAAGTACCCGAGATTCAGAGCAAAAAACTGTCACAAAATAAGGAATTTATGAGTAAAATTCATTCTACATCGGCGTAGATAGCCTGAGGGGTTTTTAAAATTTATTATATTTACCTTATATTACACAAGAGAAATATTGTAAATATGTAGTATACAGGGTGAGTTTTTTATCTTGAGACAACGGAATATCTCTAAACCACTGCATCAAATCAAAAAAAGATCTTAATAAGATTCGATTTCATCATTATTTTCTCCAGCAATTGTTTTTCGCCGATTACGTTTTCTTGGCTGTACAGTCCCTTCGCTAGAGAACTGTTGAACGACTCGGTAAAAGGAAGCGCGCGATCGCACCTTGTCGGGAAAATGTTGTGAATAAAGATTAACAGCATCATCGATATTCCTACCACTTTCTCCATAGATGTAAATCATTTCAATTCTCTCTTGTAATGTTATAGCCTCCATTACTGTTCAAATATTCAACACTAACTAATTTGTATTGGATTAATAAATTAATAATCTAAATGGGAATCGGACAATGTGTAAGTATTCACTGCTTGTCAAGTACTGAATAAAGTATGGTTTTGTATCGTTGAATAGCATTCCAATTGCGAATAAATAAATATTTCAAAGTGGAGGGGCACAGTTTCAAACACATGGCTTTTTGAAATGTTAGTTTATGTTAAAATAAAAAAAACACAAAATCATGTTTGCTTGCTTCTCTTTTTTGTGTATTTTCTCTAGACGTTCACAATCCTGCGCAATCCGTAAGGCTAGGTTCACACGGCATTGTACTGCACGTTTTTAGCAATATTCGATTTTAACCGTACACAGTGCGGGCTGTACACATGATACGGTTTTTATTCGTTTAAAAAACGAATAGCCGCAGTTTTCATACTGCGATCTCCATGTAGCAGACCGAATACGTTTTAAGTTTATTCGGTTTGCTTGACAAGTCCGGTGAGTATTCGATAAACGTATAAACGTATATACGTTTTTTTGCAGGACAAGCGACGTGTGAACGGTTCTATACTCAATGTATGCGCCACTACTTATTCGGTAAAATTTACCTGCACAAAAACGTGCAGTATAATGCCGTGTGAACCTAGCCTAACGAATTAAAAAAAGTTTCAAACAAAACATACATACTTGATGGCGTAGAATCCGAATCTGCAATACAAAATGGGGGTTCCCATTTAAGATTTCAAAGTTGTCCCCTCTCTCACTCTGGGGGGGGGGGATCGAGTTCGGCACCATTCAATGAGCCCCCTATATTATAACAAATTATTAAGATCTTTTTTTGATTTGATGATGTGGTTTAGAGATATTCCCTTGTCTCAAGATAAAAAACTCACCCTGTATACTCACTGTTATTTAGTTTCAATAACATACCCGTACATTTTTAGTTATCATTTATTTTGATCTAGAACGTTGTTTATGTTCCTTTTTCTTATATGAAAATGAATTGTCAGTGATTCCGAAATTTATTACAAAGTCTGTAAAATATCGTTACAGAATGCCAAAATATCGCACGTTCGTCACTTAGCTTTGCTAAAACATACACATAAATAGTTTTTATGCAGAGAATTTTGATCGTTTACAAAATTTCGTTACATGTTTAAATGATGAAGTATTTCTGAGTACAAGGAACTAACACAAATCTCAAATTTAAAAAATGGGGTGTGGCCACCACACGACTTTCTTATACGTATGAGCGTTTCGAACTATTCAATTTTAAGAATTTTTTTATACAAAACTTATTCAAAATCCTATTCGAAGTACTTTCATTCTCTTAATAAATCGCTATAGAATGCATACTTTGCAAGATATTCGAAAAAAAGTGCTACTCGATAAGAGTAAAAGTGCTACTTCCGGTCTGAATTTTGAAATTTCATGTATACAAAAAATATTGCAAATCCAACTCTAAATACTTCTGTACTCTTAATAAATATATATAGAATGCATAATTTACGACATATTTGCAAAAATCGCTATTCGGTAAGAGTAAAATTGGTACTTCCGGTCCGAATATTGAAATTTTTTTTATACAAAAGATATTTAAAATTATAATTTAAATACTTTTATACTCATAATGTACCTGCCTAGAAAGCATGACTTGCGAGATATTCGCAAAAAACTGATTTTCGATAAGAGTAAAAGACCTACTTCCGGTTGGAATTTCGAAAAACCTTTTTAAGACAATTTGTCTCAAATTTAATTTTGAGTACATTTGAGTTATTTATAAATTTGTTTGAACTTAGTAATTGACAAAATATTTGCAAAATTCGATTTTTTCACTGAAGTAAACTACTACTTCCGGTCTATCGATTTTACTGAAAAACTAATCAGATCTCAAGAGGGAGATTATACACGTAAATACAAAATTTGGAATAGATATCTACAGCGATTTGACCGCTGTCGTGGTCACAGACACACAGACATTTTTTAAAAACCACTTTTTCGGTATCAGGGGACTTCAAAACGTGGACATCTGCAAAAATCTCGAGGTCGAAAATTTTCGTCATCACAATACTTCCTTATACTACGTATAAGAAAGTCATAAAAAATCAGTTGTTATTCCTTCAGGAACACTTTGGAAATTTGCCTAAACTAATCACATATTTTGAAAATCGAATCTCAAATTAAAAAATGACGAAAAATTTCGACCTCGAGATTTTTGCAGATGTCCACGTTTTGAAGTCCCCTGATACCGAAAAAGTGGTTTTTAAAAAATGTCTGTGTGTCTGTGTGTGTGTGTGTGTGTGTGTGTGTGTGTGTGTGTGACCACGATAGCGGTCAAACCGCTGAAGATATCAATTCCAAATTTTGTATTTACGTGTATAATCTCCCTCTTGAGATCTGATTAGTTTTTCAGTAAAATCCGTAGACCGGAAGTAGCAGTTTACTTCAGTGAAAAAATCGAATTTTGCCAATATTTCGTCAAATACTAAGTTTAAACAAATTTATAAAGAATTCATATGTACTTAAAATTAAAATTGAGAACAATTTTATTTAAAAAGTTTTTCGAAATTCCTACCGGAAGTAGGTCTTTTACTCTTATCAAAAATCGGTTTTTTGCGAATATTTCGCAAGTCAAGCTTTTTAGACAGTTACTTTACGAGTATAAAAGTATTTAAAACATACTTTTCAATATCTTTTGTATAAAAAAAATTTCAAAATTCGGACCGGAAGTAACAGTTTTACTCTTACCGAATAGCGATTTTTTGCAAATATGTCGTAAATTATGCATTCTATATATATTTATCAAGAGTACAAAAGTATTTAAAACTATATTTGCAATATTTTTTCTATATATGAAATTTCAAAATTCGGACCGGAAGTAGCACTTTTACTCTTAGCGAGGAGCACTTTTTTTCGAATATCTTGCAAAGTATGCATTCTATAGAGATTTATTAAGAGAATGAAAGTACTTAGAATAGGATTTTGAATGAAGTTTTGTATAAAAAAATTCTTAAAATTGTATAGTTTGAAACGCTCATACGTATAAGAAAGTCGTGTGGTGGCCACACCTCATTTTTTACTTTCTTATACGTAGTATAAGGAAGTATTGTGATGATGAAAATTTTCGACCTCGAGATTTTTGCAGATGTCCGCGTTTTGAAGTCCCCTGATACCGAAAAAGTGATTTTTAAAAAATGTCTGTGTGTCTGTCTGTCTGTCTGTCTGTCTGTGACCACGTTAGCGGTCAAACCGCTGTAGATATCAATTCCAAATTTTGTATTTACGTGTACAATCTCCCTCTTGAGATCTGATTAGTTTTTCAGTAAAATCGGTAGACCGGAAGTAGCAGTTTACTTCGGTGAAAAAATCGAATTTTGCTAATATTTCGTCAATTACTAAGTTTAAACAAATTTATAAAGAATTGAAATGTACTCAAAATTAAATTTGAGACAAATTATCTTAAAAAAGTTTTTCGAAATTCCAACCGGAAGTAGGTCTTTTACTCTTATCGAAAATCACTTTTTTGCGAATATCTCGCAAGTCATGCTTTCTAGGCAGGTACATTACGAGTATAAAAGTGTTTAAATTATAATTCTAAATATCTTTTGTATAAAAAAAATTTCAAAATTCGGACCGGAAGTACCACTTTTGCTCTTACCGAATATCGATTTTTTGCAGATATGTCGTAAATTATGCATTCTATATATATTTATTAAGAGTACAAAAATATTTAGAGTTGAATTTGCAATATTTTTTGTGTACATGAAATTTCGAAATTCGGACCGGAAGTGGCACTTTTACTCTTAGCGAGTAGCACTTTTTTTCGAATATCTTGCAAAGTATGCATTCTATAGCGATTTATTAGGAGAATGAAAGTACTTAGAATAGGATTTTGAATAATTTTTGCATAAAAAATTCTTAAAATTGTATAGTTTGAAACGCTCATACGTATAAGAAAGTCGTGTGGTGGCCTTATACTACGTATAAGAAAGTAAAAATGAGGTGTGGCCACCATACGACTTTCTTATACGTATGAAAGTGTTACTTCCTGTTCGAATTTTGAAATTTCATTTATACAAAAAATATTCCAAATCCAACTCTAAATACTTTTGTACTCTTCATAAATATACATAGAATGCATAATTTACGACATATTTGCAAAAAATCGTTATTTGGTAAGAGTAAAAGTGATACTTCCGGTCCGAATTTTGAAATTTTTTTTATACAAAAGATATTGGAAATTAAGTTCTAAATACTTTTATATTCGTAGCGTACCTGTCTAAAAAGCATGACTTCCAAAATATTTGTAAGAAACTGATTTTCGGTAAGAGTAAAAGATCTACTTCCGGTAGGAATTTCGAAAAACCTTTTTAATAAAATTGTTCACAATTTCAATTTTAAGTACATATGAATTCTTTATAAATTTGTTTAAACTTAGTAATTCACGAAATATTTGCAAAATTCGATTCTTTCACTGAAGTAAACTACTACTTCCGGTCTGCTGGTTTTGCTCAAAAACTAATCAGATCTCAAGAGGGAGATTATATACGTAAATACAAAATTTGGAATTGATATCTGTAGCGGTTTGACCGCTATCGTGGTCACACAGACACACACACAGACAGACAGACATTTTTTAAAAACCACTTTTTTGGTATCAGGGGACTTCAAAACGTGGACATCTGCAAAAATGTCGAGGTCGAAAATTTTCATCATCACAATACTTCCTTATACTATGTATAAGAAAGTAAAAATGGATTAACCACATTAGATGTGGCTATTAATAATTTCAAAAGTATTCCAAGTGACCTCGGATGTGGCCTTCGGCAAAAGTTAGACGCAGTTTTTAATAGAAATCCAGATTTAATAACATTGCGGCAATTGTGTATGTTAAATACGCTGATATAAAAGAATATATCCAGTACGCACATATAACCAGTTGCGATGTAGAAAGGACGTTTTCTATCTACAAGGATGTACTTAATTCAAAGAGAACAAGTCTTACATAAGAGAAAATGAACAAATAATAAGGTATTTTGTATTTTATAGATCACCAGTCACTTGTTATCCAATTATATAAATAACATTAAAACCTCTTTAAAAATACAACATTTCAATAGTGCGCCCGTGGGCGATGAGTCATGGCTCGCTCGATTCCGCGCCCTAAATAAAAGACAGGAATAACATGGATAAAAGATACTCGACCAAGGGAAGAAACCATCTTCGACTTAGTGCCAGACGTAATATTGAGGTATGGCCGGCCACCTTCTCCTTATACGTATGAGCATAGAACGCTCATATACAAAATTCTTCTTAATTGCTTTAAATAGTTTTATCTTCTTAAAAAAATAAGCCAAATTTTAAGAATTTTTTATATATAAAAATTATTCAAAATCCTATTATAAGTATTTCTATTATCCAAAAATCTTTATAGAATGCAGACTGCAAAATATTCGAAAGAAATTGCTACTCGCTAAGAGTAAAAGTGTTGCTTCCGGTCCGAATTTGGAAAATTCACTTATACATTACATATTTTTTATAATTCATTCTATAAAAAAATATATTTAATAACTTCCAAAAAAACAGACAAAAAGAAAATTTAGAAAGGCGATGTTGTAGAATAAATTTTTATCTATTTTCGTCAAAATCTCTACCGATGAGGATGGTAAACAAAGTGTGGATTGGTATTGTTTTTTACTTTACGAGTATTTTCTGGTTCATAATCTAATAGATGCTGCTTCAGACGAATTTCAAAACTAGTGGTGGCAAAATGTATAGGACAAATTCACGCTAAAATAAAATAATGAGGTGTGGTCACCACGCGACTTTCTTATACGTATATGAGCATTTCAAATTACATAATATTAAGAATGTTTTTATACAAAAATTATTCAAAATCTTATTTTCTAGCTACTTCTATTATCTGAATAAATCTCTATAGAATGCATATTTTGCACGTAGAGAGTACAATCCCGGGATCCCGGTCGTCTTTTTTTTAATACCGAGCGAGATCACATACCAGAGTTAATAAAAGATGTATGTATGTATACTTTATTTGTAATATAACCATTACAGAAAATTGTCATAGTGTTTTTTACAAGTCACAAAGACTATAGTTAATATAATAGATAAAATTAATTAATATAACAGATAAAAAATGTGTAAAAATGAATAAATATATATATATATATATATAAAAATGTATAAGACACTACTACAAATAAATATATACATAAAAATGTATAAGTCCCTACTACAAATATTAGACAAACAACACCTATATACATATATGAATTAGACTAGTCTATTTAAAATTCCCCTATGGTATAACACTCTCGCTCTAACAGTAACTTTTTTACTTCTTTTTTGAATCTTTTGGGTGGTAATCTTCTTATGTCGCTCGGAATACGGTTATATAGTCTGCAGTCTGCAATGAACTGCGATTTCTAGTAGACGTGTGTGCGCTAGCTCTATTACAATTTGTTCCGCTATTATCCACAATGGATTACAAGTTAAGAAACAGAACAAATTCATCCGGTGCTGAAGATGACACCTACATTAGAAAGGCTATTGAACATCTGTTGCTTCTGAGGAATTCATCAGTAGAATCAGTGAAAAAATAAGCATTAAGCTGCAACTTGAGTTTGATGAAAAAGTCAAGCAGTTAACAGTCGAGGTAGGTGAGCTAAAAGCCGAGGTCAACAACGTGAAGTCAGAACTGAATCAACTACAGCAATACTCTCGCATTAATAATCTCCGAGTATTTGGTATTAGGGAGGAGCCTGGTGAAAACACAGTTGATACCGTTGTAAAGGTATGCAAGGATAAGATGAATATTAACATAGTGTCCTCCAATATAGATATGGCCCACCGTCTGCGGGCTAAGGAAGGTGGTGTCAAGCCAATAATTGTCCGTTTTACACGAAGAACGACGAAACAGTTAATTTTTAATAACAAACGTAAATCAAAGGGCAGCAAAATTGTTATCAAAGAAGATCTTACGCCGAGGAATATGAATTTGTTGAAGGAATTGCAACGGCGATCTCCCGCCAACAGGTGGTGGTGTTGCTATTTACTTAAGAAATCAACTTAAATTCAAAATTATACCGACACGATCTTTTTCCTTCTTGGAACAGCTGTGGGTAGAGGTTGGTATTAATGGTAATAATAATAATAATGTTTTGGTTGGCGTATTTTATCGTCCGCCTAATACTGACCTTACACAATTTTTTGTTCACTTTAGTGAAACATTGGGTGAGGTAAATTTACTTGCTGATCATGTACTCTGTCTTGGGGATTGTAATATTGATTTGATGAACAATGGCTATAACGCATTAAATTTTATTTCAATTATTGAATCTCTTAATTTGATTCAAATAGTGGATCAACCTACACGTGTTCTGCGGGATTCCGCTTCTCTAATTGATGTTTTAATTGTCACGGAGGCAGATCATGCCACTGACTTTGGAGTAAAGTCTGTTCATCATCTCTCGGATCATTCAGTGGTATTTGCACAATTCGATTTTTTTGATGTAAAACATGAACCTGAAGTTCGGACCTCGCGTTCTTTCAGACACTTTGATTATAACGCCTTTTTGCTTGACTTCAGATCAATCTCTTGGGATAGTATTTACAACATTATTGGTATAGATGACAAAATCGTTTTTTTAAATAACTGCCTGAGTGCCTTATTTGACACTCGTGCTCCTTCTATTACTTATAAATGTGCACGGTTGTCTAGTCCTTGCTTAACGGACAATGTCAAAAATTTAATGTCTCTCCGCGATAAGGCTCTTGCAAAATATAAAAACACCCGCCTGGCGGTTGATTGGGATTATTATAAAGTCTTAGAAATTTTACATCTACCGCTGTCAAGGCGGAGAAAAGGGCGTACTTGAATCACAGATTGAGCAATACCAGCAAGAGCTGCGTGTGGAAGGACTTGAAGGAGTTGAATATATACAAAAAGGGGAAACCCGCATTGCCTGTACATTTGCAGAATGTGAACGAGATTAATAGTTACTTTTCTTCAATCGCTCAGAGTGTATCAGATGTGGATCCAGATGTGCTGGGTTTTTATAGTAGGAACATTAGGCCTGGAGTCGAGATATGTTCTTTTGACGAAGTTCTGGAGGAGGACGTGCTTTGTATTATAAACAATATTTCTTCAAAATCTACGGGAAGTGATAAGATTAATATTAAAATGATTTCATTATCTTGTCCTTACATCATTCCGTATTTGACTTTCATTATCAATTTCTGTTTATTTAATGGTGTTTTTCCTTCAATATGGAAGGTAGCTCACCTCATGCCTCTTTCTAAGAATAGCACCCCCAGTGATTTTGCGGACTTGCGACCAATAAGTATTCTGCCGACGCTGTCGAAGATTTTGGAGAGGGCGGTGGAGCGTCAATTGAGACATCATATATCTAGGTTTCATATTCTCCCATCTTTTCAGTCAGGTTTCCGACCGGGGTTTAGTTGTGCCACCGCGCTGACTAAAATTACTGATGATGTTATTTCAGCTACGGATACTGGTATGGTTACTGTTTTGGTCCTGCTTGATTTCTCCAAGGCTTTCGATAGGCTTAATCATCAGTTGTTGCTCTCGGTCTTGCATTATGTGGGGTTTCATGATAATGTTGTTTCGTTCTTTCACAGCTATTTGTCCGACAGAGTACAAAGAACTGTATTAAATAATGACATTTCTGACTACACATATTTGAAATCCGGTATACCTCAGGGATCTATCTTGGGTCCATTGTTATTTGCAGTTTATACCTCACAGCTTTTTCTGTTTGATCACTTTAATTGCAAATTTCACTTCTATGCTGACGACACGCAACTGTACACTTCTTTCAACACCGAGGATGTTGCTGTTGGAACGCAGACTATTAATAGTGACTTAGATAAATTTTATAAAACCACTCGTCGCCATGGTTTGCAAATTAATGGACAAAAGTCATGCTACATTATTTTCGGTAGTGCTTCCAACAGGTCACAGGTGTGTGATACGTTGGATTTGCATATTAATGGAGTTGGGTTGGTCCGAAAGAATTTTGTTAGAAATCTGGGTCTGCTTATGGACGAAAACTTGAGGTTCAAGGATAACACTACCAACCTTATTAGGCGGGCTTATTGTAATTTGAAAATGTTATATCCTTACAGATCCTCCTTGAATGCTCATGTTAAGACTATGTTGGCCGATACATTGGTCTTGTCCCATTTTAACTTTTGCGATTCCATTTATGGTCCCTGTCTTGACAGTTTGGATAGGAGGAGAATACAGGTAACCCAAAACTCATGCTTGCGGTTCATTTTCGGTGTTGGTAGGAGAGAGAGAATTTCTTTTACGTTGTCGGAGGTTGGCTGGCTCAATATGGAAAAGCGCAGGCTTTTTCATTTGGCCTGTTTCGCTTATAAAATTATTACTACCCGCACCCCACCGTATTTGCTAAACAAAATTAGATATCGCACTGATGTCCACAGCATTAACGTTCGGAGAAGGGATTTGATTGATATAGCTCGTCACCGTACCACTCACTTCAAGCGTTGTTTTCAATACAATTGTGCTATGATTATGAATGATTTGCCACCGTATTTCAAAGATTTGTCCCTCCGTGGTTTCAAGCGATGTTTGAGAGAGCGTTTACTAAGTGATCTTGTATTTTGAGTTGCTCGAGTTGTTCGGATAGCAGTAGTTTTAAGTTGTAGTTTTTCTTTTTTTCTATTTTTTTTTCTTTTTTTTAATTACATTTGCGCTTTTGAATAGTGTTCAAAATGGTGTTATGTATGTGTGTATGGCTATTTTTGTATATATGTGCACGCACACCTTTTTTTTTTCTTTGACTCATTTGGTACACCTGGTAGATCAGGGAGCCTCAGGCATAACTGAAGGTGTTACCATTTCATTTCATTATTACCAATATGTAAAATTAATATGTTAATGTAATGGAATCAATAAAGGTGGTTATTATTATTATTATTATTATTATTATTATTATTATTATAATTTAGCTCCCCAATAATCCATCGATTTTTGTGTGCATGTTAATTTGTGGTATGGTATTCGAATATCATCCCTGCTGCGTGTTTGATGTTCGTGGAGATGGCCATTATTTGGGAAAATATCTTTCTTGCTGTGCACGTATGTGACGACGGATAAGATGTAAACTGACGGCAGTGTAAGAATTTTTGCTGATGTAAAATGTGTCCTGCAACTTTGATTAATTTCTAGGTCAAGAAGGAACCTGATAGCGCGTTTTTGCAGGACAAATATTCTACTTGCCTCCGTCCCTATTCCCCAAAAGAGCACTCCATAACTCATAAGAGAGTGAAAGTAGGAGAAATATGCAGTTTTGGCAGCTTCGTAGGTTGCCACGTGTTTCACCCTCTTTATAGCATATAGTGCTGATGATAGCTTGATGAAAACATTAATGAGCCGATAAAGAAACTCTGCAAAGTTTTAGTGTATTTCAACAGATCACCATCGAAAAATGAATCAGTACTTCAAAAATATGTGAAGATTGAACATGAAAAAGAGCTGTCACTTCTTTTGGACTGTAAAACCAGGTGGAATAGTTTTAACCCTGCTGGAACGATTTTCTATTTTAAAAACCTGCATTCAAAAAGCTCTTATAGATCTCAATCATCCAATCCGTTTAGAAGATGCTGATTTTGACTTGGTAAATAAAATTGTTGATGTGGTGACCCCAATTAAATTAACAGTAGAAGCAATCTGTCGGCGAGATGCTAATTTATGCAAAGCTGATGCCGCTTTGAAATTTCTTATAAAATAATTGTCTAAAAAAAACTCAGCACTCGCCAATAAAATGTAAACATCCTTAGTGAAACTTATAAACCAACGACGAAGTGATGATATAACTGGTGTATTGAATTATTTACAAAATCTACGGAAAGATGATGAAAATCAGTTATTATCGGATTTGGAATAGCTTGACTTATTTGCAGTTCCCACACAGGCTTTAGTGAGGAAGCAAATAAAGAGTATTGTTAAAAGACTATATAGTCGAGATGACACGGAAGAGGAAGAAAGGTCAGGATTACAAACAGATGATGAGCCTAGGCAACAAACCTCCCAACCCCAATTGACACTACAGGAAAAGTTACAGCTGGAAATTAATAAGAGCATGGAATCGCCAGATCCTGAAGTACAAAATGAATTGGGGTTGATAAATAGTATTAGACGCGAAATGAGCCTATTTGAAAATGGAGGAGTTCATGGATATCACTTAGAATTAGCATATAAATATTTATTGTCTATTCCTCCAACCAGTGTAGAACCTGAGTGAGCGTTTTCAGGTACTGCTTATGTTGGCAATAAACTATGAAGCAAGCTCGGAAGTCAAACATTGGATGCTTTGATATTTCTGCGATAGTATTTTCGAAATTCTAAATAGTTTTTTGTATTATCTTTTTTGTTCCTTATTTTAGTACATTGTGTATGTATTATGTTGTGCAACAATATTAATAAGCAGTTTTTAAGAAATAAGCTAAGTTTTTTTTCATTTGAGCCCAATTAGAAACCATGAGTCTAATCCCGATTGTATTCTCTATTTGCAAGATATTCGTGCTACTCGCTAAAAGTAGCACTTTTGTTAGAGTGTTACTTCCGGTCCGAATTTAGAAATTTTTTTTTTTACAAAAGGTATTGAAAATCATGTTTAAATACTTCTATACTCGTAATGTACCTCTCTAGAAAGCATGACTTGCGAAATGTTCGGAAAGAACTGATTTTTGATAAGAATAAAAGACCTACTTCCGGTAGGAATTTCGAAAAACTTTTTCAATACAATTTTTCTCAAATTTAATTTTGAGTACATTTGAATTCTTTATAAATTTGTTTAAACTTAGTAATAGACGAATATTGGCAAAAACTACTCCGGGTCTACCGATTTTACTGAAAATCTAACCAGGTCTCAATAGGGAGATTATACTCGTAAATACAAAATTTGGAATTGATAGTTATAGCCGTTTGATCGTAATCCTGACCACACACAGAGACACGGAGACCTTTTTTAAAGACCACTTTTTTGGTATCACGGGACTTCAAAACGTGGACAACTGCAAAAATCTCGAGGCCGAAAATTTTCGTCATCACAATACTTCTTATACTACGTATAAGAAAGTAAAAAAGAATTAGAATTACTGGCACTGTAAGAATGTGAAAGGAATTGTAATATAACAAATTTTAATTAACATTATTTCAGAACACTGAGCTATATTTTATACTGAACTTATCGTTTGACTGACAGGCTCTAATCCATTTATTTGCTAATTCCACATCTTTCAAGACACTAAAATAATGTATACTAGTTCCCTTAATTTTCCGGTTATAATTTGAGCACCCAAAAACTGCAAACATCGCATTTTTAGATGATAACTAATAAGGGTCGATCACAAAACTGATAAATTATCGCTACAAACACACTTACAAGTAGCACATGTAATAAATACCCAAACATGAAAACAAACCGCTGCTTCGAAGATGACGTCATGACAATGAGTCAGATTTCTGACTTATATCAGGGTGTTTTTGTCATTCAATATAGTCGTATTTTAAAAATTACCTACCTATCTAAAAAAATGTAGTATACAACAAGCTTTGAAAATAAACTTACAAAACATACCATGACTAGTTACTAGTTTTGAAAACCCGAGTGCGAAACGAACCATGGATTTTCAAAGCCGGTAATTGGTCTGACAGCCTTTATTGGACTTATTCTATCATATAACCTATTTTCCTTCATTATTTATTTAATTAATTAATTTAAATTAATTCCATTAGTCATATTGTTCTATTTTAGTAACTCAAGACAATTGTCCTATATTTACTTCTTGTATATTTTAAAAATTACGAAATTATCCATCCCCAAAGATTTATGTAGACATTTCCACACATCTCTATCTCATAATCACGCATAATGGAACAGAACCACAGCCGACCGTTCGCTATAAAAAAACAAAATGAAAAAAATCATGAGAGAAAATTACTATTTGCGTTTGGGGCGGTAATTTTCATCAGGTTTTTTTTTTCTTTTTTTGGATTATATTTAAAAATATTTTCTTCACATGCGCCCTTTCTCAGTATTTTAAAAAAACATTAAATACGGAAATTAAACAAAATATCAACTATTATAATAAAAGTAAGACGTTGCATCTCCGTAGAAGAGCATTTTAAGTCATATACTACTTTAAAAAAGGAAATAGGTTTTGTAATTTGTTTGTAAAAACGGGAATACTTTTCCGATACGTTTATCTCTCTTGCACACTTGGCCATCACCTTTCGCCTTAACAAAATTAAATATATCTCATGGAAAAATTATCTCATACGCGGATGATACAGCAGTGATATTCAACGGAACACTTGGAGTAGTGATGTTAAGGAATATGCAGAGAACGGATTAATTCAAATATCAAATTGGCTAGAATCTTTTAGATTATCACGTAATATAAAGAAAAGGCATTACGTATGCTTCTCTATTACAGATAAACAACGTCCCGACTTTGATGCACTAAACATGGGGGACACACAATGTAAGAAAGGAAACAGACCAGATCAAATATTTAGGAATATATATAGATGCAAATCTTAAATGGAAGGTAAATATAGAGTATATCTGCAATAAAATTAGATGTCTTGTACATAAATTCTATATACATACTACGCGAAATGCTAAATAGAAAATTATTAATCATGCTCTACAGAAGCCTGGCGAAATCAATACTACGATATGTGTGAAAATTCATCGTGGCACAAAGGCTTTTAACGGAAATGTCGGGGGTGTATATTTCTTAACAACGAAAATATTTTTTTCATCGCCAAGACCTCTGATTTTTGGAAACTTCTGCAGACATGTTACTTGGTTGATGGAAACCTACTGTGAAAATGGCATCTTAGTACAAAAGCTAATAACGGGAATGTCGGAGGGTGTAGATCTCATAACAACGAAAATATTTTTGTCCCCAAGGCCTTCGGTTTTTTATTTTTTTTTTCTGCAGATATGTTCCTTTCTTTGTTGAAAACATACTTTGAAAATTTCCTGATGGCATAAAAGCCAATAACGGCAATGACAGGGGTGTATATCTCATAACAACGAAAATATTTTTCGTCTTCCAGGCCTCCCATTTTTTAATTTTTCTTTCTTGCTGATATGTTCCTTTGGTTGACAGAAAGCTACTGTGAAAATTGCATCTTGGCAGAAAAGCTAATAACGGAAGTGTCAGGGATGTATATCTCATAAAAACGAAAATATTTTTTTCATCCCAAGGCCTCTGATTTTTTGAATGTCTGCAGATATCTCCCTTTGGCAAATGGTTACCTACTAATGACAATTGCATCGTGGCAGAAAAGCTAATATCAAACAACAAAGTAAAAATTTTTTCATCCTCAAGACCTCTGATTTTTTTAAAATATCTTCTGCAGATAAGTTCCTTCGGTCGACAGAAACCTACTGTGAAAATTGCATCGTGGCACAGGAGTTAATAACGGAAGTGCGGGGTGTATATCTTATAACAACGAAAATATTTCTTTTTATTATCCAGAAGAGGATCTACACACAAAAAAATAGTTGCGTAATTCAAACATACACGCTTTGTAACAAGGATATGGTAACTTCATATATGCGCGAACTGATGATAATTTTAGATAAAAGTTATGATATTCTCGCTAATAAAGTTATAGTAATATTCAAGGGAGTATATAACATCTTTCATTTGATTGTATTATATTTTCTTGAAACGATCATCGAATATATTTAAAATAAGTAAACATCGAATATATTTGAAATAAGCATACCGAATTATTATATTTACGACATCTATACGCTTATGATGAAAATAAGGCAATTTTAATTCAAAAATTTGATTCTTTTTATTCTAATATTTTTGTACAATCTACAGAAAATTAGAAAATTTTTAACGTAATTATTTGGTATTTTTGATCGTAAAGATATGGTAAGTTTAATTCAAAACCTTTTACGTTCTTAGCCTAACATTTCGTTATCATGCACTTGAAGATAATCTTCTTAAAATAAGTATTGTAACGTTTTCGTGTTCCAATAAACAACTCGTGCAATTATTTATTTAAAAACAGTCTATATTTATATACTTAAAATTATTTAACAATATAAAAATATATAAATAACGTATCACACTTAAACTACTATTAATAAATTAACACAGGTATTATTTATTTTACTACTACAATTTATATGTCTGTAAATTTATGTAACACTTCTATTTATATAACACGCACCACTATATTTATTTCTACCGTACGACTTATATTTATTTATTTCTAGGCGCGTCGGCTACTTCTTACGGACTTTCTTAATCCCGAATTACTCCGCGAATATTCATCCATCGGTGCAACTGCCTTTTTATATACGCGTTCGAAACATCTGGAACACACCAGATAAACGCCAGTGTTCTTCTCGATTTATGCAGAACATTCCACAGACATTCTGTCTCCTTGCAGTACGACGCAAACGGATGATTTATTGCTTTTTATTGCTTTATAATGTTTACCAGTCATGTCGAGATGATTTACAACCTCTTTTTATTGTCGCTCGGATGTCTGCTTGGATGTCTACTGGTTTCGTTACAGTATATTATATTCATCATAATAAAAACAAGCTATGCTTAACTGAAGAATATGTATATCTTCGATCTAATATTTTTCTGTAATTATGTAAGACTATCGTCTACGTATAGTAAGTATGGTGTATGCTATAAGTGCACTTATTATGTTTTAAAATGAATCACTAGAACTATTGGATTGAATCACCTTACTTTTTCACAAAATAGTTTAATAAACTCGATGTACATTTTGTGTGTACTGCACACATCATCATTAGTAACTGATTACACGTCGTATTTACAAGTTTATTTACAATATGAATAATGTGAGAGGTATACAGAGAACATACATCAACTATAGATGTAGGGGTGAGATATATAACATTCTATTAATTTAATTTAATGTATGTGTACTGTTAGGTAATTATTAGATGTAAATATTAAATAGATTGTTATATACTTCACCCCTACTCTTTATAGTTAGTGTATGTGTTTTCTGTATACCCTGTGCATTTCACTCATATTCTACCTATATAAACTCGTAAATATAACGTTTAATAAGCAGTTACTAATCATGATGTGTGCAGTGTACACAAAATGTGCATCCATCTACTTTGATAAACTATTTTGTGAAGTAAGTCTCATTCCAACGGGTCCACGTACACTGCATGGTGCGACTATTGTCGTTTTACTACTAACAAATGAGGTGTGGCCACCTCACGACTTTCTTATACGTATGAAAGTGTTACTTCCGGTCCGAATTTTGAAATTTCATTTATACAAAAAATATTCCATATCCAACTCTAAATATTTTTGTACTCTTGATAAATATATATAGAATGCATAACTTACGACATATTTGCAAAAAGTCGCTATTCGATAGGAGTAAAAGTGGTACTTCCGGTCTGAATTTTGAAATTTTTTTTATATAAAAGATATTGAAAATTATGTTTTAAATACTTTTATACTCGTAACGTACTTGTCTTAAAAGCATGACTTGCGAGATATTCGCAAAAAACTGATTTTCGATAAGAGTAAAAGACCTACTTCCGGTAGGAATTTCGAAAAACTTTTAAGACAATTTGTTTCAAACTTAATTCTAAGTACATATGAATTCTTTATAAATTTGTTTAAACTTAGTAATTGACGAAATATTTGCAAATTTCGATTTTTTCACTGAAGTAAACTACTACTTCCGGTCGGCCGATTTTGTTCAAAATCTAATCAGTTCTCAAGAGGCAGATTACACACGTAAATACAAAATTTGGAATTGATATGTACAGCGGTTTGACCGCTATCGTGGTCACACACAGACACACACACACACAGAGAGAGAGAGACATTTTTTAAAAACCACTTTTTTGGTATCAGGGGACCTCAAAACGTGGGCATCTGCAAAAATCTCGAGGTCGAAAATTTTCATCATCACAATACTTCCTTATACTACGTATAAGAAAGTAAAAAAGCCCAATATTTAAAAGAAATATTTCATGCGTTCTTTTCAAATTTGAAAAATTATACGAATTCCAACACCTGAGTGCGCTCTTTCTTGTTTTGCTTTCCCACTGTAAATTAGTATGAATTCTCCGTATTTTGATGTTCCTTGCCCCTTTTTCTTTGTCTCAGAGATCCCGCAAATGTCAATATTATGATTCTTCATTTCTATTATGATCTCTTGATCTCTCCCATTCCACGACATTATGTTCCAACAGGCGATTCGTGTGATGCGGTGTTTAGGTTTTCTTATGCCAATTCGTTCTTCCAATGTCCTGGCGTCGTGATCTGATAGTTCCGTCCGGTTTCCGAGGCTGTATCTTCAGTTCTGTGAGCCAATATGGGGTTTTCCCTCAGGTAGGTAGCTAACCTCACCTAAGAACCCTCCTCCTTTATCCGGGCTTGGGACCGACAGTGCCACCCGATGAGCTACTCAATCCACCCATCGGATGACCCAGGCGGAGTTGTGAAGCATACATGTATACTTAATTTCAGAATAGATTTTTATGTGTGTAGCAACCTATAGTGAACATTGCTGTGCCAGGCAGTACTTAATAACTGAAGAATCAAAGATAAACACATTGCTTGAACGATTTGCCGCCTTCATGATATAGCGAACCGCACTAAACTTCGTTGCTGGCATTCGTTGCTAACCTCACATAGGTCATAAACGGACCATGGTAAACTCTTCATTGTTTTAAATAAGTCAGCAAAATAAGCAATTAAAACATTCTCAAAAAAAGTCTTGGCATTCTTTTCCTGGCAGTAATCCATAAATTTAACATTTTTGCCACCTTCTTCTAGGTCGCTATCCTCTATCCATAATATAAATATATGATATTTGTTCACGGCCCTGGCAAGAACTTTTATAACTTGTCAAATTTTTACTATTGCTGTGATTATTGACATACATTTCCATAGTAAACAACCGCACAACCACGATTCCTATAGAGATTTTACTGAATTTATTAGAGTGTGTGAAGTTAGCCCCCCTTTTTTCGAATATCGGAAATCTGACTGTTGTTCCAGGTTGTTCTAGGTTTGTTCTAAATTGTTCCAAAGTATTTCAAAAAAAAGGTCAAAATTGGCCGAGATAATTGAAAAAAACGACTTTTTCACCCAGCCCCCCTTTTTTCGAAAATTGAAATTCTGAAGGTTGTTCCAGGTTGTTCTAGTTGTTCTAAACATTGTTCCAAAGAATCTCGAAAAAAAAATCAAAATTGGCCGAGATAATCGGAAAAAACGAGTTTTCGCCAGCCCCCCTTTTCTTGAAAATTGTAATTCTGATGATTGTTCTAGGTTGCTCTAGGTTTGTTCTAAATTGTTCCAAAGTATTTCATAGAAAAAATCAAAATCAGACGAGAAAATGGGAAAAAACCAAAGCCAAAAGTATGAAGTCGGACCCAGTTTTTGCAAAAATTAAAATTTTGACGGTTGTTCTAGGTTTGTTCTAAACATTGTTCGAATACGTCAAAACCGTATCTCTTATATATCAAAAGATATGGCAAAAAAACCAAATCCAAAAGTGTGAAGTTAGCCCCCCTTTTATCGAAAATCTAACTTCTGACGGTTGTTCCAGGTTGCTCTAAGTGTGTTCTCAATTGTTCCAAAGTATTTCAAAAAATAAATCATAATTGGCCGAAAAAACGGCAAAAAACTTTTTTTTTCTGGCGGCTCATTTTTTGAAAATCGAAATTCTGACGGTTGTTCTGGGTTGTTCTAAGTTTGTTTTAAATTGTTCCAAAGGATTTCAAAGAAAAAATCATAATTGGCCGAGATAATAGAAAAAAACGATTTTCCCACGGACCCCCTTTTTGCGAAAATTCAAATTCTGAGGGTTGTTCTAGATTTGTTCTAAACATTATTCTTATACATCAGAACCGTATCTCTTATATTTCAAAAGATATTGCAAAAAAACGTTTTTAAAAAAGTGTGAAGTTAGCCCCCCTTTTTTCGAAAATCTAACTTCTGACGGTTGTTCCAAGTTGCTCTAGGTGTGTTCTCAATTGTTCCAAAGTATTTCAAAAAATAGATCATAATTGGCCGAAAAAACGGCAAAAAACTTTTTTTCTGGCGGCTCATTTTTCGAAAATCGAAATTCTGACGGTTGTTCTGGGTTGTTCTAAGTTTGTTTTAAATTGTTCCAAAGGATTTCAAAGAAAAAATCATAATTGGCCGAGATAATAGAAAAAAACGATTTTCCCACGGACCCCCTTTTTGCGAAAATTCAAATTCTGAGGGTTGTTCTAGGTTGTTCTAGATTTGTTCTAAACATTATTCTTATACATCAGAACCGTATCTCTTATATTTCAAAAGATATTGCAAAAAAACGTTTTTAAAAAAGTGTGAAGTTAGCCCCCCTTTTTTCGAAAATCTAACTTCTGACGGTTGTTCCAGGTTGCTCTAGGTGTGTTCTCAATTGTTCCAAAGTATTTCAAAAAATAGATCATAATTGGCCGAAAAAACGGCAAAAAACTTTTTTTTTCTGGCGGCCCATTTTTCGAAAATCGAAATTCTGACGGTTGTTCTGGGTTGTTCTAAGTTTGTTTTAAATTGTTCCAAAGGATTTCAAAGAAAAAATCATAATTGGCCGAGATAATAGAAAAAAACGATTTTCCCACGGACCCCCTTTTTGCGAAAATTCAAATTCTGAGGGTTGTTCCAGGTTGTTCTAGATTTGTTCTAAACATTATTCTTATACATCAGAACCGTATCTCTTATATTTCAAATGATATTGCAAAAAAACGTTTATAAAAATGTGTGAAGTTAGCCCCCCTTTTTTCGAAAATCTAACTTCTGACGGTTGTTCCAGGTTGCTCTAGGTGTGTTCTCAATTGTTCCAAAGTATTTCAAAAAATAAATCATAATTGGCCGAAAAAACGGCAAAAACCTTTTTTTTTCTGGCGGCCCTTTTTTCGAAAATCGAAATTCTGACGGTTGTTCTAGGTTGTTCTAAGTTCGTTTAAAATTGTTCCAAAGGATTTCAAAGAAAAAATCATAATTGGCCGAGATAATAGAAAAAAATGATTTTCCCACGGACCCCCTCTTTGCGAAAATTGAAATTCTGAGGGTTGCTCCAGGTTGTTCTAGATTTGTTCTAAACATTATTCTTATACATCAGAACCGTATCTCTTATATTTCAAAAGATATTGCAAAAAAACGTTTTTAAAAAAGTGTGAAGTTAGCCCCCCTTTTTTCGAAAATCTAACTTCTGACGGTTGTTCCAGGTTGCTCTAGGTGTGTTCTCAATTGTTCCAAAGTATTTCAAAAAATAAATCATAATTGGCCGAAAAAACGGCAAAAAACTTTTTTTTTCTGGCGGCCCATTTTTCGAAAATCGAAATTCTGACGGTTGTTCTGGGTTGTTCTAAATTGTTCCAAAGGATTACAAAGAAAAAATCGAAATTGCCCAAGATAATAGGTAAATATTATCTATATTTTAAAATGAATAATAATACTCATTTGTGATTCAGAATAAAGCAGAAGCAGTAAATATACAGGGTGTTTCATCGGTTGGGGTATCGCGAATTAAAGTGCCTAAATATAAAAATGTCGACTTCAAATTTTAACCACTTATAGAACTTTTAAACCGCTACCAGTAGGTTAGGTTGTTTTTGATAATATTATTTTATTTAATGCGTAAATAAAAAAAAACCTTCGTTCAAAAAATCAAAAGTACTCAGATTTTATTGAAATTCAGGTGTTAAAAAGATATGTCTATAAAATAAACTATGCAATTGAAAAAAAAATTAAAACTTAATCAAGTATTGAATATTTTACAATAATTTCAAAATTAAAGGCAAGACGTTGAAGAATTTATGGGTTTTTTATTACAGTGTTGTGTTGAGTTTATAATAAATTTTTATTTATTATCCGTCATAAATTTAAAAGGACTACCTGTTTGCGGACGTTGAAGAATTTATGGGTTTTTTATTACAGTGTTGTGTGTTGAGTTTATAATAAATTTTTATTTATTATCCGTCATAAATTTAAAAGGACTACCTGTTTGCGGACAGCACAATTAGAAAGTTAAGTACCATAAATCTGTCGTAAGAAAAACGACATTATTTAATATTGACTTTATTTGACAAACGGTTTCGTTTATAAAAATTCTGATTGTGAAGTTAATATGGGTGATATTTCCACGTATCACCATTCAAATTTGAACATTTTTTGAGCACTTTTAATTTTTGATAATACGTTTTTTTTTAATTTACTCATTAATTAAAATAATATTATCAAAAACAACCTAACCTGCTGGTAGCGGTTTAAAAGCTCTATAAGTGGTTAAAATTTGAAGTCGATATTTTTATATTTAGGCACTTTAATTCGCGATACCCCAACCGATGAAACACCCTGTACATATATTTTCCCAAGTAATATAATTCATTTGTTTGAAAACAATATTGTTACTAAATGCTGATGCTCCTAACATAAAATAATATTAGAACAGTGACGTTAGTTACATTATTAATGTAGATTAAAAACTACCTCATAAACATATTGAGAATGATTATACCTTGCTCATAAAAAGATTAGTGTTTTTCTCATGAGCTGCTAGGTTGATGTTTCTTTGTTTATTTTTATTAGAGTTCATGCTTTAGTTTATCCCGAAAATCTAAAATATATATTTTTTCTGTAAAATGTATTTATTGATATTATTATATTATTTGATAACATTGACATAAATAATATATTTTTTTATCAATTTGGTATTGTAAAACAGTAGCCTTTCCCAAATCGGCTACTCTTTGACGGATATACTATCTTATATTATCTAAATAGGTACCTATATAATATTTTTTCCAAATAAAGTAATAGTAGCCTTTCAATCGGTTTAGTGAGAAAATTAGACAGCATATTTCAACATGTTTACGAAGAGGGGCTACAAAAAATAAGCATACTTGATAGGAATGTCTACACGTGCTTGCATTCCCGGAGCAAAAACCATGAAAAAAAGTGGCCAGACCACGGCTAGACAAAATAACGTTGTAGTGGTTTACTATAATTAAAATTTTCAAACTTCAAAATCAGTATTTTATTTTTATTATTATTAGACAAAATAAAATAACAAAGGGAGCCTGATAGACTTCCCCATTTTCTTTGATTTTAGTTGGGTACCCATATCGAGCCCTTTTTTTTTGTAATACTTTGAAACTGTAAGAATTTCGATTTTTAAGAAATGGGGACTGGGGAAAATATCGTTTTTTCATAACCGGTTTTGATTTTTTCTTTGAAATAGTTCATCAGCATTTGGTAACAATATCGTTTTGTAATAAATGAACATTATATTTCTTGCGAAAATATATATTTATTGCTATATTGGATGTTTATTTCTTTAAATAGAACTGCATCATACAAAAACTTCCTTCAACACAGTAATGTTCGGAAAGTGCATTCCGCCCATTGTAAAATCGTTTTTTCCTATTATCTCCGCCAATTATGATTTATTTTTTGAAATACTTTGGAACAATTGAGAACACACTTAGAGCAACCTGGAAAAACCGTCAGAAGTTAGATTTTCGAAAAAAGGGGGGGGTAACTTCACACTTTTTGAAAAAAGTTTTTTGCAATATCTTTTGAAATATAAGAGATACGGTTCTGATGTATAAGAATAATGTTTAGAACAAATCTAGAACAACCTGGAACCTAGAATTTCAATTTTCGCAAAGAGGGGGTCCGTGGGAAAATCATTTTTTTCTATTATCTCGGCCAATTATGATTTTTTCTTTGAAATCCTTTGGAACAATTTTAAACGAACTTAGAACAACCTAGAACAACCGTCAGAATTTCGATTTTCGAAAAAAGGGCCGCCAGAAAAAAAAAGGTTTTTGCCGTTTTTTCGGCCAATTATGATTTATTTTTTGAAATACTTTGGAACAATTGAGAACACACCTAGAGCAACCTGGAACAACCGTCAGAAGTTAGATTTTCGAAAAAAGGAGGGCTAACTTCACACATTTTTAAAAACGTTTTTTTGCAATATCTTTTGAAATATAAGAGATACGGTTCTGATGTATAAGAATAATGTTTAGAACAAATCTAGAACAACCTGGAACAACCCTCAGAATTTGAATTTTCGCAAAAAGGGGGTCCGTGGGAAAATCGTTTTTTTCTATTATCTCGGCCAATTATGATTTTTTCTTTGAAATCCTTTGGAACAATTTAAAACAAACTTAGAACAACCCAGAACAACCGTCAGAATTTCGATTTTCGAAAAATGGGCCGCCAGAAAAAAAAAGTTTGCCGTTTTTTCGGCCAATTATGATTTATTTTTTGAAATACTTTGGAACAATTGAGAACACACCTAGAGCAACCTGGAACAACCGTCAGAAGTTAGATTTTCGAAAAAAGGGGGCTAACTTCACACTTTTTTAAAAACGTTTTTTTGCAATATCTTTTGAAATATAAGAGATGCGGTTCTGATGTATAAGAATAATGTTTAGAACAAATCTAGAACAACCTGGAACAACCCTCAGAATTTGAATTTTCGCAAAAAGGGGGCCCGTGGGAAAATCGTTTTTTTCTATTATCTCGGCCAATTATGATTTTTTCTTTGAAATCCTTTGGAACAATTTAAAACAAACTTAGAACAACCCAGAACAACCGTCAGAATTTCGATTTTCGAAAAATGGGCCGCCAGAAAAAAAAAGTTTTTTGCCGTTTTTTCGGCCAATTATGATTTATTTTTTGAAATACTTTGGAACAATTGAGAACACACTTAGAGCAACCTGGAACAACCGTCAGAAGTTAGATTTTCGATAAAAGGGGGGCTAACTTCACACTTTTGGATTTGGTTTTTTTGCCATATCTTTTGATATATAAGAGATACGGTTTTGACGTATTCGAACAATGTTTAGAACAAACCTAGAATAACCTAGAACAACAGTCAAAATTTTAATTTTTGCAAAAACTGGGTCCGACTTCATACTTTTGGCTTTGGTTTTTTCCCATTTTCTCGTCTGATTTTGATTTTTTCTATGAAATACTTTGGAACAATTTAGAACAAACCTAGAGCAACCTAGAACAATCATCAGAATTACAATTTTCAAGAAAAGGGGGGCTGGCAAAAACTCGTTTTTTCCGATTATCTCGGCCAATTTTGATTTTTTTTTCGAGATTCTTTGGAACAATGTTTAGAACAACTAGAACAACCTGGAACAACCTTCAGAATTTCAATTTTCGAAAAAAGGGGGGCTGGGTGAAAAAGTCGTTTTTTTCAATTATCTCGGCCAATTTTGACTTTTTTTTTGAAATACTTTGGAACAATTTAGAACAAACCTAGAACAACCTGGAACAACCGTCAGATTTCCGATATTCGAAAAAAGGGGGGGCTAACTTCACACACTCAATTTATTACGACAGAAAAAGTAGTGATTGTGGGAGTTGTAATAATTTGCAAAATAATTTTTCAAATATTTTGCTGTCTTGTTAAACAAAATACTATTCTACTTTTTAATCTGAACTATTTGTGTTCTGACAATACAGTTTTCTAAATTGAAAAATGTTCGAGCAACACCTAATTTGATTGGAGTAAACTTCAAGGTACAATGTTGTTGACGTACCTACCCATAGTAAGCGTCTTCTTGGTATTCACATTTCAAAATATGTAGTTCTTTGGTTAATTGTAGAAGCCTGTACAGTTTTCTAAATTTAAAAATGTTCGAGCAACACCTAATTTGAATGGAGTAAACTTAAAGGTACATGTTATTGAAGTATCCATAGTAAGCGCCTTCTTGGTATTCACATTTCAAAATATGTAGTTCTTTGGTTAATTGCAAAAGCCTGTTATCTTTTAGTAATGTGTCCGTCAGTTGTTCTTCTATACGAACTCCGATTATGTCTCCCAGATCTCATTTTCTGTCTTTAAATATCGTCAATTAATGACATAACCTTTTTAGTAATACAAATAATTTTACATCTATCCCAAGCTAATATTTGATATACTTTATGTTTCTTTAAAATTTTTGGTAGTCCATAATAGATATCGAATCATTGTTTTAGAATTATTTTATTAATGTTCACTAAATGGTCAGCATAAAACAATAGCGCCTCAACATTTTTGTCACCACCACATATGGTGTACATGCTTTACTGTAGTGTGGCGGAAGTGGAGTATAGAGTGGTATGTGTTTATTGAACTAATCAACTGCATATTTATCTTTGAACTGTGAATACAAACATTATGTGTAATGTTGTTTATTCCATTCTTCGAAACAAGTTAGGAAAAATTAATTTTTGTAAAAAAAAAAATTCCCATTTGAACAAGTAATCAACATAATCTAATAACATAATATCTACTGTAGATAAAAATGTTTGGTTTTGAAAATTGTGCTGTACAGTTTATACTTGTCGGTGTCAGTACTTTCGTGACAATAAAATATGCGAGGCCGGGAAAGTTTAATTTAGAACACAAATTTATACATATGTATATTGTTGTTAAGCTGCACCGCAGTGAAATGGAAATGCATCTTTTCGTATATTTGTAATAGTGAAAAATAGGCATTATAGCGCACAGTCTTCAGTCTCTTGGTTCTCCCTGGATGAAATTATTTTATCACTGGAACGCATTTAAAATGATAATACAAATTGACTAAATATAAATACTTAAATTATTTATGCCACGTCAAGCATACAAGATGTACTAAATGTTTTTAAAAATCTAACCACACTATATCAGAGAAAAAAATATTCTTATGAATGATTGAAAAAAATCTAGGAAAATATTTTTCTTTGTACGTATATTATACGTATCTGGGAAAATGTTGTGACGGAAAAATAATGCTGTGTTAAATGTAAACATAGATTAGTTGTAGAAAGAAATCAAAGTTTTATCACATATAATGCCTTGTGTCTACAAAATATACGTACACATAAGTATTTAAATATTAATAAACCATCCCAATATTGAATTACGAGAAGACGCGCTATCTGACTCGCAAATTTTAGGAAAAGGACTTTGGTCAAGTCAAGCCTATCAAACTCAAAGTCTACAGGGGCCAAATAAACAAGTTTAACTGCAAACTCAATTTTCACAGAAACGTGGGTATAATAGTCGAATCCTTTTGGCAACCGACACGGCTAAAGTACGAACTAGGCAGGAACAATTTCAAAACAATAAAATTAAACTAATTAATTAATATTTCAGGATATATACCTTCTCATATTAAAATACTATTAAATGAAAGCTAATTACAAATTTAATTTTATAAAGAAACCTATTAAATATTATTTTTTCTACACCTATATTTTATATAACATTTGGCTATATTGTTAGGAGGCAAGCATTGTTGACAAATTTAAAATGTTTAGATGACAATTATAACAAACGTCAAAAGATAATTGGACAAATGTCAAAAGGTGTATGAATAATATTATCTATGTCAGTCCTGAATTGGCTTTTGTAGGTTATATTATTTGACAGATGAAATTTTGCCACATCACAAATTTGACCCCATTTTAATTTAGTGGCCCATGTCGGTTGCGAGAGCGACTCAACTATGTATAATTAAAAAAACAAGCACATCGTTAATATTCATGATTTTTGCTGATACTTGACAGCTACATTTTCTCTGCTATCTTTCCTACTGCAGGGACAATCTTGTGCGACGTGATTACTCTCAAAACTGACACAAGATAAATATCAGCACTCCTGATATCTGATAGGAGACTTATTTCCTTTCATAATTGAAAATAACTGCTCATACCGATACGTATTTCCGAACACGAAAATAATTTCATATGCGAATTTTCGAGTATTTTCAAACCTGACAGGTAAAATATTTGTAAACCTCACTCTCTAGATCAATTACCTCCATTTGCTTTTGATTAGGTATTGATTCTACATTTATTGAATAAATCCAAATTAGGAAAAGAAATTGCTTTTTACTTACCTCGTATGTTCATTACCTTCGCGCATAATACTTCTTGATGTTTAATCTTATACGTATGATTAATCTTGATTCTGTCATAATTTCACTTTGTGTTTGCAATCTTGCTTTTCCGGTCATCGAATGAGCTCAATATATGGCGACAGAAGTTATTTTTGGCAAACGTAGACTGTGTATTTGCAGAAGTTCAAAAATACCATTAAGGACGTATATCTTGTCGTGTAAACGGGTTATGGTTCGGTACTATTTCAAATACATCCAAATCGGGAGCTCGACGAAACCAACTACCTAATAGAGCTACTTCCCCAATGTCCGTACTTTATATACGATGGAAAATGGGAAAATGTTTTGAAAGTAAATGCTTTTGCTTTTATCTGACCGCATAAATTCTAGGCCACATCAATAACTGTTTCCGCAGTTGTGTTTCGAGATAAAAAGATTGTTTGAAAAGCGTTCACATTTCTTGGACAAACAATTTCTGTAGCTCTAATTAGACATTCCTTTGTTAAATACCTTCAGATAAAGGTTTTGAGTGTTTACCTATTAATTTCGATTAGGCGTTAGTAATCCGCTGCCGTATGACTCTTGCGTTATTTTAGTACACATTAACTAGTGTTTTTTCAGTCTCAACTTGCTCCTTCAACTTTTCATGTCTCATTAATCCTTCCTAATTCTTATCCATTGATTTATGTTGTTCGTAATGGCGGCAATGTTGTATAGTTTTGCTACACTAATAGTATTATTACGTTAAGCAGATTATTTTGTTATTCACTTCACGGCAACAAAAAACTCCATTTATCTCGCTACCGGGAATTTTTGATTTTCGTCTGCAATTTTTCTGTTATTTGGACCGCACAAGTAATCTTTATGGTGTCGCGAGCTTGGCAGCCGCAGTGTAGGTATTTTAGGTTGGTGTGTCGCATAATCCATTTTCCAGTTTGTCAACAGAAACGAGAGTATTGTGGAACTTCATATCCAATAAACCAGTATTCTATCTCATTTTAATTTTTTTTTTCAATTCATCAGAATGTTTGGTGTGCGTTTGTGTTTGTGGAAGTATACAGAGTGAAACTTGAAGATGTAAAAGGATAAATTGTTATCTAAGTGTTTGAAACACTATGCATGCAAAGTTTAATTATCCAATAGAAGTCTTCTAATTTTTAGCTGTGTCCATTTTTCAGAAATATAAACAATATCTCCAACTGACAGTATACGTTGACTATCAAAATAATAACTATAGACATAAGGCTATTAAGGCTCCTCGATAGTGGATCTGTGAATAGTTGAAAAATAGCAGATTTTTGATACAAGATATTTTTCTTGATTTTAAATTTGGAGAAAACCTTTCATCGTCAACTTATGAAGAATTTAGTAATCTACCCCGCTGAATAATCAAACTTAGAAAAAAATTATCTGATTAAAGAAAATTAATTAATATGTCAAAATATTTAAAACGAATTTTCTCAAAAATCCTTTGAAGCAGATTTGTTTGCTTTAGTTCACGTTAAATATTGAATAAAAAGCTACTCCGCTCTGCACTTATTTTTTGTTCAACTATTCTTTACTTTGTTTTAAATGAATATAAAATAAATTAAAATTAGGCAACCCACATTACAATAAATGTTATTCTGGTAAAAAAAATTCCCCCAGTTACAAATGTGTAAATATTTGATCGTACATCAATTGTTATTCGCTTAGATATTGAGTTATTATTTCAAATATGTAATATATATTCTCTATGTGTAATAGGTACTCCGACATTCTTTGGTTATTAAAGTATGGGCTATGCAACCAATATTGCGTTTGTCGTTAGTAGTGAGGAGCCTTAAGTAAAACAATTCACAAACTTTAATGAAAATGTCATTCTCGATGGAGCTAGTGTTCCCAAAGTAAATCTTTATCGAATATGATGATCAGGCAATCAATAAATAATTCAAAATTCTAGTATTGTCTTTAATATACTTCGCGGATAATCCGAGTTGTTGAATTTTTCGGTACCTGTGGATATGAGAGATCAAGAAAATTATACTCCAATAGCTATGCAAATGTAAAGACTAATTTTATATAAACATACTATGTACCATGACTGTCGTAAGTGGCACCGACTTTCTCAATACTTCATTGTATAGCCACGTCAAAATCCGCTGTAATTATTTCCGGATGATTTGAAGGGTTGATTTTAGTACATTCATCTTTTAAATAACTTAATGCTGTTTTATATGTGTGTTTCGATTTATCAGGCAACAGGAAAAAAACGCGATATATAATTGCCATTCTAAAAACCGTCATCATTGGACAGTTGTAAAAGCCAGCGAGTAGCAGATTCGAAAGTTCCATCAATGGAAAGTTCATCTACCACACTTGCTAAAAACTTTGTTAGTTTTACAGCACAACATCCTGGATTGTGATTGTGTCATTGTTATTTTACCGGTCTGTCTGTTGAGCAGGGATTCTACAACTTTTTTTTGATTATGTGTATGGACATTTCCGTTACATCGCTATTAACTTGTCAGAAACAGCTTAGAATTATGTATGGAGCTCAGCATCATCGTTTAATTCCATTGTTCAACAATTTTTGAAAAGACAATTTATAGCCATCTACTACCTTCCTCACTATACACTTTCTCAATTGAACTCATTTTTGTCACTTTCACCCGCAGATGTTTGTGAAGAATAATTAAAAAAGGGCATTTTGCCGTTTATATATTAAAGCTATCGGCCATCAAAAATAGTGCCGCTATACACAGACAATTAGGAGTAATTCGCAAGTACCTGTAGGGCGGCAATTTACCTGTATTCTAGTAATATACTGTACACAGACTGAGTCCTGGCCGATGGGAGGAGCGTCGACCTATAAGTCGCGCAGATTTACAGATCACTGTGTGACAGAGAAAGTATTCGGAAAAAAGAAATGATAGCATTTGTTCATCATCGCATACATTAGCTGGACGAAAGAGTAAATGCAGATAAGAAATTGTAATATACTGAAAAGAAATACATATATAGGAAATATATTGCACTGCTCGTGCTTATCTAATATTATAATAATCCACTGCGCATCTTGTGGGAATGGCATCTCACCGGCCAGGTCTCAGTCTGCGAGCTGTACATACCTTCTATAACAAGATTCATGTTAGAAAAAATGCAAAAAATACTTCACGTAGAAGTCCAGTGTGCACATTAATGTCTACACACTGTGTGCACTCTCACTCTCGACTTCTGACTTGAATACTTCTTGAAAATATCAATATGAGAAATATACAATTTTAAATCCTTAGGGCTTGTATAATAAACAACAAATCTAATTATTAGCAGTAATCCGTTATGGATGATGTCCAGCTAGTTTGGGAAATTGACAACTGTGCAGCCTCTCATAATATACAAAATATGAATGATATTCATAATAGACATCTGTCTCTTATATTTACATTCGTCCAATTTACTTATGAGATAAAATCAGATCCTTTAGATTATCTATATTGTTGCGTTTTCGGGGCCGAAATAAACAACTCGTGCAAATGTTTTAAAACTGTCTGTATATTTTCACATTTAAACTAATCACAATATAAAAATATAAAATAAATGTAACGCACTTAAAACTACTACGAATAAATTAACACACGTATTTATTTCTATCACTACTATTTATGTCTGTAATATTTATTTACTTCTTGAACTATAATAACACTGCACCATTCACTGTATTTATGTTTATTTGAACTGTTCAGTAAATACCGCGCGCGACTACTATTGAATGAATGAATTCCTTATCCCACCGGCGGCATTTATATGTATACAGACAAAAGGTCTAGCAAATTCTGGCTCTCTTCTACCATATTCCAGATTTTCTGTCGCTGACACAGTATATGAGTGCAGTTGATTTATGACTTATTTACGGTGCGTCGCGCCGATGTTTACTTTTCTTTTGTCGACGCCCGGAGGTCTGTTTCTTTTGTGGACTTGTTTCGTTACAATATTATCAAATGTATCATACATGAAATGAGTACGTGTTCTAATTATAGTAATATTGATTGTATTAAGTTTAAAGAATTTTACTTGTGAAAATACTTTATCCTGTTTACATTTACAGTTTTGGAAAGAGAACTGGAGGAAATGCCAGGAGACAAAATGAATGTTTTGTTCTGGAACCTTCGGAGATGATTGTCGTAAGTATAGCTTAATTTATTATTATTATTATTAAATTTAATTAGGTACATGAAAAAGTGACGACAAAGAGTGATCAAATTAGTAAAGAAATAATATAATGCAGAGTTGATATTAGTCCAGTCGAATTAGACATGAAATCAAGTAAGTTCTATTCTGGAATATGGTTTTGTCGCCGATTTTTTTATAGGTACATTAGACCCCCACGAACATACCCTGAAAAATGCCAAAAGTTTAAGGTCCGGATTTGGCCGTGAGAAATTGTTAAACAATTGAAAAGTGACATTTTCCGGTTAAACTTTTTTCCTGCAGGTTAAATGTGAAAACTGTCCCTACAAAAGTTGTTCGCCCCATCATTCTCTAAAAAACAAGCCATTGCACGATCGATTATCATTATTTGTTTAGCTGCAAAATGCATAAAACCATGGCAATTTTGATTTTTTATTTTTTGCATTCAATCGATGAATAATCAACGTATGGCTTCGAACTTCATGGTGCAGGCAATATAAAATGTCCCCCAGAGAACAGTGCAATGTTCACTCACCTGTGTTGTATATGTAGTTGAGCTACAATAAGCGACAAGCCAAAATTCCTAAATTAGCTGTCCCTTCCTTGCATATTGTCGCACATGGTTCAAAAAATCATGGTTTTAATTCATTGAGAGTACTTTCCGAAAATGGAAAAAAAAAATTTTTTTTCTCAAAAATTGCCATTTTTTTGGAGGTTCGAAATTATTTGCTTATAAACAAATGAAATATCTCCGACAATTGACATATTATCGTAAATATTATAGTAGATTCTGCTTCCTTTCTCTTCAACGAGTAATTTGAGACTAACTTTATACGAATATCTTGATAGAACTGGAGATAACAACGTTCTAGTTTTATTACGTTTATTATCGTTCTGGTGGATATTAAAAAAAAAAAAATCAAATTTCTCTCAATACCTCAAGGAATCGCCGTGATTTTTTTCAGATCTGTAGGAGAGAAATTAATGAAGTTAGGCGCGCGCTGGCGGTGGGAAAAATTGCGGCCGGGCGGCGTGGTGGGGTAAGCCAGAGGCTCCGCGCGCCGCCCGCGCCGAGCCCTACTCGCCGGTTATTTAACAAATATATAACTCCGGGCGGCGCGCGGAGCCTCTGGCTTACCCCACCACGCCGCCCGGCCGCAATTTTTCCCACCGCCAGCGCAAGCCGAACTTCATTAATTTCTTTGACTTACATAGAGTGCTCCTACAGACCTGAAGAAATTCACGGCGATTCCTTGAGGTATTGAGAGAAATTTGATATTTTTTTTTTCTTAAATATCCACCAGAACGATAATAAACGTAATAAAACTAGAACGTTGTTATCTCCAGTTCTAATCAAGATATAAGTATAAAGTTAGTCTCAAATTACTCGTTGAAGAGAAAGGAAGCAGAATCTACCATAATATTTACGATAATATGTCAATTGTCGGAGATATTTCATTTGTATATAAGCAAATAATTTCGAACCTCCAAAAAAATGGCAATTTTCGAGAAAAAAAATTTTTTTTCCCTATTTTCGGAAAGTACTCTCAATGAATTAAAACCATGTTTTTTTTGAACCATGTGCGACAATATGCAAGGAAGGGGCAGCAAATTTAGCAATTTTGGCTTGTCGCTTATTGTAGCTCAACTATACAACACAGGTGAGTGAACTTTGCACTGTTCTCTGGGGGACATTTTATATTGCCTGCACCATGAGGTTCAACGCCATACGTTGATTATTTATTCATCGATTGAATGCAAAAAATCAAAATTGCCATGGTTTTATGCATTTTGCAGCTAAACAAATAATGATAATCGATCGTGCGTTTTTTAGAGAATGATGGGGCGAACAACTTTTATGCGGTCAGTTTTCATATTTAACCTACAGGAAGAAAGTTTAACCGGAAAATGTCACTTTTCAATTGTTTAACAATTTCTCACGGCCAAACCTGGACCTTAAACTTTTGGCATTTTTCAGGGTATGTTCGTGGGGGTCTAATGTACTTATAAAAAAATCGGCGACAAAACCATATTCCAGAATAAAACTTAATTTAATTCGACTGACTTATATGGCATAAAAGAACCAAGAGTATTTGAAGGATTGGCAAATATATATTTTACGTGCGTTTGTATTATTTCTCTGTCGCAAAATATAGAGCCATAGATAGATAATAATCTTAAAACATATTTTTAATAAATTTATTTATGTATATAATCAGGATTAAATATATTAATTATATGGGTTGTTATGTATTTGTTAAACAATTAATACAAATATATATTTAGATTATTATTTTACTCTAACCTTCAATGACAAAATGACATTTATTGCAAGAGTCTCAAATTTCAAAGTTCCAATATTATTCAATATTCATCAATATGTCTAGCAAATCTTTTACAAATTCCTTCTTTTGGAATAGATCTTAAATATCTATAATCTAAGGACGTCCTTTATATAAAAGAAGTACGTTTAGTGTTTTTTTTTCAATAACTGCTAATTTTGATGCTTCCCAAGTATTCAAAAAATAACAAGAATTTGCTTGTTTTAAAATTGTATGTTTAAAAATTTTAAATTATAATATGTTTATATTTTCATGTAATGATATATCAATATTATACAGTGTCCAGACCATGCGAGGACGGAAGATTACGGCTTTATTATTAAAGTTAAAGAAATTTGTTTTAGACAAAAGTTGTAGCCACTCCTAAAATACACACTCTAAAATTATTTCCAACTATACAGAGTGTTGCGTAAGTGAGTGAGGATACAAACTTATGTTTTTTTAAACGGAACACCCCATATATTTTGGCATATTTAGATGCTACTCTTAAAAAGAAGGACATGGATATAAACATGTGTAGGGGTATCTCTTACCGTTGTAGCTTTATTCGCAATTTTGTGTCTCGACATGTCCGACTTTGTGGAGACTCCGAGACGAAACCTGAAAGAATTTTTGAGATCTGTATAGGCAAGAAGTTTTCTACTTTCGTCAAGTTTAATAATCTATAAGCAATTTATTTATTTTTATATAAATGAATTTGCATGAATAACAAACGCAAAATTAACATTTACACTTTTTTTTAATAGAACACCCTGTATATGTTTCTTCTTAAGTACAGTATTTTTTATAAGCTTTTTAATGACACCATCTAAATACAATTATCAGCGCTATTTTGTAAATACAACGTAACTAATGACAGATATAAAATTCAAATATTATTTTAATTAAAAATTCACAGGTGACTACGACTTTTTTCGTTTAAATTTAGAATCTATTAATAATAAGAGTTAATAAGTTATAAAATACTAAGTGTGGATAGGGAAAGCATGGTATCATTAAAAAGCTTATAAAAAATACTGTACTTTAGAAGAAAAATATACAGGGTGTTCTATTCAAAAAAAAAGTGTGAATGTTAATTTTGCTTTTGTTATTCATGCAAATTCATTTATATAAAAATAAATAAATTGCTTATAGATTATTAAACTTGACGAAAGTGGAAAACTTCTTGCCTATACAGATCTCAAGAATTCTTTCAGGTTTCGTCTCGGAGTCTCCACAAAGTTGGACATGTTGAGACACAAAATTGCGAATAAAGCTACAACGGTAAGAGATACCCCTACACATGTTTATATCCATGTCCTTTTTTTTAAGAGTAGCATCTAAATATGCCAAGATATATGGGGTGTTCCATTTTAAAAAAACACAAGTTTGTATCGTCACTTACTTACGCAACACTCTGTATAGTTGAAAATAATTTTAGAATGTGTATTTTAGGAGTTGCTACAACTTTTGTCTAAAATACTTTTCTTTAACTTTAATAATAAAGCCATAATCTTCCGTCCTCGCATGGTCTGGACAGCCTGTATATTTAGTAAAATACGGAAGTGACAAACTGGGCGTTTTTGAAATACTAATACATTAATCTCATTATGATATTTTATTGATACATGTTTGTAGCAAGAATAATATATATTATTTAAGAGGAAACCGTCTGCAAATATGTGTACATGTGTACACATTTACCACTGAAATCATGTAATGTGTTCACATTTCATATATGAAATACTTATTATTGATAACATTCTACTGGTATGACTTTCCAATGGCTAAAATGTATAAATATTTAATTATGATACGTTCGTACTGATTCATTTGTAGGTGTTGCGGTATTTTAATCTTATCATTTAGTTTTCCCGAATTCTTTAGATATTATTACGACGTATCTGCTTACGCAATTAAACAAACTTTCTAGAAATTATAACTGAAATTTTACCGGCATAATTAAAAACGTCAGTTATGACATATATTTGTACAAATAATTGGCTAAGTACGACCTGCAGGCGGATGAGCATATTGTGGCAAGACAAAAATACGATCTTGGAGCGATATATGTATTCTGTGCTGCTGTAGAAATGTATAATATAGGAAATTCAGTGTATCAAGTCAACAAAACCGACATACCATATGAGCGAGAAATGTGGAAACAGATGTGATAATAACAGTACATAATATGCAGGTGTTGCTAAAGTAACGTTTGTGGGTGAAAAAGTGACACGATGGTGCAACAATTTGTTAGACGTGCGTGTTATTAAAATTTTATTCGTGTGGTACCACATCTATCGAATAATTGGGCTGCGCAGATTTCATTAAGGCGGTCATGCTCCGTTTTTAAAAAGACTCGATGACAAGAACAATAAAGTTCTGAAAGAGATAGAGAATTAGGGCTGTCATTTACCCCAGTGCATCTGACGTGCCATGCAAATTATAGTTGACGTGTTGCCAGAAAATATCGTTCGGGATAGAGATGCTATTGTTACCTGTGTCCAATGTTTACATTACTTTGCTCGGGCACTTAAACTACACTGATATTCCGAAAGGAAAGTGTGTATTCAATCTCATAAAGCATATAATATACTTTTGAATGAATAGGTAATTTATTCGGATCGAGGTCGCCACACACGTTTCTTTATAGATATAAAAAAAAATACGGATATCTAAAGATATTTGAATTTTACCACAAGCCCAGGATTTGCATCTATGTATTTCTTATATAAGTTAACCCGTAACCGATGAGGTGCGATTTTTGTCACGTCGAGTGTGAGGTGGAAGCCCTCAGACTCCCGATTAAATTTATTTTTTTGATTTTAATACGAATTAGTATCTGTTTAAATTAAATATTATGGCATAGTCTGGAATCTACTTAAACTATTTATGTTTAGTCAGCTATTAATTTTATTACAAACATCTACATTTGGTGAAAAATCCCAGGAGCGTACATTAGGGATGCGCGATATATCGTTTTTAAAAAAATATCGATATTTTCTTTTCGACAATCGAGATTAAAATCGATATTTTTTTATTCAATAATATCGACTGATATCGATTTTTTATTCGATAATATCGTTTAATCAAAAATGCCATTTTTCCAAATTTCATGCATTTATTTCACATTAATAGACAAAAGAACCTGTTCACATTATACAGAATTTATTATATTTTTAAGAAAAAAATGAGGTGTGGCCACCACACAACTTTCTTTTACGTATGAGCGTTTCAAACTATACAATTTTAAGAATTTTTTTATACAAAAATTATTCAAAATCCTATTCTAAGTACTTTCATTCTCTTAATAAATCGCTATAGAATGCATACTTTGCAAGATATTCGAAAAAGAGTGCTACTTCCGATCCGAATTTTGAAATTTCATATATACAAAAACTATCCAGTTCTAAATACTTTTGTACTCTTGACAAATATATATAGAATGCATAACTTATGGAATATTTGCAAAAAATCGCTATTCGGTAAGAGTAAAAGTGGTACTTCCGATCCGAATTTTGAAATTTTTTTTATACAAAAGATATTTAAAATTATAATTTAAATACTTTTATACTCGTAATGTACCTGCCTAGAAAGCATGACTTGCGAGATATTCGCAAAAAACTCATTTTCGATAAGAGTAAAAGACCTACTTCCGGTTGGAATTTCGAAAAACCTTTTTAAGACAATTTGTCTCAAATATAATTTTGAGTACATTTGAATTCTCTATAAATTTGTTTAAACTTTGTAATTGACGAAATATTTGCAAAATTCAATTTTTTTACTGAAGTAAACTACTACATCCAGTCTACCGATTTTACTGAAAAACTAATCAGTTCTCAAGAGGGAGATTATACACGTAAATACAAAGTTTGGAATAGATATCTACAGCGGTTTGACCATCGTGGTCACAGACAGACACACAAACATTTTTTAAAAACCACTTTTTTGGTATCAGGGGACTTCAAAACGTGGACATCTGCAAAAATCTCGAGGTCGAAAATTTTCGTCATCACAATACTTCCTTATACTACGTATAAGAAAGTAAAAAGTTAATAATTTGGAAAATGCTTATTGGGATGTTTACTATTTCATGTTTCATTTCATAGATCTTACATTTCGTATAGTTCGCCTTTATGGGGCGTTATCTTCCCATTAAACGTTTTTCAAATTTCCCACAGTATTATTTAGTAACTACGACATTTACATGTTAACTTCCCTATTTATAATACATGAGTGGTCATTTTCAGTTTTAATGTTGATGTTACTAAATAATATTGTGGGAAATTTGAAAAATGTTTACTGGGTTAATATTTGTGTTTCTGTATTTGTTTTATACCACTTATATTTTCATTGGAATTTTTTAAATTTTGGAATAAATATATACAGGTGAGTCATTAGTAGCCGCGTCTTCGATTGGTCTTTTGTGTTTTAAATAAAAGAAAAAACAATAAGTGGAAGATCCATGGTTGCTTGTGGCGCATATTGTAAAAATACTTTAAGCTCTGACGCACTTCCGGTTTCACCGGAAATGCACGGAACTTAAGTTTTTTAAATGACTCACCCTATATATTTTTGGAGATTCTTGTACTGCTTTAAATTGTCTGTTCAACTGTTTTTTCTGCTACATTTCCCGTTGTTGTTTGAATACATTTTTAAATGTTATTATAAAGATCAGAACTGTCCAGAATTTATTTTTAATTAAAAGTGTCACACATACATGTATCGGCCAGACATATTAAAAAATAATGACGGTATCATCTATGGTCAGAGAAACTATGTTTTCCATAATTATACAAGAAAAAAATACATAATAAATAACAATCATATTTATTTATTAACATAGGAAATTGGCATTCTACAAATTAATGAATAGAACAGAATAAAGTTGCAGAATTAATGACATAAAGAACTGTATATAGCAGAATATCAGAATAATATAATAAACTTGAAAAAGCTAAAAAATAGGAAATATAAGAGGATAACAAACAATACATAACGCCATAAGAAAGCCAAGACGTGATTATTTATAGTCAGAGTAAAACTAAAATTTAAAATCACTTAAATTTTGTCCGTATAAAGTAGTTCCTTATATCTGATATATATTCTGTTATTTTTTCTACTGACGTAAATCACGAATAGGCATTTTCTTTGGATACTGGGGATCAACCAATTCAGGTAGAAAACATCTGTAAAAGAAAGTCACCAACTGCTCCTTCATATTCGCATCCCAGAAATTATCGTCCCTCATGATTTTTTGTACACTAATTCCGAAAGGTGTCCATATAACAAACAAGCAGTACTTTCTATTTGTTACATGTAGCTGGCCTTGCACTTGGAAATAATAATTGTCTTTACTTTTTAATGTTATTCGACCATCAACTATCTCCGCAAATTTAATTTTCTTCTCTCGAGCGGCTTCCGTTGGTGAATACGATGCAGCTGCTGACGGGCATTTTATTTCAATAATGCCATCGTCATCTATTAAACCATCCGGCGAAGCAGCTAAAAAATTCAATTTGCCGTCAATAAAAAGACCAATTCGTGTACACGAATTCCATAGCTTTTTTCCAATTCTTTTAGAGTAACAAATTCATGTTCCTGTCCCCAACGTGTTGCTGCAGTCCCGAAAAAATTATTGTACAAAAGACGTTTTATCAAATTTGCGCAATGCGTCGTCTTTTGCATTTTGCATATTGCTCCAAAATTGGACGCAGTCAGTCTTACAGAGCGCTGCTGCCTCCATAATAAGTTAGTGCTTTGCCCTATAGTAGCATGTTGTAACGCGTCACGTTCAGAATCCGATTTTTCAATTGAAGTCAAAATTTCTTTTTCTTTTATATCGTACTGCTCTTTTGTTAATGTGACAACCATTTCTATTTCTGTGTCACCATAATCGTTTTCAGCAGGTACTATCGGTTCCCTTTTTTTCTTGTTTTTACATGCAAATAACTTTTTACTGCATTTTTTCCAAGCTCTTACTCTTTTCTAGCTAGTCATAAACTTTTTTGTGTGTTTTCCTGGACTTCTGTATACAGCTTTTTTATGAATAACGCGCGGTAAATCACCCGGTTCCAAGTTGAATGCAATTGAAGCGGCTTCGCATCGAGTTTGATATGATCGTCGTCCGCTGAAATTTACTCTTTTCCCGTCAACAAATTTTTCTGAAATCCGGCTAATGTTTATGAATTTTTTAGTACTACAACGGCATGATGTTAATAAAAGCAAGAAAATAAGTGGTAATTTAGACAAGGCATTTACCGATTTTCTAGAACGGACAATAGAAAAGTTTCTGAGAAAGAGATTACATTAGGAGTCTTCCCAGATTTAATTTTAAATATTCATTATTTTACGATTATGAAGTAATAAAATGACTGTAAGCACTTATACAGAGAAATATACATGTTCTAATTAATTGTGCCTTTGTAAAATAAAGCAAATTGAGATTAAAACTAAACATATATACGTTTTACATAGAACATAGACTATTACTTTATAAAAACCAATAAAACAAAAATAATAATGATAAACGTCCTTAACAACTATAAAAAATGGCGAACAAATTACATGAATTAAAATTATTTTTAATTCATTAACAATATTATGAGCAATACAACATGAGCGACATGCGTACATAAACCACATTGTATAAAACGTTACACGCCGTTGCAAGCCGGCGACTGAATAAATTGAAGAAAACGGAGTTTTGCCAACAGGAAAATTATTTTTGCAGTGTAGATTCACCAAAATCGTTCTTCCGACCAACTGGCGCCTTGCTCTGCGATCGGCTTACGAATATTGCTTTAAGCGCCTGGAATATAGGCAATGTGTATCAAGAAACATACGTTCTTATCAACGTGATTAAGACAAAACGGTTAGCTTTAATGATGTACTAAAAAGTGTATATTAAAGGTAAAAGACGTATGAAGGTACCCACAGGCAGTTTTTGCCATTAAAGACAAACATTACACCTTAAAGTATACGATAAATATAAGCATTTTTAAAATGTTATTATTCAGTAGCATTTTTTTATATACAAATTTTTTCTTTCTTTAGGTACTTCAATTTATGCTTAATTAACAAATTACTCCTTGTTTCAATCGATTCTATACAATGGTTACTACACAATATCGTCGATACGAAACGCTTGCAAATTGGCCTCAGCATTACCCCCTTAATAAAATCTCATAATTTAAGGCTGAATTATATTACACTTTTTTCATGTAAGAAGTTTTGACAAGTTTTAATCCAAATTCCGTCAAGTAGTGGATAGTTTGTATTATTTAGTTGATTGGCTGAAATTTTGAATGCATTATTAGTATAAAACAAACAGTTTATTTATGTCGTTTCATGTATTTGACGTTAAGAGGTTTAGTAGAGTTGTTCAAAATGCTGTCAAATTGCAATGGTTCTGTTTTACGATCCTCTATCGAAAAGGGAGTCCATGGAATGGCGGCGACCTAATGAACATCGGCCCAAAAAGGCGAAAGTTGTTCAATCAACGAAAAAGGTGATGGCCACAATATTCTGGGATTGTGAGGGATTTTCGCTAATTGATTTTAAAGAGCGCAATACAAATGCGTCTTTATTACATAAATCAAGGGATAGTATTCCAGCAAAACGGTGTGCGATTATTGCACGATAATGCTCCAGTCCATACTGTCACCATTTCACAAGCTGCCATCCGCGAATGCAGCTTTCAAGAATTGGAACATCCACCGTATAGTCCGGATATGGCCCTTGCTAGTGATGTAAAATTACCGTAATTTATATTTTCGGTAAATTACCACTCTTTTTTTTACCAAGATTTATTCTTGCGTAATTACCATGGCAATTTACTCAAAAAATGGTAACTTACGCAAGAATAAATCTTGATGTTATACACTAGTTCTTTTGTCCGTCGTATTTTCGGGCGGATACGTCCGGACCAGTGATGTAAAATTACCCTAATTTATATTTTTCGGTAAATTACCGCGGTAAATTACCGCTCTTTTTTACCAAGATTTATTCTTGCGTAATTTACCATTTCTTACCGGTGTGAAGTTAGCAACGAATGCCAGCAACGAATTTTAGTACGGTTCGCTATATCATGAAGGCGGCAAATCGTTCGAGCAATGTGTGTTTATCATCGATTCTTCAGTTGTAAAAGTATTGTATGGTACAGCAATGTTCACTATAGGTTGTAATGACCACATGCAGAAAAAAAATTCAGGGGTCTAAATATTGAAAAAGAAATATTTTCGTTGCTATAGGTATACACCCTCGACACGTCCGTTATTAACTTTTGTGCCATGATGAAAATTTCACAGCAGATTTCTATCGACAAAAGGAACATATCCACAAAAGAAATTTTCAAAAATCAGAGGCCTTGGGGATATAAAAATATATTTTCGATGTTATAACATATACACCCCCGACATTTCCGTTATTAGCTTTTGTGCCACGATAAAATTTTCCCAGCAGGTTTCTATCAACAAAAGGAACATATCCACAGAAAGAAATTTTCAAAAATCAGAGGCCTTGGGGATGAAAAAAAATATTTTCGTTGTTATAACATATACACCTCCGATATCTCCGTTATTAGCTTTTGTGCTACGATGAACTTTTCGCAGCTGGTTTCTATCAACAAAAGGAACATATCCACAGAAAGAAATTTTCAAAAATCGGTGGCCTTGGGGATGAAAAAAAATATTTTCGTTATAACATATACACCCCCGACATCTCCGTTATTAGCTTTTGTGCCACGATGAACTTTTCACAGCAGGTTTCTATCAAGAAAAGGAACATATCCACTCAAAGAAATTTTTAAAAAGTAAGAGGCCTTGGGAATAAAAAAAAATATTTTCATTGTTATAAACATATACACCCCCGACATTTCCGTTATTAGCTTTTGTGCCACGATGAACTTTTCACATCAGGTTTCTAACAACAAAAGGAACATGAACGATTAACTTTTCGCAGCAGGTTTCTATCAACAAGAGGAACATATCCACAGAAAGAAATTTTTAAAAATCGGAGGGCTTGGGGATGACAAAAAATATTTTCGTTGTTATAACGTATACACCCCGACATCTCCGTTATTAGCTTTTGTGCCACGATGAAATTTTCACAGTATGTTTCTATCAACGAAAGGAATATATCTGTTGATAAAAATTTGCAAAAATCATCCTTGGGGATGAAAAAATATATTTTCATTGATTAATAATTTATTATTGTATTTAAGGTATTCTGCTAATTACGCTATAGTGTTAAGAAAAGTCGTGTGAGAAGTAAGACTATTATAAATATAAGCTAAACATTTTTTTTTATTTGACAGTAATGCTTTAACTCTAATAATATCATACATAATTAGAGCTCTTACTATCCGGATATTCGAGTATCCGGGTTACTCATTATAACTCGAAATCCGGATCAAGATCCGGATCCGAGTATCCGGATACTTGTTTGACTTAGATTCGAGTATCCGGATATCCGGTTTCGGTTCTTTTATTATGACGCTGCTACCGGAACTACGTCGCAATAAAGTAACAGACTAAATAAAGGAAAGAAAACGAAGAAACGCAATAGGGGTTGATGTAACTGGATAACGCAGGGCCGAGCTAACTCAGTCGCAGACGGCGTGACGGTTCAGGAAGGTAAGAACACCTAAAAGTAGAGCGTCGGTCGGCAACGACGCTAGCGACGTTGTCCGGGCACCAGGACACTATGCTATCTTACAGATAACCTACCTGCGCCTCCTACGAGCTACCACTGGCTGTGTCCCTCCAGCGGGTTACCTATTGAACTCCCTGTATAATCGTAGCACCTAATCTTATGTACGTGCTTGTCACGATAAAATTTGAGATATGCAGAGGTAAAAGAAATAAAAGAAAAGGTATTACGTGATGTAACAAAATTTAATTAAATCTAATGTGTTGAAAGGTATTATATTTTTTTTTAAAAAAAAAAAAACAACAAGAAGTTAGATATATATAAAAAAAAATTCCCCTAGTGACACAAGCTGTTGATCAGTTTAAATAATAAAAAAAAAATAGCAATCATGAATGACAAATTAATTTAAATGAAATGAAATGAAACTAGACAGTTTGATAAAATTCTGAACACAAAGCGTTAGGTACATTAAAAGAAAAAAATTTGAAAGAAAATATCAAGTCTTAACACTTTAACATAATCTCTGCGTTTCAGCAGTAGATGGTTGGTAGCAGAAACGTTTCATCACCTCACATTATGTAACTACAAGTGATATCATGGACACGCCACAACGGCAATGCCAACACAGTAGTGTAAATATGTATTTATAAACGCAAGAAAATTAGTACAGTATCAGTATAAAAGACTTAGTCTAAAATTGTGAAAAATTCGCTAAATACCATCAACAGGTATGAATACAAGAAATAAATTAAATTAAATGAAGGATATTTAATAGCAAAATCAAATTATTAAAGGTAAAATTAGAAAAGAAATTTTATATTAAACAAAAAAAACGCTGAGCTTCACGTACCAAAACTGCTCTTACAGAATTGCTTTTAAATAGCTCAGAGAGATTATTTGATCAGCGTGAAAGACAAATTTTACTAACTTACGGCAACAAACGTGCAAAAAATTAATATCAAAAATTAGATTAAAAATTCAACACATTATGAGACACACAATAATTTTAACGGTAATGAAAATCACTAGGTATATTACTAATTTAAATAAAATCTCTCCAAAAGATTTAGTGATATAGTAATAAATTTACTAAAATTAGTTTTAATTAATTATTCGCCTCGACAAAGGGCTACAAAATTACGGTAGTGACATAACCAATATTCTAGATAAACTGAATGATACACAAAAAAAAAAGAACAAGGAAGAATGAAGGTAATTTAATTAGGAATAAATTGTGACCTCGCAGTTATCTAAGAGGTGCGATAGTTATTAAGCCACTCAAAATTCTTGGTCAAAATCTAGGCAAAATAAAGTCTTGCACTCAGGCGTCAAGACGTCGAAAATCAGACGTAAAATATGAAGTAAAATTTACAGCGTTAGTTGCACTTATCTGGCAAAATGGTCGCCGGAAGATCGCTGCGGGAATCCAAAATGGCGGTGACTCCCTTGATGGAAAATTCCCTTCAACAGGCGGGCTGGATGTTAAGGTGCAACTTCTGAGGCATCGATAAAAACCACCGCGCTCTTCGATGAAAATGCGGGGCGATAACACCAGAAATACGGCCACTGAGGGCGTTTGTGCCCATCAAAAGAATCCTAACGGCTTCTGAGGGCTTTTATGCCCAACAAAAGAATCCTATTAAATTAGGGAAGAAAGAACCAAAGATAAAATCCCGAAAATTTAACACAGAGTTTCAAACACTTACCCCAATATGAATAATAATGGAGATTCCACGTTAAACGACTTACAAGTCACTTCAGGGTGCAAAATTTAAATTAACAAAAAAAACCAACACATGGCTATACGTGAATTTTTTTCGGTAACGGTACATCGGTAGAAATTCACGTTAATAACCCAAAATTAAGGTAACGGTAACTTCTGCTTACTCCATTAAAGCCGCAATCGCGAGAATATCTTACATAGATAATGTAATTAAATTACTAAGGGGAGTTAAGCAATTTGCACACACTGTTCTTATACAAGATACGACTATCAAGTGAAATCGAAACGGGAAGTCTCTACCTCCACAATTGCGCGTTCGCTACACGCATCTTTTCAAAACCATAACGACACGAAAATACCTCAAAATGGAAGGCGGGAGCATTCAAACAAAAATAACAGACACAAGTCTAAGTCTGACCATAAAGGGAGTTAACACTGTGACTTATAATTAAGTGCAAACATGAACATGACTTAGACGAAAAGAAAATAAGCGAAATACCCAACAATTGTACGAAGAAAATATAACGTCGGCAGTACGATAAGAAAGTCCCGTACTAAACAGTTGGTACACGTGTCGAGCACAGACAGCTGAGCGACATAACCAAGATTTGACAGAAAGCAACAAAACAAAACCTCAAAAGTATATATACAATTTATTACGGAAGGAAAACAGATACTGCAGGTAACCATTGAAATATGCAGGCTCTAATCAAACGCTGCAGAAGACGGTTAAAAGAACCGATCAACTATATGTTTCAGAATATTAACGACCATAACCTCTACCGGGATTTCAAGGAAGAATTACAGAAGTTTCTAATACTTAGAATAACGATGATAGGGTAACAAGCGACCTGCAACCAACTAAAAGTATGCTCACTATTCCACGCTGTTCCCCATTTTAACACCTCTTACATTTTTAGTAAGACAACTGCGAAGGAAAAGGCAAAAAAAACAATAATAATCGGGCCTGCTCGAGATACTGTGTTTGGAAATACGCATAACGCGTGAAACAGTTAACACAACGACCTGACTGACGGCTCGGAGCATTACAAGCCACGAACAAAATGCATTATGTAGAGGTCGGACGTAATAAATGAGTAGTTATTAAAAAAACTTAAACAAGGCGTAAAAGTAACTGCAAATGCAGAAAATACGCAACTACAGGTAGGGTAGAATAAGCTAGAGCTAAGATAATTAGAATTAGATACTAGATACAGAGGTTTTCACAAAAATAGAGTGTAATTGCTCGATAATACACAAAACCAATCTGTCAATTTCTCAGTACGTGATTTAGGGCTCTGAAGGCTCAAAAGTAGGTTTAGTATACACGCAGGCATACGGCAGGCAGTCATTGCAACCGTTGAAACAAACAATGTACAGGGTACGCCCAAAAAGTCACGGGCTTATACAAAATCCACGTATTTAGACAAAGACACAAAATCTTTCGGGAACCAAAACAAAAGTAAATTTTACAGCGTAACAAATTCCCCCCTTTCCAGCGAAAAGAAATTGATCGCAGAGCAATTTCTTGCACCGAGAACATAGGCTGACGGGATAGAGGTAGTGAAAAGGGTAAGCGAGAGCTCTAAAACGGACGTTGTCTACTACACGAACGCACATATCCACACTCAGTCACAGTAACACCAAGCAGCTTGGCCATAACCACCACGTGGCCCTTCGGCATTCGGCCGGTACGGGAAAGTAACGAAAAATAAAAGAACAAGGGGTGTCGAGATTCTGCACAGACGCGCCCCGAGACCTGTCCAACCGACAGCCCAGCACTATTGGTAGCATCACGGGGGAAAAGGGTATAGACGGGTTAGATATCGGTGTACCCGGCCGGCGGTGATCCTTACGACGGTCGAAGGCATAGGAATGAGGAGTGGGCACTACCAACAGGCCAAGATGCGGGAAAGGCAACCCCCGAGACGACACTCTGCAGACACGCGACGGTAAAAGAGACCCTTGGGTAAGGCCCTCGGTATCTCAAAACAAACAAAAATAAAAGGTCAACTAAAAACGGGTTTATTACTACAGATACGGGATACAAAGCGGAATAAGGAAGAGGTAAATAAAGGTAGGGTAGAGCGCAGAATGGTGCAACTGCTCAGAGGAACAGATATGCCGTTTCGACAACCATAACATCCGGTAACAACAAAACGAGAGAAGATCGCCAAACAAAAATAGATAATCGGAAGCAAAAGTTTAAAGTCTGGACCGGCGTTGTCCCGACTAAAATGCTGAAGGCAAACGATAAACCATAAAGGCTGAAGTCATAACCGATTCCTGGAGGTAACATTTTGAACGTAAGAAAAGCAGAAAGGTCGCCAGGACACGACCCTTGGAAGGCTGAGGAGTATCACACAAAAAGGGACCATCACTCTTTATACCATCACAAATACGAAAGTCAAATCCGGTAGTTAAGCAACATTAGTTAGCTTAAAAGGTAGTCACGCCCGACAAGATAAAGGAATGTAGTGTGGACTCCCCTAGCAAGGTTGTCACTCCATATATGCAAAGACGCGGAAGATCCGAAACACACGGAAGCGATAAAGGTACGGGAAGATAAATGCATAGACGGAATCACAGATACAAGCTGTGCAATGGGGCCGGTAATCACACTATCGAAAGGTCGATAAAAGAAAATTGTTTGTCCTAAGGTGGTAGAGGAACAATAGAAGTCAGAGTCCCTTTAGAAGCCTTTTACTTCACGCAGGATCACGGTAGGAGAATTCTTCCAGCCCTCGCTACAGGCCGTAATGCCCCTTTAGATGCCTCCTACATCACGCGAGGTACACGGTAGAGAAATTCTGGTGTTACGGCTACAAGCCAAGGCACTCTCTACAGGCCATGATGGAAGGAGTTAGCGATAAGACAAGGCACGAAGCAACACATAGCGAAAACGTAAGCGAGATAGGAGACAAACTAATTTATTCAACCGACGAATGTCGACGTTTATCGTCTGAAGTCTGTTTCGCAATTCGTCAGGTAACATTGACCAAATGGCGGAAGAAGGTAGATTAACAAGGTACCACTGCAAAACGTAACCCACAAACAAGACCATAGCCGGGCTAAGATATACGGAAGAAGTCCGAGAAATTTTTATTTTAGAGGAACGCTCTCGATAGATGTTCAGAGAATTATCTTCATCAACTTCAAGAGATCCCATGTCCAGCGAGATGAATGGATCCGCTTCACCCGACGGAACAGAGAAATCCAAAGCCGAAGAAACAACAGCGTTTTTATCATAAGCCAGATCAGATATATGCAGATTTAAAGATACGCATGGAGCTGTGACTTCTGTTGGTTCGAAAAGCTCCAAGTTCAGAGAGACATCGGAATCTGCGTTATTTGCGTATACAAGAACCTCTAACTCGGAAGAAGCGACAGAATCGGAATTATTAGGGCGTACAAAAAGCTCCAAGTCAGATGAGGAAACAGAATCTGTATTATAGTTAAGCACGAAATCGGAAGAGACATTAGAAATTGAATTATGCGTAAGCCCTAAGTCGGGAGGTACGTCAGAAATCGTATCATAGGTAAACTCTACGTCAGGAGATACATCAGAATCTGGATCATAGGTAAGCTCTAAGACGGGAGATATATCAGAAATCGTATCATGTGTAAGCTTTACATCAGGAGGTACATCAGAAATTGTATTAACAGTGAGCTCGGGAGTTTCTAATACGGGAGAGACTTCTGACACAGATCTGATTGGGTCTTCGGAAGTATACAAGTCCGTGAAGGCAACTGAGACTATCATAGGTGGGGAGGTAACTATTGGAGAAAGAGTCGGATCTGGCATGACACTAACTGACGGAGAAGGTTGGCCAATATCTTCATCGTCACCCATGTCATCCTCGTCATCGCTCATATAATCCTCGTCGCCAAACACAATCTCTACGTCATCATTCCAAAGATCCTCGCCCGCCCATGCCTTATACTCCTCAATAGCGGTACAACGAGAGGTATCAAGAAGATCGTGAGTTGTGACGTTTCCGAAAGCCCGAAGCCTCGAGTAAAACTTGGCTGCCAATTCAAAGCTACGCATAGAAAACCAGCTACATTCGCTCTTCTCATCCTCAGTTCGCGGTCGCGCCCTTACAATGCGGCCAGCGACAAAAGCTAGAGTGGAAGATATTCTACGATATTCCGTGACCGTTGACGTACTTGCAAGCTGAGAGACAAGAGACTCTAGGAGAGAGATTTTTAACCTAATCGCCTCAGCGTCCTCCGCATAAGGAAAAGGTGAGGGAAGCGTCACATCGTCTGGTATATCCTTCCACGACCTCAGAACAACGTAGCATTGCACCTGCGCCCTCTCCAGCGTACACCCTGGGTCTGGCTTGCCGCCAATAATAGCAAGTAAATATTCTATATCCTCGAAGGAAAGTTGGTCAATAAGAACTTTAAACCGAACTGGCTCCATTGTATAGAAGAGAGAAAAAAAAAGAAAATTATTTAAGAAAAATTACAGCGATAAACTAGGTCTTGAAATGGTCACAAGACACAAATGTGTACCTGTCGATTACTTAATTAGTTCGTACCAGGTAACAAAAGATAAATCTTGATTGATTGCAAAACTATGAAAAGTCAAAACGCACGCTAAGACTTGCCTAGAAGGTAATCGGAAAAAAATATATATAGATATAGGCAAGACCAAAGAAACAGTGCGATAAGAGTGCTCCACTCAGTAGCCACTCACACAAGACGAGAAGAGAAAAGCCTAAATCGAGAAAATTACGAAATTTGTGCCTGAAGATGGTCAGGACCGAAACGTTGATACGAAACGAGGAGCTTCTCCAAAGTATAGCACCACTGTGCGGTACGACGAAATGTTAGTGGCAGAAATACTTAAAGATAAGAAAGATATTCCGGAAGATGGAGAAAACTTGTCCGAAACGTCGGTTGTCAAATTTGTTCCGGAAGGTAGCGAAAACTAGGTCAAAACGTTAGGTGTCGACTTATGATTCGATGGATGACACACAAGAGAAAAAGAAAATTTGAGGGCGGCGAAAACTTAGCCGAAACGTTAGGTGCGAAATGTTGTTCGTTAGGCCCACAACGAAGGCATCAAATTGATATGAAGGTAGCGTAAACTTCGTTGGAGCGTTGGGTAACAAAGGAAAATTTTATTCCGGAAGATGGCGAAAAGAGGGCAGAAACGTTGGCCAACAATTTGTTAATATTATTTCCAAAAGAAAGTTCTAAAGCGTTAGTGCACCAAATTTGTACGGAAGGGGGAGAAAACTCGTCTAAAGGTTAGGGGCAGGAAAAGAAATTTTGAAAATGGCGGAAAATTGGCCGAAACTTGGTTGACACAAAGATAATAATAAAAAAAATATTGAAGATGGCGGAAAGTTGGCCGAAACGTTGGTGCCAAATTTCTTTCCTTATTACCAAAAGAAAGGCCCCAAAATGTTAGAGCGCCAAATTTTTCCCTTATTACCAGAAAGAAAGGCCCAGACGTTAGGGCGCCAAATTTTTGCTACCGGAACTACGTCGCAATAAAGTAACAGACTAAATAAAGGAAAGAAAACGAAGAAACGCAATAGGGGTTGATGTAACTGGATAACGCAGGGCCGAGCTAACTCAGTCGCAGACGGCGTGACGGTTCAGGAAGGTAAGAACACCTAAAAGTAGAGCGTCGGTCGGCAACGACGCTAGCGACGTTGTCCGGGCACCAGGACACTATGCTATCTTACAGATAACCTACCTGCGCCTCCTACGAGCTACCACTGGCTGTGTCCCTCCAGCGGGTTACCTATTGAACTCCCTGTATAATCGTAGCACCTAATCTTATGTACGTGCTTGTCACGATAAAATTTGAGATATGCAGAGGTAAAAGAAATAAAAGAAAAGGTATTACGTGATGTAACAAAATTTAATTAAATCTAATGTGTTGAAAGGTATTATATTTTTTTTTAAAAAAAAAAACAACAAGAAGTTAGATATATATAAAAAAAAATTCCCCTAGTGACACAAGCTGTTGATCAGTTTAAATAATAAAAAAAAAATAGCAATCATGGAGGACAAATTAATTTAAATGAAATGAAATGAAACTAGACAGTTTGATAAAATTCTGAACACAAAGCGTTAGGTACATTAAAAGAAAAAAATTTGAAAGAAAATATCAAGTCTTAACACTTTAACATAATCTCTGCGTTTCAGCAGTAGATGGTTGGTAGCAGAAACGTTTCATCACCTCACATTATGTAACTACAAGTGATATCATGGACACGCCACAACGGCAATGCCAACACAGTAGTGTAAATATGTATTTATAAACGCAAGAAAATTAGTACAGTATCAGTATAAAAGACTTAGTCTAAAATTGTGAAAAATTCGCTAAATACCATCAACTGGTATGAATACAAGAAATAAATTAAATTAAATGAAGGATATTTAATAGCAAAATCAAATTATTAAAGGTAAAATTAGAAAAGAAATTTTATATTAAACAAAAAAAACGCTGAGCTTCACGTACCAAAACTGCTCTTACAGAATTGCTTTTAAATAGCTCAGAAAGATTATTTGATCAGCGTGAAAGACAAATTTTACTAACTTACGGCAACAAACGTGCAAAAAATTAATATAAAAAATTAGATTAAAAATTCAACACATTATGAGACACACAATAATTTTAACGGTAATGAAAATCACTAGGTATATTACTAATTTAAATAAAATCTCTCCAAAAGATTTAGTGATATAGTAATAAATTTACTAAAATTAGTTTTAATTAATTATTCGCCTCGACAAAGGGCTACAAAATTACGGTAGTGACATAACCAATATTCTAGATAAACTGAATGATACACAAAAAAAAAAGAACAAGGAAGAATGAAGGTAATTTAATTAGGAATAAATTGTGACCTCGCAGTTATCTAAGAGGTGCGATAGTTATTAAGCCACTCAAAATTCTTGGTCAAAATCTAGGCAAAATAAAGTCTTGCACTCAGGCGTCAAGACGTCGAAAATCAGACGTAAAATATGAAGTAAAATTTACAGCGTTAGTTGCACTTATCTGGCAAAATGGTCGCCGGAAGATCGCTGCGGGAATCCAAAATGGCGGTGACTCCCTTGATGGAAAATTCCCTTCAACAGGCGGGCTGGATGTTAAGGTGCAACTTCTGAGGCATCGATAAAAACCACCGCGCTCTTCGATGAAAATGCGGGGCGATAACACCAGAAATACGGCCACTGAGGGCGTTTGTGCCCATCAAAAGAATCCTAACGGCTTCTGAGGGCTTTTATGCCCAACAAAAGAATCCTATTAAATTAGGGAAGAAAGAACCAAAGATAAAATCCCGAAAATTTAACACAGAGTTACAAACACTTACCCCAATATGAATAATAATGGAGATTCCACGTTAAACGACTTACAAGTCACTTCAGGGTGCAAAATTTAAATTAACAAAAAAAACCAACACATGGCTATACGTGAATTTTTTTCGGTAACGGTACATCGGTAGAAATTCACGTTAATAACCCAAAATTAAGGTAACGGTAACTTCTGCTTACTCCATTAAAGCCGCAATCGCGAGAATATCTTACATAGATAATGTAATTAAATTACTAAGGGGAGTTAAGCAATTTGCACACACTGTTCTTATACAAGATACGACTATCAAGTGAAATCGAAACGGGAAATCTCTACCTCCACAATTGCGCGTTCGCTACACGCATCTTTTCAAAACCATAACGACACGAAAATACCTCAAAATGGAAGGCGGGAGCATTCAAACAAAAATAACAGACACAAGTCTAAGTCTGACCATAAAGGGAGTTAACACTGTGACTTATAATTAAGTGCAAACATGAACATGACTTAGACGAAAAGAAAATAAGCGAAATACCCAACAATTGTACGAAGAAAATATAACGTCGGCAGTACGATAAGAAAGTCCCGTACTAAACAGTTGGTACACGTGTCGAGCACAGACAGCTGAGCGACATAACCAAGATTTGACAGAAAGCAACAAAACAAAACCTCAAAAGTATATATACAATTTATTACGGAAGGAAAACAGATACTGCAGGTAACCATTGAAATATGCAGGCTCTAATCAAACGCTGCAGAAGACGGTTAAAAGAACCGATCAACTATATGTTTCAGAATATTAACGACCATAACCTCTACCGGGATTTCAAGGAAGAATTACAGAAGTTTCTAATACTTAGAATAACGATGATAGGGTAACAAGCGACCTGCAACCAACTAAAAGTATGCTCACTATTCCACGCTGTTCCCCATTTTAACACCTCTTACATTTTTAGTGAGACAACTGCGAAGGAAAAGGCAAAAAAACAATAATAATCGGGCCTGCTCGAGATACTGTGTTTGGAAATACGCATAACGCGTGAAACAGTTAACACAACGACCTGACTGACGGCTCGGAGCATTACAAGCCACGAACAAAATGCATTATGTAGAGGTCGGACGTAATAAATGAGTAGTTATTAAAAAAACTTAAACAAGGCGTAAAAGTAACTGCAAATGCAGAAAATACGCAACTACAGGTAGGGTAGAATAAGCTAGAGCTAAGATAATTAGAATTAGATACTAGATACAGAGGTTTTCACAAAAATAGAGTGTAATTGCTCGATAATACACAAAACCAATCTGTCAATTTCTCAGTACGTGATTTAGGGCTCTGAAGGCTCAAAAGTAGGTTTAGTATACACGCAGGCATACGGCAGGCAGTCATTGCAACCGTTGAAACAAACAATGTACAGGGTACGCCCAAAAAGTCACGGGCTTATACAAAATCCACGTATTTAGACAAAGACACAAAATCTTTCGGGAACCAAAACAAAAGTAAATTTTACAGCGTAACAACGCCTCAAATATAAAGCTGTCCTTATTTGTATTCTGAGTAACCCTTGTGTCTATGATCGAGGTACCCGGGTACATGACAATTATTTTATCATTAAATCACATATATATATAACGTCTATTACACAACTCAAACAAATATTTTAAGAATTTTAAAAAATTCTATAAATTGTTTTTGGCAGATGCTAAATATGTATGTAATACAAGCAGAATGTTTGCAGCAACATGTTCCAATGCAACTGCAACGCTATTTCTGCATACAAATTGAAGAACTAACCAATATCGCAATAAGTCAATCACCAAAAGTCAATTTAATTGTGTCCACTTACGTGCCACGAAATTTTAAAAAAACGAATACTGATTGAACGAGCACTAATAATTTCAACCGCGAGATATCTTCGCCAGTACGTGCAAAAGCCGGTCTGCGAGTAGCACTTTTTTTCGAATATCTTGCAAAGTATATATTCTATAATGATTTATTATGAGAATAAAAGTACTCAAAATAGGATTTTGAATAATTTTTCTGTTCGCTCATACGTATAAAAAAGTAGTCTGGTAGCCACACCTCATTATTTTTTTAATTTCTGGTGTATTTTAAAAACTTTTTTGTTTTTGTTTTATCTTATTCTTATTCGGATAATTATTGCCTTCATATATGACGCGTACCAGTATAATTGAGCCGCGTTTTGCTCTCCCACATTTTTTGAACAACTTCAATAACGATTACTGAGCAAATCGTAATTCAAAAATTTTTGAAATTACGATTACTGTAATCGTTAATCGAATGAACTTAGATTACGATTTCAGTATTCCTAATTTAAAAAAAATGAGGTGTGGCCACCACACGACTTTCTTATACGTATGAAAGTGTTACTTCCGGTCCGAATTTGGAAATTTCATTTATACAAAAAATATTCCAAATCCAACTCTAAATACTTTTGTACTCTTCATAAATATATATAGAATGCATAATTTACAACATATTTGCAAAAAATCGTTATTCGGTAAGTGTAAAAGTGATACTTCCGGTCCGAATTTTAAAATTTTTTTTATACAAAAGATATTGGAAATTAAGTTCTAAATACTTTTATATTCGTAGCGTACCTGTCTAAAAAGCATGACTTGCAAAATATTTTCAAAAAACTGATTTTCGATAAGAGTAAAAGGCCTACTTCCGGTAGGAATTTCGAAAAACTTTTTTAATAAAATTGTTCACAATTTAAATTTTAAGTACATATGAATTCTTTATAAATTAGTCTAAACTTAGTAGTTGACGAAATATTGGCAAAATTCGATTTTTTCGCAGAAGTAAACTGCTACTTCCGGTCTACCGATTTTACTGAAAAACTAATCAGATCTCAAGAGGGAGATTAGATGCGTAAATACAACATTTGAAATAGATATCTACAGCGGTTTGACCGCTATCGTGGTCACACACAGACACACACACAGACATTTTTTAAAAACCACTTTTTTGGTATCAGGGGACTTCAAAACGTGGACATCTGCAAAAATCTCGAGGTCGAAAATTTTCATCATCACAATACTTCCTTATACTACGTATAAGAAAGTAACAAGTATCCGGATAGCCGGGTATCCGGATATCTGCGCAAAAGTAAGAGCCCCATACATAATAAATAAAATACATATTAACAATGGAGAAAAACCCAATGTAGTAATTGTAATAAATAATAATAATGAGCATAAAAGGACGCTAGAATAAAAATAAACTAAAAATACAGTGAAGGTTTAGATGTACAGGTGCTCGTAATTAAGTACAAAATATACATTTACATGATTTGTCTAGAAATCTAAAAAATACACAAAAAAGAGAAGCAAGCAAACACGATTTTGTGTTTTTTTTATTTTAACATAAACTAACATTTCAAAAAGCCATGTGCTCGAAACTGTGCCCCTCCACTTCGAAACATTTATTTATTCGCAATTGGAATGCTATTCAACGATACAAAACCGTGCTTTATTCAGTACATGACAAGTTACGAATCGAAAACAAAGTTTCAAACAAAAACTACATACTTGATGGCGTAGAATCCGAATCTGCAATAAAAAATAGGGGTTCCCATTTAAGATTTCAAAGTTGTCCCCCTCTCAATCTGGGGGGGGTGAGGTGGGGGATCGAGTTCAGCACCATTCAGTGAGCCCCCTACATTATAACAAATCTTATTAAGATCTTTTTTTGATTTGATGCAGTGGTTTAGAGATATTCCGTTGTCTCAAGATAAAAAACTCACCCTGTATATGAGTGATTGGTGGGCTTCTTCAGGTACACTCAGTTTTTCTATAGCACTTCCGGCCAAACCGGAAGTGACGTTAATTTTGAATTTTTAAATACAACATTTATTATTTCTGTTCATATTCTGTTTCTTCTGAAAATTTGCCATCTAGTGCAGGTTAACTTTTGACATTTCTGTCAAAGATAGCGATATCTGTTAAAATTATCCATTAAAGTGAAACTGCTTCGCAACAATTGTCGAAATGCAAAAACCATCAAAGTTAGCTTTGAAAACAATTAAGAAACGTATTTTTCACATTAACAAGCATCGGCGAAGGAAACATGTATTTCACGTTGAAATTACTGAGGAAAATATTTTTTTTTCATTTGACGTGTAATTGCGCTGTTGCTTTGGAATTAGACTACTTTTAAAACATTTTATATTTTGTACTACCTGTCTACCACTAAACCACAGCATATTTTATATCACTTGAAAGCTAAAAATTATGCGAATATGGGCACTGTAATAAAAAATAGGTGCTACTATTTAAAAGAACGAGTACCTGTCATTTGAAAATGAAAAAAAAAAAGTCTTATTTTCTTTAGTAATTTCAACGTAAAATACATGTTTCCTTCGCCAATGCGTGTAAATGTGAAAAATACGTTTCTTAATTGTTTTCAAAGCTAACTTTGATGGTTGTTACATTCCGACAATTGTTGCGAAGCAGTTTCACTTTAATGGATAAATTTAACAGATACCGCCATCTTTGACAGAAATGTCAAAAGTTAACCTGCACTAGATGGCAAATTTTTAGAAGAAACAGAATATGAACAGAAATAATAAATGTTGTATTTAAAAATTCAAAATCAACACCACTCGACTAATTAGTCGAGTGGTAAAGTGCATGGTACATTGATATTCGGAAATTATCAACCGGGTTCAAATCCAGCACAGGACATTTGAAGAAAAAATAGGGAAGACATATACCGCCAGATAAAGTCGTTAAAGAATGACAAGTCTGGCAAGAAACAGTCCTTCTCAGGACTACCCTGATGACGGCAGTAGACGGACTGCCGAAACGTCGGACCATCAATGTTCCATAAAACGATGGAAATAGCCCAAACAACAACTCAAAGTGTATATGTTATAACAACGAAAATATTTTTTTTCATCCCCAAGGCCTCTGATTTTTGAAATTTTCTTTCTGTGGATATGTTCCTGTTGTCGAGAGAAACCTGCTGTGAAAATTTCATCGTGGCAGAAAAGTTAATAACGGGCGTGCCGAGGGTGTATACCTATAACAACGAAAACATTTCTTTTTCAATATTTAGACCTCTGAATTTTTTTTCTGCTTCGAGGAGTCTCATGTGGTCATTAGCAACCTATAGTGAACATTGCTGTACCATACAATACTTTTACAACTGCAGAATCGATGATAAACACACATTGCTCGAACGATTTGCCGCCTTCATGATATAGCGAACCGCACTAAAATTCGTTGCTGGCATTCGTTGCTAACTTCACACCGGTCCATTTCTTGTGTAAATCACCATGGTAATTTAAAGAGCGGTAATTTACCGCGGTAATTTACCAAAAATATAAATTTCGGTAATTTTACATCACTGGGCCCTTGTAAGACCTTAGGAGACGTAGTTTTAACGACGACAGTGAGTTGCAAGCAGCTGTTATAGAACATTTTGATGGAAAAACTTCAGATTATTTTTACAATTATTATTAATTAATCGTTGTAATAATTGATATAGAAGTTAGGAGAGATTACATTGAAAAAGAAAAATTCTTATATTGTTCCAAGTTTCCTTTTTGTATATCAGGCCGAGAATTTATGGCGCCTACCTCGTACATGGAAACATATACATAATTTAAAAATGATGTAATTCCAAAAATACAGTAGTAACTTCTGAAAACGTACTTCTGGCTTATTTTCAAGAATATTCAAAAAATAAAAAAGCCTTGACTTTATGGGCGCATTATTCAATGTTGAAAGCTACACTTGGCCTAAAACAAGATATTGACATATCAAAATATTGTTATGCCTGGAATTCACTTTTGTATTTGGGCCTTGTAAGGTTATGTGTTTTTTTGAATTACTTAAAGAATTGTCTAGAGCGCGTGACTTTTCGAACAACCCTCGTACATCTTACAGTATCTTGGAAGGCAATGACCATTAATTGTTTATCTGAGCGTGTCTTATACATGATTGTTTGCTCTCGGAGCTTTGAGTTATGTGAAATGCCTTTGACAGCTGCGTGTGCTGTGTTCTCGGTTAAAAAACCCTCTTTGTGAGTGTGTTTTTGTATCTTATGTCACGTAAACTAATTATCTTAATTCTAACTTATTTTATCCTACCTGTGACAACATCCTTGTGCTATATGAGTTACTTTTACATGCCTGTTCGGGCCTTGTTTGCAACTATTTATTTATACCTTCCGATGCCTGAGAAGTGCCTTTAACCTGTGGCATTTAAGGGACCGCTGTAGTTGCCATGGATTTACATTCGTTTACATTGAGGCTTTATTGTGTTCTCTGTCGTTTGTATTTATACGTCTTGTAGAACACGCACATGTGCTTCGGCCGAACGATGTTTTCCTATCATCCATTCATCTCTAAAAAATGTAATAGATGTTAGATAGGGAATACCTCAAAATCTTGGGCATACTATTAATTGTCTTGCAGTTCGCTCTGTTGCTTTAGCATCGAAATTCTATGTGATGTAAACATCTGTTGGTTTATCCCTGGTACAGCTGAAGAGGGGTTATGTGTTGTTGTTATTCTGAAATATATGTTCAGATCGGTTTTACTAACCGTCTTCTCGTAGCATATTAAGAGCTTGGAACTTCTATTTATATTTACCTGCAGTCTCCGATGATCTTTTAAAATCAAGTTGGACTTTATCTAAGTTTTGTTGACATAGTCGCCCAATGTTCGTGTTGTTAGATTTGCTGGGGCAATGCTGCCAACCGTACAACTGTGTACGTAACTATTCGTTTTGGAATCACATGGTTTCGGATCACTGTGACAGGCTAAGTTTGCTTCCATCGCGGTCATTGTTGTAGATTGAGAGTTGCAAATAATTGGAAACTTCGAGATTTATTAGAGACATGTTACTGTCAATCTTCCCTCGTGATACATTTTGTGGTTGTTGGAAGGTACTAATCTTTCGTGCGATTCTAGGGTAATTTTCTTTTGTTTCGGTTTTGTGGTCCTGCGCAAAGATGGATATCCGTCGGCGTCGGGAAACACGCTTCACTTTCAAGTCTATTCTCGTGTGAGAACAATGTGCGCAATCTGCTTATTTTCCTGTAGTAACTTTGTTACATTATCTATGTAGATATTTTCGCGGATGCGGCTCTAAATGGAATAAGCAGCAGATATCGATACCTTAGTTTTGGTTATTTATCGTGAATTTTTACCGATATACCGTTACCTAAAATTTACGTATGGCCACGTGCTGGTTTTTTTCTGAATCTAAATTTTGCACCTTTGAGTGACTTGTGAAGTAGTTTATCGCGGAATCTCCATTATCATTTTGGGGTAAGTGTTTGAAACTTTGTGTTAATTTTCGGGATTTTATCTTTGTTTCTTTTCTCTTCTAATTTAATAGGATTCTTATTGACGGGCACAAAAGCCCTCAGTAGTCATTTTTCTGGTATTGTCATCCCACTTTATCGTTGAAGAGTGTGGTGGTTTCCATCGTTGCTACAGTGGTTGCACCTATACGTCCTTCTTGTCTGTTGAAGTGGAATCTTTCATCGAGGGGCCCTCCGCCATTTTGGTTACCATTGCGGCTACCCTGCGTCCATCTTGACAGATAAGTGCAACTAATGTTGTAATTTTCACCATAATTTTCGACTGTTTATCGACGACTTTATACCAGAGTGTTGGACTTTATCTTACCTAAATTTGACCTAAGAATTTTTGAGTGGCTAAAATAACTAATGCACCACTTAGTTAACTGCAAGGTCACATATTAATCCTAATTAACTTACCGTTATTTCTTTTGTTATTTTTATGCAAACTGATTTTGCTGAATACAGAGTGACCCTAAGAAGATTTGATAAGGGCTCTCACTGTTATGTTGAATATTTAGTTCAATAATAATTTTAGTTATGTCATTACCGTAATAATATAACTCTTTGTTGTGTCGAATATTTAATTAAATAATAATTTTAGTAAATTCATTACCGTAGCACTATATCTCTTTGGAGTGTTAATCTTTAAATTAGTTGTAATTCTAGTATTTTCATTACCGTAATAATAATAGTATTTCTCTTTGATGTGTTGAATTTTAATCTGGGTTTTGATAATAATTTTTGCACGTTTATTACCGTAAATTAGAAATTTGACTTTCACGTATGTTCTTTTTAATTTTCTGAGCTATTGGAATTAGTTAAGTCATTGTAGAAAATTGAAATACCGAAGCTCAGTAGATTCTTTTGTGCTAATACTGGATTTACCATTGTAACTTTCAATAGCGTCATTTAATTGAATAATAAATGTAAGCAGTTTATTTGGGATTATCTCAAAATTTTGATCTTGTAAGTTCATGTTTTACCTGTCACTTAATTAATTAGATCACTCTAAGTCTTATGCGCTAACTTTAATCAATTTTATTTTCTTGTAAATAATTAATTTAGAACTTCGCCGTTGGTGGCGTTTATTAATAACATATGTATATTGGCCTGTAAGGCAAGGACACGGTTCTACGCCGACCATCCTCCTGCCGAGGCGCAGAGGTTCTATTGTTTTTTTGTCTCCTAAAATTTTCATTACTTTGTTAAATATATATTAATTTATAAATCTTACAATCTTAACTGTCAACATTTTAATTACACAAAATATTTATATATATTAATTCTACTTTTATAACTGTCATCATTTAATTATTTTTCAAAAAAAAAAGAACAATTCTATTAATATAGCACCTTTCTTCACATCATAATTTCTTTTCTTTTAATTATTTTTACCCCAACAAACCTTACCTTCGTCGATTATATTTGTGACAGCAGTTGAATAGGTGCAAACGTTTATACAGGATGATCAATAGGAAACCCGCTGGAGGAACACAGCCAGTGGATGCTCATCGGAGGCGCAGGTAGGTTATCGTTAGGTAACATAGTGTTCTGGTGCCCGGACAACGTCGCTCGCGTCGTTGCCGACCGACGCTCTACTATTAGGTGTTTTAGTTTATCTGAACCGTCACGCCGTCTGCGACAGAGTTAGCTCGGCCCTGCGTTTTCCAGATTCAATCATCTCCTATTGTGATTCTCCGATATCTTTACCTTAATATAGTCTGTTATCTTAGTGCGACGTAGTTCCGGCGTAACAATATTTTAAATTAGTTGCCCAAAAATCATTAGTATTTATTTGAAGAAATTATAAAATTCCTTAATTTCTTATGTCATCATGAAAGATGATTTAATTATTATTCACATCCGCAATAGCAAAAACGGTTCGTATCGAAAGTTTGTAATAATGGAGCCACTTTGGATCAAAATAATTAAAAACTATTTGAAAATTAGACCAATTCCAGATATGGCAAAATTCTTTATTAGTGTACGTAATGGTAAATGTACTAGACAGAACATTAGACATAACACAATAGGACAGATGCCAAAAAAAAATTCCCTTCCGTAGAACCTCGGCTACACTATTAGCTCTCAATGGTGGTTGGAAATCTTCTAGTGTAGCTGAAAGTTATATTGAAGATTCCCTAGTAAATAAAAAAAAATATAGCATGTATGTTACAAGATCTACCTACATCTACTTACGCAACCACACCTGCAATAAATACAGGAATTTTCGATATGAATCAAATTCCATCAACATCGGCAGTACAATCAGGATCTATTTCGACTGAAGATATCATAAATACTTATGGAATTAACCCAGTTAGTAATACTGCAAATATCTCGCCCGCACCCAAAAGAGTGCAGGCTGCCACCCCGCCCTAAGGCATTCGGCTATGATACGCGCTGTCACCCTCTATACAACCAAACCGCTGCCAAGCAATCCCCACAACCCATCGCACCCCCCAGCACCCTTCTCATACACTCGTTCCGTACCCATTCTTCATTCATACATGCTTACAGATATAAATAAACTTTACTCACTCCAACAAATTCCCCCCAAGCCAATATCGCCCATCACCCTATGCATTACCTCTACTATTTTACATCTAAGCCTATTATGTGTCACATACATTTTTTTTGCCTTAAAACTAAGAACTAAGTTACACAACGCCTTATACTGTAGTTGTATTAAAGTCGTAACCCCTTTTTTTGTATATCTTTTTTAACTGATGGAGATACACCACCGAGCCAGGCACCAAGAGCACCGAACCCGAAAACTGTCTGCCCGGCCCCCAAGTGACCGTGCGCAGCCTGGAGAGCATCCCCCTCAGACCCTTATCCCTCCTCCTCCCATCACCCCTCTCCTAAGTCGTTCAAAGCCTGCACCAACAGTTGCCTGTCTATTGTGCTAAGTCCCTCTACCTTCCTCTATTCCCTTTCCTAGCTTTTGCTTAAATTCTCCCCTGAGTTGCACTCTTCGAGGCAACCCGCAATCCCACACAACATGTTGAGCCGATTCCTCTTCCCCACATTCACACAACCCCGTCACATCTCTGAGTGCGAATCTCTTGTAATAAGCTTGAAAGTCGCCATGTCCCGTTATTAGTTGGACGCCCTTCCACGATAGCCAACTCGCTCGAAGCGATACCGCTGCCATGTACGTGTGAGTCTCCCTTCCTTCTTTAGCACTATCCCATTCTCTCTGCCATTTCCCCAGGGTTCTGCTCTTAATGGCGTTTTTACCTTGCGCTTTCGTTGCTAGCTCTATTTCCCTGTTGAAATCCGTTATGGCTTGCCTTGCTTGGGCATGTGCCAGCTTTGCGCCCCCACTCCCTTGCCCCTTGCCATTTAGGCTACCCCATATAACGCACTCTCCCCTTCCACCAGCTGTCTCTGCACCTGGGAGATACCTCTATTTTTGTACCTTGAGTACGTTTTGTGAGTCTGTAAATAGCCATCCTTCTTGTCCTGTTCTTTCCGCCATTTTACATGCTTCTACCACCCCCAAGCCTCCACTTCACTGATTCTTACGTCCCATGTGATCCTTATCTTGTCCTTCTCTGTGTAAATTCCTTGGCCGTTCTTATATATTATTCCTAACCCTGCTACCCCCTCCTTTGTTGATCCACCCACATACCACGCTTCTTCCGTACTACCTGTTTGCGCCATTCTGATTTTGCCCATATAAATCTCCCTTAGCTCAGGGGTACTCTTTTTTCGTCATTGACCCCCAAAACTCCTTTCTCTTTGATCCATTTTCTTTGCTCGTACAGTTGTTGTACCCTTAGGTGGAGCGGGAGCACACCAGCCATTACCGCAAGTGCGTTTGTCGGCACCGTTCTATATGCCCCTGTCATCGATAACAGGAATGGCCTCTGCGCAGCGATGAGCTGCTTCCTCACCCTACTATCATGTCCTTTAACGCCCCATACCTCCGCTCCATATACTAGAATCGGCTCCACAAGTCCCAGGTATATCAGCTTCCTATTTTCTCGCACAAGTCCCCATCGTTTGCCTGCCACCAAAAAGGCTCTCCTCGCTAATCCCACTGTCTTACCTCTTGCTGTCGTGGCTTGTTCTGTCCATAACCTTTTTCTATCTATTACTACTCCAAGGACTTTAATTGCTTCCTTCATTTTCAACACCATATTCCCAGCTCTAATAACCGGTTCCCTTATGTTTCTCCCCTTAGGCACGAACATTCCTTGTCTAGGAACCATATAATTTTATTGGATATGAATATAATTTAAATTAATATTTCAACTTACTTACTTAATTAATCTCAGGGCCGTTATGTAAGGGTGATGCGAAATATTCAATAATAAAATGATTCCGAGACGTTGTTGTACTTAAAAAGGAATTACTACAGTAAAATTTAAATACAATGTATATTTAAGAACAATGACTAATCACACATATATAAACCACTACAAATAACATAAGGGTAATAAATTATACTTAAACAATTTGAATGTTTTTTCTTCTTTAAAGCTTTAAAGGATTAATGGCCATGGGTCTCTTATTACTTATTATATTGTATAATATTTATTTCAAAGGAATGAATACCTTATACCGAATAAAGTCTGTGTTGTTTCTTCTCTCTTCTAACGTCTTCAGACCGGGTGTTTCTTCTCTCTTCTAACGCCTTGATACAGGAACTTCTGCGTTTTCTGTGACTTGCACTAGCATTTACGCATAATACGACTTATTATATTCTTTAAAACGTTCACACTTTGCACAATACTTTTAGTGCTCCACTTTAAACACTACTTTCAGATAATGTCAACAATGCTTATAATTGTTAATTAATCTCTTAGAGAAGTTTGAGTTTTTTAAGTACCGCTTTTAATCAGCAGTTGTGTTTTTTCTCTTCTAACTATCTCTCCTTTATATGGGCTACTCATTCACCCCGCAGTCCTTCTAGACGACCACCTTCTCTGCCATCCTCATGCAGACTGCTTTTTCTTCGACTTGCTTACCGACTGTACCCGATGCTCGACCCTTTGGCGCCTATCTCTTAACTTGTTGTACGCTTTCCCTGCGTTTCGTGTTTTTTTTTAATTTATCCTTGAAATATATACAATTACCAACCATAATGGGTTGTACCATTACAGTACCCCCCCTGGATTTTCTATTGTATTATGGTCGTCCCTGACAATGATCAATCAAAAATCAGGCCCCATAATGCCAAAGCCCATTTATAAAACCCCACTTTTTCAAACCCAATACATATTATATATTTTTTTTTTTAAATTTAACAGAACATACACAAAACTAATCCCAAATTAAAAGAAACACCGGGAAATAAAAGAAAACTTTTTCTGGTATTTTATCTATACATATGGATAAACCTTTTAAAATTAATAATACTACTTATATTTTAATTTCCCACAAAATGAGAATTAAATTCAAATGAAATAATAAAGAAAACATTTTTTTTTTCTTTTAAAATTTGGATCACCTTAAAAATCCCAATACTTTCACTGGTAACTTGATAAAATGAAATAATAGAAAATTCTAAACTCAGGTCAACACCCTTCCCTTGCGGTGGGATCCCTTGGCGGTTTTTTATATTTCCTTAGGTTAATGACATTTTGAGTCATCTCATATTCCTTAGTGGCAATGGTTCCCAACGAATACGCATTCTCACTTACCCTGCAGAGTACCTCATAAGGTCCTCTAAATAAGTGAAAAAATTTCTTTATTTCTTTTGTTAAAGCTGATGAGTGGTAATGGTTTCTTACTAATACCCATTCTCCCTCAGCATAAATTACTGGAGCGATTGCTCGATCGTGTCTTTCCTTACGTTGCTCTGCTCTTCTTTTTAACCGCTCTTGTGCTAGGATTATTTTTATCTCTTTCGTTTTGTCTGTTCGCTCAGGGTACTCAATTAATTCTTCGATTAGTCGTTCTGGCCTCTCACCCTTCATTAATTCATGAGGTGTAAACCCCGTTGAATCGTGCTCCGTACAATTCATCCATGTTTCCATTTTGTCTATAGTTTTACAGCTAGCTGCCACCAATATGTTGACCACCTCTTGAGGAAAGTGTTTAATTAGGGCTCCTATTAGTACTTCCTGAGTCACTAATATATCTAAATATTGGGTTTTCTTCACCCAATACCATACATGGTGTGTCATCTTCCCAAATCTATAGTCGTATTGTAGAGGTCGCATTAATTCCGTTATCACTTTCAGTTGGATAGGTGTCGACCAATATTTGTCCAGGAATTGTTTCTGGAAATCTTCGAATTTCGTCCAACTGTCCCTTTTTTCGCTTGCCCATATGGCCACGTCACCGTCCAGCAGGTCTACGGCTATGTCGATTTCTCTCTCCTGAGACAGCACCTTATTCTGAAAATATTTTCCTAAAACCTTTACAAATTCTTTTGGGTGGATACTCCTCTGGTTCTCCCAAAACCTAGGTAGAGTCTTTTCTTCCTGTGCATTTACGATGCCCATTGGTGCAGTTTGTCCCAGCTTTTCCAATGTCCGTTCCCACTCATTTTTTACTTGTTCCATTTTCTGTTGAACATCTTCTCTTTCTTCATTTAAACAAGTCTTAAATTCTTCCTTGAGATCCGACGTCTTGGTATCAATCTCCTTGGTGACCTCTACTTTGGTCTTCTTCAACTCATCGTGAATTTCTAGTTTAGTCTTCTTTTTTAGATCCTCTAATTCCTCTTGGAAATGTTCTCTTTGTTTTTGCATTTTTCCATCCACATCTTTTTTCAGATTTTCCATGTTTGTATCGCCTCGTTGTTTTAGGTCTTGGATTTCCTCCGCAATTTTTCGATTTGCTTCATCCATTTTTTTGCTCAATCCTTTATTTTCCTCCCTCAGTCCAGCGATCTGACCGCTCAGATTCTTATTGACATCATCAATTTTATTTTCCATTCTTTTGCTTGAATCTTTCATTGATTCTTCCATTCTTTTGCTTGAATCTTTCATTTCCTCCATAATTTTTTGGAAATAGTTCATCATTGTTGTCTCATTACTGCCTTGGCTTGGTTGTGGTTGCTCCACCTCATTACCATTTGGGTTATTTGTTCCCAATTGGTTTCCAGTTTCTTGGTTGGTCGATTCCATTTTTTCTTTATTTAGAATTCTTCCACTCCTTAATAGCATAAATTTTCCTTATCCTATACTCTACTGTATTTTGTGCAATAATCCGTCTTGTCAATAATATTCTTTGATCTTCCCCATAGGTAAAATCTTCTACCGAGTTCCAATTTTATTTATTTCTGCTTTAATCGCGCCGTCAATAATTTTCTTGACTATGTGTGCGCTACCCCCCAATTCTCTAATTCTTCCTCTCTTTTCCTTGCTCAAGGCCTACTTTATTTTTCAATCCCCTTCAAAACCCAAATGGAAAATATTAATTCTTATCAGTGATCACCCTGTATATAATTTTACATGAAATTATTTAAAATGGGTTTAATCTATCTCAAACAACCCCCCATTACTATTAGAACAACTTCTAAAGATAATTCACCTTAATCGCGAACACCCTGTATTTCATTTACCTGTCCCAATTAAAATTGATCTATTTTGATGCACAAACTACTCAAAAAATTATTAAGCCCTATTCTACAATAAGATTATTTTATCACCAACACCCTGTATATAATTTTGCCTGTACCTGAAATTAATGATTTACATAACAATTCAAACATCCATTACCAGAAAAATGTTTCTTCATATATGGTAATAATTTATAATTTAAATTTTCCCGGAAAACTTTTTCCTTTCAATTTGCAATTAATTTGTTTTTCTTTTCCAACCTCAAACTCTTATTTCATTTCAATTAGTCAACACATGAATATAAAACATTATAAAATACAAAAAGGATTCATTCATCTCGGCATGCAAAACCCTAAAATAACTATTTCTTCGGGCCCAGCAGTTGGCGCGCCATAATGTCTAGGAACCATATAATTTTATTGGATATGAATATAATTTAAATTAATATTTCAACTTACTTACTTAATTAATCTCAGGGCCGTTATGTAAGGGTGATGCGAAATATTCAATAATAAAATGATTCCGAGACGTTGTTGTACTTAAAAAGGAATTACTACAGTAAAATTTAAATACAATGTATATTTAAGAACAATGACTAATCACACATATATAAACCACTACAAATAACATAAGGGTAATAAATTATACTTAAACAATTTGAATGTTTTTTCTTCTTTAAAGCTTTAAAGGATTAATGGCCATGGGTCTCTTATTACTTATTATATTGTATAATATTTATTTCAAAGGAATGAATACCTTATACCGAATAAAGTCTGTGTTGTTTCTTCTCTCTTCTAACGTCTTCAGACCGGGTGTTTCTTCTCTCTTCTAACGCCTTGATACAGGAACTTCTGCGTTTTCTGTGACTTGCACTAGCATTTACGCATAATACGACTTATTATATTCTTTAAAACGTTCACACTTTGCACAATACTTTTAGTGCTCCACTTTAAACACTACTTTCAGATAATGTCAACAATGCTTATAATTGTTAATTAATCTCTTAGAGAAGTTTGAGTTTTTTAAGTACCGCTTTTAATCAGCAGTTGTGTTTTTTCTCTTCTAACTATCTCTCCTTTATATGGGCTACTCATTCACCCCGCAGTCCTTCTAGACGACCACCTTCTCTGCCATCCTCATGCAGACTGCTTTTTCTTCGACTTGCTTACCGACTGTACCCGATGCTCGACCCTTTGGCGCCTATCTCTTAACTTGTTGTACGCTTTCCCTGCGTTTCGTGTTTTTTTTTAATTTATCCTTGAAATATATACAATTACCAACCATAATGGGTTGTACCATTACATCCTTCTGTTTTCCCCGCGTTGTTCTCCAACCCACACTTGCCCGCCCATTTCCCACAGTCCCTCCAAACTTTCTCTCACTTAGCCTCGATCTTTTTAACACTTCCCTGCTAAAACAACTACTTGATCGTCCGCGAATGCTTGGCAATGATCGTCCTCATCTGGTAACCTCTCCATACCTTCGAACCAGCCTTCCATCACTACCAAGCACAATGTTTGTCCCAGTGAAGACCCTTTCGGACATCCCCCTTTCCTCTCTATCCCCTCACTTCTAACAATTCTGTCTTCCCGGAAGTCCTCTATAGTTCGCCTGATAGTCGTCGGACACTCTACTCTTTCCAGGACTTCACTTATTGCACCATGACATACAGCATTAAAAGCATTCCTTATATCTAATCTATCCACCATACTATGTAAGCCATTATTCTTGTTCTTTTCTATCTTTTCCAATAGCAGTTCCAATGCCCCTGTAGTGCCTCTACCTTTTCTGAATCCACATTGGTGTTCATTAAACATTAAATTTCCCCTCTCCTTCCATATAAGCACGTAGTCGCCTTGTTAACATCTTGTTTAGCATCTTTCCCATCATTGGAAGAAGACTTATAGGTCTCCATTCCCCTCCTCCTTTCGGGAGCCAGACAATATCCGCCTCCTTCCAGGGTTTGGGGAACACCCCTTCTCTCAGGCAACTATTCAACACTTTCAGGTACTCTTTCGCGACCGCCTTAAAAATTAGCCTTACCACCCATCCTGTGATGCCATCCCCTCCTGGGGCCTTAGTTGGCATTGTTGTAAACACCGCGTCCCTCAGTTCTGCTGCAGTCCATTCCTGTTTCCCTTCCGGTCCCCCAATATTTACCGTCCTTTGTAGTAGTGACTTTCTATTCGCATCTCTAGTACTTAGCTATGCTTGTTTCCACTGTTTCGTCAATGGTCCGAGTCCATGCTCCTTCTTGATTCCTCATATTGCCTATCACGCCTACCTTTTTATTGTCCCCCTTCCAAATTCTGTATACCCTACCCCACGGGTCCCCTCCCCTCTCCTCTTCACAGAACCTCCTAAATGATTCTTTCTTCTTTGCAAGTATTTGCCTTTCATATTCCCTTTTTTTTATTTTTATTCTCGGTCTAAGATCTCTCCTCTTATCGTCCCTTACTTCAGCTTCTGCCATTCTCCTACATTTCCGTACATCCCTCCTTGTTTTTCTCAATTCTGCATCACACCAATCATTCCTTACATATTTTACGTCTTTCACTTTCATTCTCCTAAATACTTTGTCGCATATTCTTTTTATACCGTCTTGCCATTCCTCCCCACTCATATTGTGCTCACATTCTCTTTCTATGCAATTCCTAGCCTCTTTCAGAAATTTATCGCACTTGTCTGCATCCCTAATATACTTACACCCGTTTTTCACCGCTCTCAGAATGCCTTCCCCTTCCACTAATCATCCTACGGTCACTCAAAGACTCTTCCATCACTACTCCCCACCGCCCAACCCCAATATCGCACGTACTTAGACAGAGGTCAATATGACTCCATCCATTAACCGTTGAGAAGGTTGGTGGGCCGTTTGCATTATTCCAGATTTGTAAGTTGTTTTCACTGATCCAATCCCCTATCTTAATACCCCTATTCTTCATTACGTCCCCACCCCACATTGGATTTCTTCCATTGAAATCCCCCACAATTATAACCCTTTTCGTAAGTTCCCCGATTATGCCTGTGAGTTCTTCCAGAACTCTTTCTATGTTTCCTTCTGGTTCTGCATAGATGTTGAGGATCCATATTATATCCTTCCCCTCCCCAACTCGAATAACGTTCCTGTTGTTGCTGTTCCACTGTTGCATATTCATAATCTTCTCCCTCTTTGTTACTATCGTTAATACTTTGTGCCCCTCTTCCCCAATATACTCACCCACCTCCTCCTATGCCCGGATATTCCGGTACGGCTCCTGCACACAACATACATCCACACCTCATTCTTTTACCATCTTCTTTGCCACTTCCGTAGACGCCCTCCCCCTACCCGTATTTATTTGCAATAATTTTAGTTGCGTGTTCTTCTCCTCATTATTTCCTTCCTCCGTAAGGTGACGGGACAATGGTTGTCCCATGCCTAATGCTATCTTTCCTCTAATCCCATTCTACGACAAGACGGGCAATTCAACATCGTGCTGTCGCACTCTTCCGCTTTATGCTCCCCTCCACACTTGTGGCGTGTGAGCTTTCCCTTGCAGGCCCTTGCGGCATGCCCAAATCCACAGCACTTAAAACATCTCATTATGTCTAGGCATTCCTCAACTATGATGCTTATCAGATCTATATACATCTTGCCTCCACATGTTGTCATTATTGCTTCGTATATCGTGTCCGTGACCTCCACTGTCCGGTTCGTTGCATTTTTGAAGCGGAAAGGAGAAAGTTACCGACCAAGAAAATCAAAAATATTGACAAGACAAGAAATTGATAGAATTATTTCTGAAACATCAGATGAAAAATATATGATGTTCAAAGTAGCTGTTGTTATGGGTATATTTGGCGCTTGTCGCCGGGAAGAGTTATGCCGTATGACTGTAGATGACGTTGAAGATAGAGGAAATGTGTTAGTAGTTACTATACCAGATACTAAAACCAATACTCAAAGAATATTTACCGTTATTGGCTCATATATAAACTTGTATCGCAAATACAAAGCATTACGTCCATCTAATATAAAACATCGACGTTTATTTATTAAATACGCTAGTAATAAATGCACAAGTCAAGCGGTTGGAATAAATTCGTTTGGCCTGCAATTATCGCAATGTTTTTGAACTTGCCGAATTCAGAATCTTATACGGGACATTGCTTCCGACGTGCTACTTTGCTAGCAGATTCTGGTGCAAGCTTATGCTCAATTAAGCGACATGGAGGCTGGAAGAGTTCCACCGTTGGTGATGGTTACCTAGAGGATTCTCTAGAAAATAAAAACAAAATTGCTCACTCCATCTTCCCAGATCTATCTAATAATTCTATTGCAAATGATAATTTAAATCACGATATCTTAGTTCCTATATGAACTATTTGTCTGCAAATAATAATTCTGCAAGTACAGCAACACATGGAATAAATATCTCCAATTGCACAAACTGTACATTTAACATTAATTATCCAAAGAATATGTAATTTTCATTGTAATAAAAATCATTTGATATGTACGGAATTTTCTGTTGTCATTTTTGACAAACTGTCATTTACTTTTAACACTATATTTTATATTTTTTATATTTTATGTGAGAGCGATATTCTGTTTTGGAAAACTTATCAAATACTGATTAGCTGTTTGCCTCTTCATGTTTGTTAGTATGGCTATCATTTTAAAAGCAATATAAACCTTACTTAAATAAGTGTCAATAAACAAGTAAAAGTCAAAATATAATGATATCATATACAATGTATATCCCTGCTATCCATCTGACAGTAAACATATGATTTATTTGTTTTCAAAATACAAAATTCATCGTGTGTAAACTGTGCTCATATTGTAGCGCCATCTACTCCATTCTTAGACTGAATGGAGTATAGTGTTAAAAGTGGTCTTTTTAACACGCTACGCTATAAAATCGCATTTTTAAGTGAAGTTAGCCGTGTCAAAATGTCAACTTTTAACGGTGTTTGTAGAAAAAATATTTTTTTGTTATTAATACTGAACGTATCTGCAAGAAAATGGAGATATACTTTCAATAATACATATTTATATGCTCGGATGTTCAAAAAAAAATTCCATAAATCATATCAAAATTTAAATTATAATTAAAACAAAATCCAATAAAAAGCAAAGAAAGTCTTTTGTAATAAATATTGTATAAATGAAACCTGTATGAAAAATGTTGAAAACAAATCAGCCAAACAAGGCATGTCAGTGTACGCGAGGCGAATGTTAACGTTAATTTACCCTACTTCTTTACAGCTGACCATATATTTTAGGGATCGGCAGTCAGGGTACATTGCAGGACTGGACTTAAATGAACAATGTAATTAGAAATTTAATTAATTAGTATTTAGAATTTCGAATGATGATACCACTTATTCAGTGGCGGCTGCTGCAGGGAGGGCAACGGGGCACTGCCCCCCTGTGACAAATTTCCCCATGACAAATTTCTTTTAACAGATAATTATAAATACCTAATTTGTATGTAATTTTTCTGATTTGTTTGATAACAAATAATATGTTTTCGGAAGTAACAGTCCGTCTTTTCAGCGCGTTTAAAAATCGCAGTCTGACGTAGGCTCCGGGGCATCTCGCGCGACTGCCCCGTGAGACCCCGTCTGTATTGGAAATCGAGCGATGAAACTGGCGCGGGTAGCGCGCAGATATACGTCAGCGGTGGAGCACTCCTCTATAGTGCCGCGTGGCTGTCCAGTATGTAATATATAGCGGTGTGAATGTATGTTGTAATTCCTATCGATGCAATTGCTACTATGAATTGCGTTAGTAACATAATTGAAATGATAGAAAATAACACACTGAGCTATGACATTAAGATAGAAAACTAAAAAAACCGTGACGAGAAAATTCAACAGAAGCTTTTACAGTTTATCAGTGGGTGTAATGTGCAAAATGCTTTTGGAAGTGTAAACTTCTTTAGGCGCGTTGCGCTGATTGTAGGCACTGAACAAGACTGACTTCAACGCTCGGATATGCAACGCTCGTTCGGGTAAAGTCGGCTGAGGGAACAAGATAAATAAATATATCATATAGAGGTATTTAATTTCAATTATATTGAAATTTAAATGAATAAATAAATTCATGTTCCAGAACAGATTCGATCCCGAGCCGCACGGGTATGAAGTACTATGAAGCCGACACTTTACCATCAGACCAAGCGCGGGACCGTACGCGAGTATTTATATCCTCTATTTATACATACACATACGTCCGAACCGACCAAACGAAATGGCCGCTCGCGTAAATGTAATAAATGTGCGAATATGTTTTATTTAATACGTTACTGAATATTATACGCGTGTGTTTCGTATTATTGAAAAATTAACATATGAAAGTGAAATTTTAGATACGGGGGTGTCTTAAGTCGCCGATCACCATTCCATAGTCAAAATGTCAAAAAAAAACAAAATGGCGGAAGAGTTTTTTGAAAATTGACATGAATGTGAAATTTTAGATACGGGGGTGTCTTAGGTCGCCGATCATAAATCCAAAGTCAAAATGTTAAAAAAAACAAAATGGCGGACGAGTTTTTTGAAAATTGACGTATGGATGTGAAATTTTAGATACGGGGGTTTTGTGGGTCTCCGATCACGATTCCAAAGTCAAAATGTAAAAAAAAAAAAATGGCGGAAGATTTTTTTGAAAATTGACGTACGAATGTGAAAATACGGGGATGGTTGAGGTTTACGTCTTATTTAATACGTTACTGAATATTATACGCGTGTGTACATGTGTAAATGTAATAAATGTGGGAATACTTTTTATTTAATACGTTACTGAATATTATACGCGTGTATTTCGTATTATTAACCTCGCCTTGATGAAGTTTTCACTTCTGCCGTGTGGTTTTAAGCACACTCATTCTTCTTGTTTCTATTTCGGTGCTATAAAGTTCACTTTACGACACCCGTTTTGGTTGCAAAAGTATTACTTTATCGCACGCTAATTTTGTTGTTTTGACGGTGGTAACAAAAAAAAGAGGAACCAAATTATATTTAAATGTCAAAATGTAAGCTTTTAATGTAACAAACATGTGCAATAGAAGTTGTCCAAAGAATAAAAAGCACACATGCTAACATTTTATTTACTAATTAACAATATAAATTGTTAAGCAGAGTTGATGATAAGTTTTCTGATGCTACTATTGAAATTTACTTCCAATGTTGAATAGTACAACTGTTATAAAAGTTTATTTTTGATAATATGTCGAGACTATGTTTGCGAAAGATTTTGTAAATTGTCTTCTGCTATTTTGCGAATCTCTAGGGGCGTGCAATTATTTATTTCGTCCTCTTTGTTGATAATTTGAAATAATTTATTGCATAAATCAGTCTGACTTTTAATCATAATTACATATAACACTACCTATATTCAAATATTTAAAATGTTCGAACGAAACATATCTCTCATTTTAAGCTTTTTTGAACTTTTAATAACCGAAATAGAAAAAATAGTATAAAATACACGTTTCATATCACATTTTGCACACTTCTTCTTGTTCTCAACTTAAACGCGTGCGCAAAAATCGTGTGTTATGGAACTTGTAGTTTAATATACTATTTTTTGTATGTGTGCTTAATTAGGAATTCTCCACAAAGCGACCCTGTCTGGACTTCTAATGGTAGTAGGAATTTAAAACACTTTGGTGAGAAAGTAAAAAGACATAAAGTATGTAAGTCATAAACATCTTAGTAACATGATAGAATATTCAATTCAGTTTTGGGAAAGGTAAATACCTATAATGTACCAGCTGAACACTGCATATAGATAGACTAAATATAATTCAGTACAATGAAAACGTCAGTAAAAACAGACATAGTCTTGGAAAATTAATAGACTGCATTAAGTTTTGTGTCATGTTTGAAATCGCTTTAATGGGCCATGACGAAACACAGTGCGAATCCGGGGATTTTTCGTGGATTGGTTAATTTATTGGTAGGAATTGACAGCACCCACAAGTCTAATAATAGAGTTTTTATGGGTTTGTCAAAAACCATTCAAAATAAATTGCTGGACAGTATCTACGAAGTTTTTCGCGCTTTGATTCTAGACGAAATTAACAAAGCCCATTATATCGCTATACAAGCAGACGAGACGACAGATTCGGCTACATTTTCCCAGTTAGCTTTCATAGTTCGATACGAATTGGTAGTTTTGTATAATAGACCAGATTTTGGAACAGCTTCATCTGCTCTAACATTACTGTAATGTTTATATGAAAATAAATTAACAACTACATTTGCCGAATCTGTGAAGCTATTGAAAATAATTTGCACCATACCGATGACATTTTCTAGAAATACCATGCGGGAAAGCACACTATGTGCCTTAGCAATGTGTTCCATTGAAAAACAATTACTGACATCAACACCAAACTTCAATGAATTAGTTATTAATCATTTTGCTGATCATAAGGAACGGCGGATGGATTTCATTTTCAAACAAGTTAATTAAATAGCATATTGAGTTTATTTTTTGTCTGTACTTAATTTTTGATATTAAACACTCAGACCCCCCCCCCCAAATCACGAGCCGCCACTGCTTGGAATACTTTCAAAATTATTAATAGCCACATCTACTGTGGTTAATCCATCTTTTAGTTTGAGATTTCGATTTTCAAAATATGTGATTAGTTTAGGCAAATTTACAAAGTGTTCCTGAAGGAATAACAACTGATTTTTTTAAATTTGGCGTTTGTGTTAGTTCCTTGCACTCAGAAATACTTCTAGCATCGCCATTTAAACATGTAACGAAATTTTGTAAACTATCGAAATTCTCTGCATAAAAACTAGTAGCTTCCAACCATGTTCCCCATCTAGTTATTACTGGCGAGGGTGGCAGTGACAAAGATGGAAGTATTTCCCTGTAAAGGGCCACTCTCGATGGTGCTATTCTGAACACTTTTTTTTAAAAGCGGATACAAGTCTATCAACTTCCGGATAGTTGTCTCTGATATATTCACAGATTCTGTGGAGAGCATGTAATGTACAAGTAATATGCAGCTTATAAGGATATGTTTCCTTTAATAGTCTGCCTGTTTTTAACATATATGCGGCACTGTCACTAATAAATAATAGTTATTTACGAACCAAGTGCGTGAAATCAAATTTCGCGAATGAGTGACCAGTTTAAAGCGCGAGCCGAAAGGCGAGCGTTTTATGGACACGAATTCGCGAAATGTTTCACGCACGAAGTTTGTACAATATTTTTTGTACGAGAACTATAATAATAATACATATTGTTAAATACGTTATCGTTTATGACACACTACTAATCTCTTGATATTAATTAAAAAAAATTGAGTTGGCAGTATTGATTATTTGAAGTGACATTTAATTTAAAATTATCAAATTCAAAAAATTCCATACAAAATAAAAACCTCACCAACAACATGAATTCTGATAATGAAATGCAATGTACACCGCCTGAAATTCGCGAAGCTGCCAATATTGCAGTGGATAATTTATTACCCATAAAATCAAAAAACGTATACAAAAACACTTATACTAAATTCGTAACTTGGGCTAGATCTAAAAATATACAAAAATACTCCGAAAATTGTTTGTTAGTTTATTTTCAAAATTTACAATCAAATAAATCATTATGGTCCACTTATTCTATGTTAAAATCATGCTTAATAATATATGATAATACGGATATATCTAAATATGCAAAACTCATAGCGTATTTAAAACAGACAACCAAGCAACATCAGCCTAAAAAATCAGCAGTATTAACCGAAGAACAAATTACTAAATTTATTGTTGAAGCACCAAATTCTTTGTTCCTACTAATGAAGGTAAAGTCATTTCCGTATATTTAAATTCCATACAACACTATATATATGTATTTATAGGCTGTATTAATATTGGGTATTTCTGGAGCGTGTCGACGTGAAGAACTTTGCAAAATGTCATTGCGAGACATAGAATTTAAATCGAATTTAATTATCGTAACAATTCCAGAAACTAAAACAGGTAACAGCCGTACATTTGCTATCATTAAGCCCGAATGGATTACATTAATTCGGCAATATGCAAATTTAAGACCGGACAACCAGCATCGATTCTTTTTAACATATCGCAATGGCAAGTGTGTTTGTTCACCTGTTGGTCTTAATACAATTGGCAAAATTCCAATGCGAATAGCTGAGTACCTTCAGCTTGATAGCGCAAGTAACTTCACAGGTCACTGTTTCCGAAGGAGTTCAGCGACATTGTTGGCAAATCAAGGAGGTGACTTGCTTACAATTAAAAGGCATGGTGGATGGAAATCATCTACGGTTGCAGAAGGATATATCGAAAATTCTCTGCATAGTAGAATTCAATTAGCTAAAACAATGACCCCGTTAGAGATATCGACTCCGCCTGCAACTTGTTCGACATCTGAAATACAAGATATATGTAATAATACAATCAACGTTACTCTACCTTCGCAATCAAGATCAATTCAAACAAACCAGTTAATCCCTGGGGTATCAATCTCTGGTTGTCAAAATTGCCCAATCAAAATTTTTAATAATTGTTCCGTTTCAATTTCTGAAAAGAATGAATAATGGTAATTTATATAATATTTGTTACTGTTCTGACATTGAATTACATACCTTCCAAATATAACAATTTCTATTTCATTTCCTTTTATTTTCATAGAAAAACAACGAACTGGGTAGCATATTATTAAGGTTAGGGATTTATGATTTTAAAATGTGACTAAATTAATTAAGTTCTGGGTAGTACCAACTTTACTTTTACGCACTCGTGTTTAAAGTGACTTTTTACGCACGCAAATCGAATCGTGAAATGACAGGTTTTGATAAGCGAGTACAAAAAAGTATTTTTTCCCTGTACCTGTCGTTCGAATGAAGCTTGTTGTTCCTCGTCAATGGTTTTAGCAATTGTTTCCCCATCAACTGTATTTATAACTTTAGATGCTATTACATATGCGTTATATGGAATTGTTGGATGTAGTACACCAGCTACAACATTTACCACACAGAGTCCTAATATATCGACAGTTTCGTCGTCAATTGGTACTGATTTGAAAGATGTCTTCTTATGTATTCTTCTGTTTTCGTGACGCACTTAGAAACATAATATTTGCGTAAGGTGGATTCATAGGAACATTTCGACCAGTATATTTTTGAAGAAATGTTTTGAAAGTGGAATTGTCAAGTTTCTTTAATGGGATATTAGCCGCCATTAAAGCTTCACAGAGTTCTTCGTTAAAATTGTCAGCTTTCAACGGGTCCAATTTCCGTGTATGTTTTAGCGATGCTAAGTGACCTTGTACGTGCGATTTTTGGGCATTCTGTAACGATATTTTACAGACTTCGCAATAAATATCGAAATCACTGACAATGGACATACACTCAGTACGGGATTAAACAGGAACTATTACATAAATTACGAAGTACGTAATTAACAGTCGAAACAATGGAAAAACGAAACCAACGTAAGTATGAATAGCTATACACATATATAACTTATTTATCATGCCAAATATAAGGTAAATATAATAAATTTTAAGAACGTCTGACGCTCCTATATCTACGCCGATGAAAATAGGATATTTACGAGTTAAGTAGACTTTTTTTGTGTCGTTTTCCCGTCAACATGTGAGTCAATAACAGATGTTGCAGTTCACCATATGAATTAATGCTATTCAGTAAATGTGTGTTGTTTACATTATTTCTTTGCTCCATTGTAACTCCGTCGTAGTTTAAACTGGGGACGTCCGCCTCCTAATGATTACAGAAGATAATGAAGTGACAGACGTCCAGTCCATTGTGGAAAATCCGCACGTATCTACAAGGATAATTTCGAAACAACAGCGGATAGAAGTCACTGCCATAAAAAGGATTTTTAAAAAACATGTGTTTCACCCTTACAAAATTCAAAATCATCAAGGCTTATTACGTGCCAGGTTTAAATTACGACGGAGTTACAACGGGGCAAAGAAATAATGTAAACAACACGTAGTTACTGAATAGCACTAATTCATATGGTGAACTGCAACAACGCGAAAACAACAACAAAAAAACTCCATCAAATCCTCCTAAATTTCTTCCTTCATCGGCGTAGGTAGAAGGGTGACGAGTTTTTAAAATTTATTATATTTACGTTTTATTTCGTAAGATATTATATATGTACATATATACCTATTCATACTTACGTAAGTTTCGCTTCTTCATAGTTTTGACTGTTAATTACGTACTTCGTAATTTTTGTAATAGTTCCTGTTTAATCCCGTTTCATTGAATTTACTTCTCCCATTTTTATCGATCGACGCAAGTGTGCATTATTGGATTTCGTTAAGTTTCAATAACATACGCATATATTTATAGTAATCATTTATTTAGATCTAGAATATTATTTATGTTACTTTTTCATATATGCGCTAGTATCCCATTAAATAAACTTGACAATCCCACTTTCAAAATATTTCTTCAAAAATATACTGGTCGAAATATTCCTGATGAATCCACCTTACGCAAATATCATGTTTCTAAGTGCTTCACGAAAGCAGTAGAATGCATTAGAACGCATCTTTCAAATGGATAGGTGCCGACGAAACTGTCAATATATTAGGAAGCTATGTGGTAAATGTTGTAGCTGGTGTACTACATTCAACTATTCCATATAACAGTTGATGCGGAAACAGTTGCTAAAACATTGACGAGAATTTGCACTAAATGCTTCATTCAAACGACAGGTACAATAAGTTATTTTGTATTGTATATATAACCAGCCACTTGTTATCTAATTATATAAATAAAATTAAAACCTCTTTAAAAATAACACCATTTCAATAGTGCGCCCATGGGCGATGAGTCATCAACTTTTCGTGTCCGCTCCCTAGTCATAACTCAAAAAATAAAGCTAAAATAATTAAATAGGTTAAAGTGTATTATTTACCATATAATTTCCTACAACTTTTTCCTTCACACACCAAATCTCTTTCTCTTGTAGTTTCGGAGATCGTGGTACTAAACATCGGAAAAAACTAATCCTCTATACAGGGTGTTTCATCGGTTGGGGTATCGCGAATTAAAGTGCCTAAATATAAAAATGTCGACTTCAAATTTTAACCACTTATAGAACTGTTAAACCGCTATCAGTAGATTAGGTTGTTTTTGATAATATTATTTTATTTAATGCGTAAATAAAAAAAACCTTCGTTCAAAAAATCAAAAGTACTCAGATTTTATTGAAATTCAGGTGTTAAAAAGATATGTCTATAAAATCAACTATGCAATTGAAAAAAAAATTAAAACTTAATCAATTATTGAATATTTTACAATAATTTCAAAATTAAAGGCAAGACGTTGAAGAATTTATGGGTTTTTTTATTACAGTGTTGTGTGTTGAGTTTATAATAAATTTTTATTTATTATCCGTCATAAATTTAAAAGGACTACCTGTTTGCGGACGTTGAAGAATTTATGGGTTTTTTATTACAGTGTTGTGTGTTGAGTTTATAATAAATTTTTATTTATTATCCGTCATAAATTTAAAAGGACTACCTGTTTGCGGACAGCACAATTAGAAAGTTAAGTACCATAAATCTGTCGTAAGAAAAACGACATTATTTAATATTGACTTTATTTGACAAACGGTTTCGTTTATAAAAATTCTGATTGTGAAGTTAATATGGGTGATATTTCCACGTATCACCATTCAAATTTGAACATTTTTTGAGCACTTTTAATTTTTGATAATACGTTTTTTTTTAATTTACGCATTAATTAAAATAATATTATCAAAAACAACCTAACCTGCTGGTAGCGGTTTAAAAGCTCTATAAGTGGTTAAAATTTGAAGTCGATATTTTTATATTTAGGCACTTTAATTCGCGATACCCCAACCGATGAAACACCCTGTACATATCTTAAAATTAATACTGGAAACCATTACTTTGTGCTAGGGCTCTTACTCTTTTGCGTGGATATCCGAGTCGTCAATATCCGATCCGGATACCCGGATACTTGTTTTTAAATTAGGAATACTGAAATCGTTCGATTAACGATTACAGTACTTAATCGTAATTTCAAAAATTTTTGAATTACGATTTTCTAAGTAATTGTAATCGAAGTTGTTCAAAAAATGTCGGAGAGCTAAACGCGGCTCAATTAAACTGGTACGCGTTATATATGAAGGCAATAATTATCCGAATAAGAATAAGAAAAAACAAAAACAAAAAAGTTTTTAAAATACACCAGAAATTAAAAAAATAATGAGGTGTGGCTTCCACACGACTTTTTTGTACGTATGAGCGTATAGAAAAATTATTCAAAATCCTATTTTGAGTACTTTTACTCTCATAATGAATCATTATAGAATACATACTTTGCAAGATATTCGAAAAAAAGTGCTACTCGCAGACCGACTTTTGCACGTACTGGCGAAGATATCTCGCGGTCGAAATTATTAGTGCTCATTCAATGAAGCTCCGCATCAGTATTCGTTTTTTTAAAATTTCGTGGCACGTAAGAGGACACAATTAAATTGACTTTTGGTGATTGACTACTTATTGCGATTTTGGTTAGTTCTTTAATTTGTATGCAGAAATAGCGTTGCAGTTGCATTGGAACATGTTGCTGCATATATTATGTTTGTATTGCGTATTTAGCATCCACTATAGTAAATTAATGGACTTAGAAAATTTTTTGATTTTTTTTACAATTTCGTGGCGCGTAAAAGGACACAATTAAATTGACTTTTGGTGATTGACTTATTGCGATTTTCGTTAGTTCTTTAATTTGTATGCAGAAATAGCGTTGCAGTTGCATTGGAACATGTTGCTGCATACATTATGCTTGTATTACATATATATTTAGCATCTGCCAAAAATAATTTATAGAATTTTTTAAAATTTTTAAAATATTTGTTTGAGTTGTGTAATAGAGATTTTATATATGTGATTTAATGATAAAATAATTGTCATGTACCCGGGTACCTCGATCATAGACACAAGGGTTAATCAGAATACAAATAAGGACAGCTTTATATTTGAGGCGTCATAATAAAAGAAAGTTAAGAAAGTATCCGGATATCCGGATACCCGTATTTGGATCTTGATCCGGATTTCGAGTTATAATGAGTAACCCGGATACTCGAATATCCGGATAGTAAGAGCTCTACTTTGTGCTATTCCCTACCACAAATAAATAAAACAACTTTCATATTTTTTTACCACTATAATTTGATAAATGAGTGTTTTATTAACTCAGCATTTCAGGAGGAATTTATATATATAATACTATTTAAACTCTAATGAGTAAAATAAGACCAATACGTTTTTCTGTAGCAACAAAATTTATTAATCTAAGAAAAATTGTTCATAAAAAGTTTTTCCACTTATTTCTTACTTAAAAATTTAATCCACTCACCTGTAACAACAAAAAAAGAACATTTAAAGACTCTATTACAGGCTTAGATTTCTTTTAATAGCATTATATTTAGTTTTTTAAAATTTCCCTGTCAAACACGACATTTCTGAAATTCTATGGTTACTATAAATTAATTAAGAAAAGCTATAGTACTATTATAATGATTTTCTACATATACAGTATGTCCAGATTTCGATGCTCACCATTGGTATATCGGTTATTAGAAGAGATAGAGAAACCGTTAAATGGGGAATGTTTTGCAGAATTCAATGCTCGCAACAAATCTCATTTCAAATTTATTCGGACTTTTTACAATTTTGAGATATTTTGAAAAAACCAATATTTGCCGATTTCAATTCTCCTCGATAACGCCTAATGCGATCGCTTTTAAACTCTAACATTGTTCAGACACTTTTTTAAGACAAATTTTTTGGTGTTAACAGTAACCCCCGATTTTCATTTGTTTCCAAGTTCTTAGCGCTATCTTTTGTGTTTCTTATGGCGGCCATATTGGATTTTTAATTAGTTAGATAGTCCTTAAAAATAGCTTTTTGTACTCACCGCCTGTAAAGTCATATTTGGCGCATGTGTAGCTCGACTGGGAAATACCGTTTTCCTGGTCGAGGCGACTGTAAAAATTGAAAAAAACACTGGCACTTTGGGACATTTAAAAAAAAAGTCTAACTTGGTAGTAATAAAGTTTAGTCTATAAAATACTACTTCCCTCCACTATATTCTTCACTAAAAGTTGGGGAAGTAGGAGTAATAATTAAAAATTCTTCCAAAAAAATTGTGGCGCCATCTATTTGACGAGATTTTAAGCGACATCTTAAGCAAGATTCAAGCGGCATCTAATTGATCCACATCGACATTTATATTGGCAGTTCGGAATTGTTTGTATTTAAATCAATTAACGCAATAATTGTCCTAATATTTATAAATATAAGAATAAATATCTCATGTTTGCCATGTGTAAGAATGTAATAACTTAATTTTAGGGAAAGGTGAGTAATAGTTACGTACATGAAATGCTTAAATTAATTAGGTAATCTATTTTAGGTTAGGTATGATACTAATGACATTAATCAATAATATTTCTTTAATTTAATGTTCGTACAAAAAATATTGTACAAACCACTTGCGTGAAGACATCTTCCACGCATTCGCGCAATTAAAAGCACTCGCTTCCTGCGGTCGCTCGTGCTTACAATGTGCGAGTTAGTACGGGAAAGCAATATACAAACTGTTCTATTGGTCGAGTGTAGTAAGGCTGACTGACTCGCGTTTAGGATAGCAGCTGTACTTACGCATTTCATTTGAATTTTGTTAACGGTCGGGACGATGTCTAGTCGCCTGCAAGCACATTTTTAAATCGCGTTTCGTCCATCTAATTTAGAACAATTACGCGCCAAAATTATTGAATTTTCCAATCATGTTACCCCAGAAATGTTAACAAATGTTCGTCGAAATTTTTGTAATCAGCTGGGTTACTGCTCAGTTCAAGAGGGAGCCTTAAGCATTTAATAAATAATTAAGTACTTGTAGAAATTCATTTTTCTTTAATAAATTCATTCTTAACTTCCAATTAAATTCACTGTTTCTGCGTTTATAGTTTATCTTACTGAAACATTTTATTTAGTTTCATACAAATTTATTGTCTTCTTTCAGAATTTTAGTTTGTTTCCTCTTCTATTTTACAATCTACCGAATTATTTACTTTTCATCTTAATAAGAGTTTTGCTATTGTTACATTTTCGTTTTTTATATCAGCTATATTTCTTATCTTTAATATTTTAAGAAAAAAATTATTTTTTTTTAAGTTTTTAGAATTGAAGATCATTTCTTTTATTTACTCATACAATTTGGGAAGCTGTGATGAAATCCCTTAATAAAATTATTTACTGCGATTATTTGATGCTTCAACAAGTTTCTACTTATAAATTATCCAGGTAGTGATTTTTTATTGATTAATATTATTTCCATATTTTCTAAAGCAGTACAGTAAATGACTTTATTCTTGGTTAAAGAATTTGTTATTAACAGTTACAGTAGCAATTTTAACGGACTAACGCAGTACGATTTCTGCGGTGTCGACTTTAACGTAGTTCTAATGTTAGTAACGGGGGCCACCCTCTTATTCTCCAACTTATAGTCGACCAGCTTGTCTAGTATATTCATCCGCAGGTAGACCGTGTGCACACTATGTATATAATATAAAAACATATTCCTTCCAATAGAATTATTTATTTCTTATTGCAATATTATTTTTGTGGTTTCACAACTAATAAATTTAACACATGCAAGTGAAATTCTGAAAAGAAAGGATTCTTCGTTGGAATAATCTATTCCATAGGTATATACTCAAATTTTGTTTCAAGGGGTTAAATGAAACACGATAAGTGTATATAGTAAGTTACATCATAACATTGAAAAATCCTGGGCAAAGTTCTAATAAAGTACCGGCACCAACCCTAAATATATCAATGTAATTGTGAACAATGCGTTGGTAATTGCAATAGTAGCTTTGTTTATATCATTGTTCAAAATATATGATTTAGATACCTACAAGCTGAAAAAATTAAATGACTAGCAGCGGCAGACTGAAGTATATGCAGTACACTTTCTTTACGTTTTTTTTTCCTACTTGGACTTATAGTTATTTATAAGAAAACATCTTATTCCAATGACAAAGTTTTGAAACTGCACGTTAACGGCATACACACGTGATACCAATCTGGGGGTACAGATAGAGAGAGAGAGAGAGGAGGAAAGATGTATGCAGATACGCATGTTTGTATACATCACACACACATGGACACAGATCAATCCAGAAGTTATTTTTATGTTGGTTTTTGAAGTACATACATATATCTGAATAGAAACGGGGCACACAGGAAGGTCTGCTTCCGTTAAGATTTTACGAAGCTGTCATGACTGTTGCAGTGTTTAGTGAGACTTGTGTGTGTGCGTTTGCATTTTATAAAAAAAAAATAGGATGTGCACCGACTTTTTGTTCGAATTGTTATAATAATTTAAATTGGGGTTTATGCAGTGATGTGGAAAATGTTCTATTTTAGTGCTTTTTTACTATCTCTACATATGTATTCTAAGAATTTTTTTTAGCTTTAAATTTATATTGTTTTAAATATTATCAACTTATAGCATATTTCTACATATTGCATTGCGTTATTAGGAATACGAACAACAATATTCGGTTACCAAGACTACCTATTTTAATCATCAATACCGAAAAAGCACCTCTCAATATCTCATGCCTTATCCACATATGCGTTGCAAATTACAAATAATTGCATTGCATGACAAAGACTATTTTAATTATCAAATGTGTTCCTGAATTTAATCTTCTTAGATGTTTAAATGTATCATGAAAATCTAAGCTAAGTTGCTGTTACGTATCTCTTCTTTCCTTGTGGGATGACACCGTGTCGTTGTCGCCGCTTCTACTGCCCATTATTTTAAGGGACATCTTCAGAGTTGTTGTCTGAAACAGACTGAAATAGATAATAGACGAGATGACGCCACGGTTTTATCCCAAAAGTCAAGAAGTATTTCGTGAAATAAAAAATGAGGTATGGCCACCACACGACTTTCTTATACGTATGAGCGTTTCAAACTATACAATTTTAAGAATTTTTTTATACAAAACTTATTCAAAATTCAAATTTATTCTAAGTACTTCCATTCTCTTAATAAATCGCTATAGAATGCATACTTTGCAAGATATTCGAAAAAAAGTGCTTCTCGCTAAGAGTAAAAGTGCTACTTCCGGTCCGAATTTTGAAATTTCATGTATACAAAAAATATTGCAAATCCAACTCTAAATACTTTTGTACTCTTAATGAATATATATAGAATGCATAATTTACGACATATTTGCAAAAAATCGCTATTCGGGAAGAGTAAAAGTCCGAATTTTGAAACTTTTTTTATACAAAAGATATTTTAAATTATAATTTAAATACTTTTATACTCGTAATGTACCTGCCTAGAAAGCATGACTTGCGAGATATTCGCAAGACCTACTTCCGGTTGGAATTTCGAAAAACTTTTTTAAGACAATTTGTCTCAAATTTAATTTTGAGTACATTTGAATTCTTTATAAATTTGTTTAAACTTAGTAATTGACGAAATATTTGCAAAATTCGAATTTTTCACTCAAGTAAACTACTACTTCCGGTCTACCGATTTTACTGAAAAACTAACCAGCAGATCTCAAGAGGGAGATTATACACGTATATACAAAATTTGCAATAGATATCTACAGCAGTGGCGGCTGCTGGAGGGAGGGCAACGGGGGGCACTGCCCCCTCGTGACAAATTTCCCCGTGACAAATTTCTTTTAACAGATAAAGTAATTATAATAAATACCTAATTTGTATGTAATTTTTCTGATTTGTTTGATGACAAATAATATGTTTTCGAAAGTAACAGTCCGTCTTTTCAGCGCGTTTAAAAATCCCAGTCTGACGTAGGCTCCAGGGCATCTCGCGCGACTCCCCGTCTGTATTATTAATCGAGCGATAAAACGGGCGCGGGTAGCGCGCGTATATATGTAGGCGGCGGGGCACTAATCTATGGTGCCGGGTCCGGGTGGCGGTCCAGTATGTAATATACAGCGGTGAGTATGTTGTAATTTCAATAGGCGCAAATGCAACTATGAATTGCGTTAGTAACATTAAGACAGAATTAAAAAATCTAGGTCTCCCTAGACCAGATTTATTGATTAAATTAGAAGATCACAATTTGAAAACTAATAAAACCGCGACGAGAAAATTCAAAAGAAGCTCTTACAGTTTATTAGACTGGTTGTGTGGGTGTAATGTGCAAAATGCTTTTTTCTATTTCGGTGCTATAAAGTTCACTTTACGACATCCGTTTTGGTTGCAAAAGTATGTCTTTATCGCACGCTAATTTTGTTGTTTTGACGTTGGTAACAAAAAAAAAAAAAATGGAACCAAATTATATTTAAATGTCAAAATGTAAGCCTTTAATGCAACAAACATGTGCAATAGAAGTTGTACAAAGAATAAAAAGCACACATGCTAACATTTTATTTACTAATTAACAATATAAATTGTTAATCAGAGTTGGATGATAAGTTTTCTGATGCTACTATTGTAATTTACTTCCAAGGTTCAATAATACAACTGTTATAAAAGTTTGTTTTTGATAATATGTCGAGACTATGTTGGCGAAAGATTTTGTAAATTGTGTTCTGCTATTTTGCGAATCTGTGGGGGCGTGCAAAATAGAAAAAATCAAGTGAACGGTGCTTTTCTACTTTGAAGAGAATAAAAACATTTTCTAGAAATACCATGCGGGAAAGCAGACTATGTGCCTTAGCAATGTGTTCCATTGAAAAACAATTACTGACATCAACACCAAACTTCAATGAATGAGTTATTAATCATTTTGCTGATCGTAAGGAACGGCTGATGGATTTTATTTCCAAACAAGTTAATTAAATAGCATATTGGAGTTTATTTTTTGTCTGTACTTAATTTTTGATATTAAACACTCAGACCCCCGGTGCCCTCCCGTCCCAAAAAATCACGGGCCGCCACTGATCTACAGCGGTTTGACCGCTATCGTGGTCACAGACAGACATACAGACACACATACATGTTTTAAAAACCACATTTTTGGTATCAGGGGACTTTAAAACGTGGACATCTGCAAAAATCCCAAGGTCGAAAATGTTCGTCATCACAATACTTCCTTATACTACGTATAAGAAAGTAAAAAGACCATGGTAATACATATGTTCCACATAATGAGAATGAATGAAGAATATGAAACCATATATTTTTTGTTTATCACTAGCAATATATTCATAAAAGTATCTGTTCAAAATCATTTATTTTAGTTTTATCATACGTCCGTCCGTTTGAGATAAGAAAATCCGAGTTAGTATGTAATAATCACTAACTAGATAATTTCTTATGTATTACAAACTGTGTACGAGGCAAGTTTAAAATGGGAATTTTTTTTTAATGCACATGTAATAGTGAGGACGGTATTCGTACATTGTGGATTTGGTGAAAATTGTGAAAAGTATTTTTTATATGTATATAACTTAACTTATATCGCATGTGTCAAAAAACATTAGCCATAGGGGATCTGTGTATACGTATGCATGTATGTACGATGTATAGACACCGCGCTGCCACGTATTACATACATACGTATAAACTGATTACCTATGGCTAATGGTATTTGACAGAACCACCAAATATAATATTAAATGCTCCTCCTTACATACGAAAATAAGTCTGAAAATGGTAACTTAAGAAATGAGGTGCGACACTCTTATACGTATGTGCGTTCCGTATTTGTTATACAAAAGTTGTTCTGAATTGTGTTATAAAATAGAAGTACACTATTTCGTATTCGTATTATGTATAAATATGTGACAATGCTATAGCATTAGCAGCTTAATAACTATAATTACAATTAACCTTGAAATAGCAGTGAACAGCATTTGCAGACCATAGTTGTTTTTAATCATTTACAACTCATAGTACTTTGTCTGCCCGTTGTCATTTTCTTTGTTATATATAGGCATATGGGTCTCCTAAAACGTACCGACTCAGGTTTGTTATAGATAATACCAAAACATGCATATCTTATTTTTATATTCGAAAATGTATATAATTGCAATAATAAATAAAGGTATATTATGCGATCCTCATCTCAATAGCCACTAGGAAAGGTATTTGCAAAGCTCACTATAACACTGACCAACACATCTCAACTTTTGGTTTTGCCATGAAATGAGGTATATTATTTTTTATAGAAAGCAATAACATTTATTCAAAAAAAAAGGAAGATAGTCGAGTTACCTCTAATTACATTTTGATTTTTCTGTTTACAGAATACATACTTTAATTAGAAGTGACAAAATATTGCATTGTCTTTTATGAACAACATCCACATCCTTTTTTCTTCACGTCCAACAGTGATCTGCTAGGACTCTATTTACACCGCTGGCACCGTTTTTTTTAATGCCAAAATGTCTTGATGCAAGCGCTTGTCCTGCCAACACAGCAGTTCATAATGTATAGAATGTGCATTTTAAGCGGCATATTGCTTCCAGAATCGTGAAATGTTATTTTGGGAGCTTTTCTGGTAGGTCATTCATGATTTAGCGCCTTGAACAGCTTTACGTGCAGAGGTACCATTATAATGTTTTTTTTTTCTCCACTAAAGACTGATGTGTAATACATTGCCTTTTCTTGGTATAATGTTCTGTCGTAGTGCACTTCTGCTTAAGTCACGACAACAGTATTTGTTGTAATCAAATAAACAAACAATACTGAGGTAAAGTAAAAGCTATTTATGCTTAATCCTTAATCCACATCCTTTTTTCTTCACGTCCAACAGTGATCTGCTAGGACTCTATTTACACCGCTGGCACCGTTTTTTTTAATGCCAAAATGTCTTGATGCAAGCGCTTGTCCTGCTAATCGCTAACGTTCACTATATTTTCCAGCCAACACTCCAGTTCATAATGTATAGAATGTGCATTTTAAGCGGCATATTGCTTCCAGAATCGTGAAATGTTATTTTGGGAGCTTTTCTGGTAGGTCATTCATGATTTAGTGCCTTGAACAGCTTTACGTGCAGAGGTACCATTATAATGTTTTTTTTTCTCCACTAAAGACTGATGTGTAATACATTGCCTTTTCTTGGTATAATGTTCTGTCGTAGTGCACTTCTGCTTAAGTCACGACAACAGTATTTGTTGTAATCAAATAAACAAACAATACTGAGGTAAAGTAAAAGCTATTTATGCTTAATCGTTTTTTATTCTTACTTACAAAAGTAATGTGATCAAAACACACACCTCATTTTATGTCGATAAATTATATTAAAAAAAAATAAAGCAATAGATGATAAAATATATAAAACTGCTAGTACTAGAGGATGAAAAATTGTCACAAAAACGGCTATTCAATTGAAGCAATCGTAGGATACCGCTAATAATATTAAAATAATCAAAATATATATCAAACATCAAAAAAGGTACGTCTTGGAAAAGAAATTAAGAATTATTTTGCATCAGCTTAAAACTTTTATTATAAATTTATATTAAAATAATTATCGTTCATTTTGAAGAACTGCTCGATTTGCATCTTATTTGTCCTGACGTGAAATGCAGTGGAAGAGATGCGTCCCATTGAACGAAGAAAAGAAGCAAAAAATTGTAGTGGTATTGGACGTCTTAAGAACTGCACATGCGCCAGCATTCCTGAATAAATCCTAAATTGCAGAGATAAGAAACTTCTACTAGTTTTCACATTAGAATACTTATCGTGGCTTCTAACGCTATGCATTTTATGTACGACTAGGCCATTCAGCTCTGGCCATATACAGTGTAGCGAATAGCTCAGATGTAGACTGAAGAAAATAACACTTTCCTAATAACATTGTTATTCATCACGTCTCAGTCCGCCTTTCCGAGAAAGAGTTGATCAAATTTTCTGCAAGGGAAAAGCAGGGTAGTAGGTCTTGCATCCCAAAACCCACTGTAAGATTCGTTATCTTCATTCACGGGTAAAAATTCGAAAAACACAAGGTCTTGCGACATGGACATGGCACAACTTAACCGATACAAAGAATAGTGAGGAAGATTCGACCAAATCAATTGTATTGGAATGTAAAAGAGCCATTATTATGTTTAGCATTAAAACTATTATTAAGTATCACAAAATTATCTTATTTTGAACTAATACCAAGTAATTTCATATCCGCTTACACAATCACGCTATTTCGAAAAATAGGGGTAAATGAATTATGAAGAGTATCCACAAATACCTAAGACATGTGGAACCTAAGTCTGAGAAATTCAACATTACAACACGTCAATATAATATTGCTGAACCTGAATTTAGGAATATTAGTTCTGTCCATATCCACAAAGATGGGGTGAATAGACTGGAACTCTATGAACTAAATTTATTAACATTAATACATACCACTATCAGTGAACATTCTGAAGGAGTGTCGTTATTTGTTTTTTGAAGTGTAAACTTCTTTGGGCGCGTTGCGTTGATTGTGGGCAGTGAACAAGACTGAGCCGTCACGCTCGGCTATGTAACGCTCGTTCGGGTAAAGTCGGCTCGAGTCAACTAAGGGAACGAGAGAAATATATCATATAGAGGTACTTAATTTCAATTAAATTGAAATTTAAATGAATAAATAAATTCATGTCCCCGAGCAGATTCGATCCCGAGATCTCATGGATGAGAGGACGGCACTTTAGCATCAGACCAGCGCGGGAGTCGTAAGCGAATATTCATATTGTCTATTTATACTATGATATCAAAAATTAAATTGGTCAATGTTGGTCATGGAATGTAAAACGCTTGTCTTAGTTTAAATCATCCTTTTGAAATAATTCAATCATTGTCAAGCTACACTGACATTATCAATAACCTACAAATGTGTTACCTACTTAGTTCAGCTGTAAAATAATAATGAACTACAAGTTATGAAATAAATAACGTTTTTATTAACCGGAAAAACTAAATTACAATAATTGTTGGAAATGTCCTCCGTTTTGTTCAATGCACAAGTTTACGCGCCTCCTCATGCTGTGAAAAGCGTTTTGCAGCATTTCTGGCGTTATGGTTGCACATTGCTGAACAATTCTTTGTTGCAGTTCTTGCAAATTATGTATCGGATTTGCGAAAATCTTATTTTTTAAATAAGGAAAGATAAAATAGTCCATAATTGTCAAACAAGGTGATCTCGGAGGAAAGTCAACTTCCGTATGCAAACTTATCAGCCGGTCATCAAAAAACTCGCGGAGAAAAGCAAGATTTTCTCGTGTAGTATGTGCTGTTGCACCGTCTTGCTGGAAATAACCGTATTTAAGTTCATCATCGTCTATCTGTTGCACAAATTCAGTCAAAAAAATATTTCTGTACCTTTCTGCGTTGACGGTGAAATTGAAAAAAATTGACCCAATTATTCTTCTGCGAGAAACTGCCATCCAAACACCAATTTTCTGAGCATGTAGTGGCGTTTCAATAAAAATGTGCGGGTTATCAGTGCTCCACATTCGCATATTCTGAGAATTGATGTATCCCGAAAGGTGGAACCAAGCTTCGTCAGAAAAAAAAGTTAAGTTCAGCAGATCGTCGTTCATTAAATTATTAACGAACCATGGCAGTACGCAAGGCGTCCGGGGTGGTCTGCAGGCAGAAGAGCTTGATATGATTGCATCTTATATGGATGCATGTTCAGGTCCTTTACAATCGTTTGGCATGTTCCATAAGAAAGCCGAATTTCTTGAGAGAGACGTTTTAAAGGTTTTGTAGGCTCTTCTTCCATACGTTGACGAAAGTCATTAATACTTCTTCTGTACGAACTCTTGGTCTACAAGCACCTTTTTTATGCGTCACAGAACCAGTTTCGCGAAACACTTCAACACAATTTGTGAGGCATGCATAAAAATTGTCCGGTAATACTGCTACGGCTGGGAAGTGCTCTCGAAAATTGTCCAAACACAAACGTGGACTGTATTCCCAAGTTCCATTAACTAGCACACCCGTTCGAAAATAGGCTTCAATCATGTAAATTTTGTGCTCTGTGGTGAGAATCATGATTCAAAAACCGTGCAGGATTAGAAAACTTCAACACAATAACTTCACAGATTTTGACATTCAAAAAATTATGACATACCTAAATGTACGATGCACGCTACGACAATAATTTTAAAATCCATGACCACCATTGACCAATTTAATTGTTGATATCCCGGTATATACACACACGCGATTATATATCGCGGTCGCTGCCATAGCAACGGCCGCGAAATTGTATTTCGCGGACTGTGTTTTGTTGTGTGTGTATGAGACATTATCTCTATAATAATATAATAAATCTCAGCAACTGAATTCGTCGATGCAGGATGATCCTAATGTAATATAGAACGAAAAAAAAAAGTTGGATTTCGTATTATTAACCTCGCCTTGATGAAGTTTTCACTTCTGCCGTGTGGTTTTAAGCACACCCATTTTCTTGTTAATATTACCTACTTCACGCACATCTTTTCTATCCTCACTATGCAAATGATACTAAGTGATTAAAAACTATAATTGGTATTCAAAATAATATTATTATTTTTTTTGGATTTTGTAAGTATCGTTATTTCTATACTCCCGATCTATTTTATAGCATAGCCATCGTGAGATGCACATTATTTTGTTTACCTTAAAAAAATGTCCACATAGAATTATTCCATTACTTGGACAATCAAATTTAAGTGTTTTCTTAATTGTGTGAATTGAGTCAGAGTTTTTGGCATTTTACTGAAAACATGTTTCATTTTTTGATAAAGTATCTACAACTTCAAAATATACTAGACCCTGTCTTTATATTTTAATTGAAAGCTCCTAGTATTTGTCATATAATGTTCATTTTTAGCAAATGTTGATTTTACTAAATTGCTTCGTAGATCAAACATTTTCTCAGAAGTGGTGTATTTTTTATTGGCAACATTAATAGAATGATTGTAAAAATGCATTCAAGTCTGCGGTTCCTGGTACCAATTGTGTTTGATGCTTTGTATATTTTCCGTCTCCAGGAATTATTCACAACAGGAGGTCAACAACCAAAAACACAGGGTATTACAATAATAAATATTAGTATATGAAATGATTAATTACGTTGGTTTCAAAGTAAGCAAATCATAAAAAATAAAAATCAAATGTATCTTGCTATGCCATGTACTTCACAAACGACGTGATAAATTGACTGCAAGGGCTGTAGAGGTTACTGAAGAATATTAGGCTAGGTAGTGTTTTTAAGAAGCTGAAATTTATAGAAATCTCAGGGACAAAGTGAAACAGAGTTTTGTTCAGTGCAAAAAAAAAAGATCGGATACGAGAGATTCATTGAATTGGCTTACTACATTACCGAATGTCTTTTAACATGACATTGCACGATGATTGTAAATTCGTACAGGACGCAAAGTTTATATAGCAAGGGGCACGTCCTATGATCACCCGATGTTACACGAATTCCCGGATGTAAACGTGGTTCCGATATGCCTATACGGCACAATATACTAGAGGCGTTTTCGGAAAATGTATAGCATTAACCTGACCCGGTTAGAAAGTACCTAACGGGTTCAGTAACTTTACCCGGTTGAATGAAACATTTCCGAACGCAATTGCGGTCACGTTGAGTAACGTAACGTAAACGTCTGCATATAACCTTATAAATACCTATCTTCATAACATAGTTTAGCCACAGTATAAACAATGCTTTCATTCAGCAGGCGGATCGGGAACCGATCCCGCTCCAACCGTTCACTTCACAACAGTTGAGTATTCGCTGGACATGACCGCTCACCTTTATGTCATCGTCTGTTATCTGCTATTTTTCATTGCTGCCATATGTTAAAATTATAGAGATTAAACTAAATAAACAATAATAATAAATTGTTTTTCTGCGTTAAGGTTTGATGTAGTTTTTAGTGGAAGGGCTGGTTTTTCCAACCCCGAATATCAGGTAACCAAATAAGTTCATGCGGTTTTTTATGGTAAAATATAAATATTTATTAAGAAACAATAGTACAATATTATTCATCAAAGTAATTACCATCACACTCAATGACCTTTTGCCAACGTGACACCAATTTTTTTATGCCGGTATTGTAGAACTCTACGGATTTTGAATCAAAAAATTGACGGACTGCGTCTATTACATTAACTCGAGTTTTAAACTGCCTATATCTCATACAGTTGTCAAGAGACAAAAAAAGATGGTAATCACTTGGCGAAATGTCAGGGGAATATGGAGGGTGTGGCAATATTTCCCAGCCAAGTTCACAAATTTTTTCCCGGGTCACTTTTGCAGTATGCGGTTTGGCGTTATCTTGTAAGAATATCACTTTCTTTCGATTGATTAAAGAAGGCTGTTTTTGGATGAGTGCTGCTTGTACTCGCTGAAGTTGTTCACAATATAAGTTCGCAGTGATGGTTTGGCCCTTTTCCAAAAACTCATAATGGACTATTCCATTTGCTGTCCACCAAACACACAATAAAATCTTGTTTGGGTGCAAGGAAGCCTTGGGAGTGTGAGGTATTGCATCAGTAGGCGACAACCAGTGATACGAACGCTTAGAATTTGAGTATAATATCCATTTTTCGTCGCAGGTTAACAACCGATCAAGAAATGGTTCATTATCGTTGCGTGAAATGTTTGCCGAACAAATGGTAAGACGACTTAATTTGTTATCATTTGACAATTCATGTGGAACCCATTTGCTCAACTTCCACGTCTTTCCTAGCTGATGAAGATGCAAACGAATGGTTTCGTCACTCACATTGAACCTTTCTGCAAGCTCTAGGCACGTTGTACTGGAATTTGCCTCCACAACCTGTTGAAGATCCTCGTTGTTAATGATCTTCGGTCTTCCAGAGCGTGCTTCATCGGTTAAGTTGAAATCTCCCGAAGAAAATTTCTTGAACCACTTCTGTGCTGTTCGATCACTTACGACACCATCTCCGAATGCGGTACATATTTTTCGCGTCGCCACTGCAGCTTTAGTACCAAGTTTGTACTCATAGAGTAAACAACCTCGAATTAAAGTTTTATTCGTTTCCATTTTCAACTATTCAAATTAATAATTAAATAATTGTCACGAAATGTGTATGTATTAAATGACAGAAGGATTGATACTAAAGTGGATGACAGATAACAGACAAGTGCTATCGATCAACAACTTAAAGAATACTCATGGCACTCTGCTGTATACAAAAACCGCATGAACTTATTTGGTTACCTGATATAATACTGAGTGAACTCCAATATTATAATACATTTATTACTGCACAATACCTTTAATTTGCTGTATCTTACTTTTCTAGTAACTTTTTTGAGAAGTATGTATTAGGTTGGTCTTGGAATGAATCAATGGCGCATGCGTACAGAATACGCTCACCAAGTGAGCATAGAATTTTTCCGCTCACAAAAATGGCGACCGCTCCTGAACATGTTCAGAGTGAGCGCTCGTCTACTAGACATGATCACTGAACAGTTGCGCAACTGTTGCGTCTGCTGAATGAAAGCAATAATAAACATATCCAGTAGTTGCAGTCAGTGTCGGCACCTTTGATCTTTAGAAACCAAGTTGTATGTTCGCGCATTGTAATGCGCAATGTCGCATAGCGGAGAGATCGGAAAGTTATTTAATAAGCAGGTCCGGATCTAATCCTATTTTAAAATAATCGGGGCCGGATTAACTAAATTTGTTAATAAATGAAAGTATTTGAATTAGAAATATTTAACAATAATTATGTACGTTATGATGCATATCATTGTCTTAGATTTGAAACCTGTGGCCAATTTAACAAATTTTACAAAATGTTGAAAACTATTTTGGAAAAGTCTACTAGATGGAATAAAATGATTTGGACGAAAATTATACATTTAATGCTAGTTTGAATATATGAGTTACATTTAAATATTACTATATTTGATATAATTTGTAAATGTTGCAAAATAACAAAATTAAAAACTATCTTGGAAAAAAAAGCCTAATAGGTGGAATAAAATTATATATTTTAATGCTAGTTTTAATATACGAGTTACATTTAAATTTTACAATATTTGACATATTTTATAAATGTTGCAAAATAACTTAAAATTAAAAACCATCTTGGAAAAAAGTCTCATAGATGGAATAAAATTATATATTTTAATGCTAGTTTTAATATACGAGTTATGTACATTTAAATTGTACAATATTTGACATATTTTATAGATGTTGCAAAATAACTTAAAATTAAAAACCATCTTGGAAAAAAGTCTCATAGATGGAATAAAATTACATATTTTAATGCTAGTTTGAATATATGAGTTACATTTAAATTTTACAATATTTGACATATTTTATAAATGTTGCAAAATAACTTAAAATTAAAAATCATCTTATAAAAAAGTCTCATAGATGGAATAAAATTATATATTTTAATGCTAGTTTGAATATATAAGTTACATTTAAATGTTACAATATATATTATAAATGTTGTTTTCTTACTTTTTTTATTTTGTGTTTTAAAGTTTCTATTTGCAAATTTAAGTGTGTAGTAAATGCGAACTCTTATGTATAAGCAAAGTAAGTAATCGTGTGGAAAATTTTGACATGGACTAATAAAATGTATTTCTTGGAGCTGGGCTTTAATTTGTGACCCAACGTTTGGACCCACTGACAACTGAGGAAAAATGGAAGAAAAGGTTTCTTCTAATTGTAGAAGATACTCAATAAAATTGGAACAGGGCATCAGTAATTTACCAAAAGTATCTCTTTCCTTATTCTGATACGCTTTGAAGTAGCAAAACATATTGTTTTCATTAAGTTCTGAATTACTTTTTGAAAAGGCAACGCACTGCTCACACTGATGTCTAGAAAGACACTTCTTAAACAAATAACCAGCGATATACACAACAGCATTTTGTTCAGGTAAATCTAAATGTTGATAATCAGTGGTATCCAGTGCTAATACATTAATAAAAACCGTTTCTTCAGGAAAAAGTACATCTAACTTTTGAAAAGATGCAGTCTGCAAGTTTAGTAAAACTGAATCTAAATCATCAACACAATTGGATCCCCCTGATAAATGAAAATAATTCAAAGTAAATAACTTTTTGAATGCTCGAGAAAACTGTATACATGTTGGATTAGTAGAGTTTCCTCCCTGTTGTCGAACAGTTCCAAAAAAATTTTCAATTGCATCTTGATTGAGTCTTCTGGTACACAAATATTTTATACCTTTATTTTTAGTAATATCCCATATTGCCATAACAGAAGAAATTGAAATTATCCAACCATTAATAAAATTTAAGGTCTGTGTAACATCATCATTATTCACATTTAACACGACTAAATTCTTGAAAAGGTCCAACATGTCATTTAGAACTTTAAGCTGGCTTTCAGTTCCGTAAAAAGGTCTATTTAATACCTTGCTGCTCTTAAATGATTGTGAATTCAGTACATCAAATAAATCATCCATTTTGGATATAAAAGTTGCAGTTGCCATTGCTGTTTGTGGGAAAAAATTAAGAGCTATATAAGTATTTAAACCAGCAGCAACTGATGCACTTAAAACTTGTGCAGCCAGCTTTACTTTCATTTTTTGGAAGTTATTAGGTTCTAGATGCATATCTGATAAACGAGGGGCTTGCCGAAAAGATTGTTGCTTGTCTTTGTTATAAAATTCACTAATATAACACTTATTTGTTATTCCTTCTTTTATTACAAATTTATGTGTAAATGTTATTTCTTGTAGACTTTAAAAGATGTGGTATATCAAATATATAGAAATTTTTTTTATTATTTACTTGGAAATAAGGTGTTGTAGCAGATACCCCAATTTCTTTGGAAAGTTTTAAAAAATTTGTTCCTTGATCAGATATGCATGCTAGTACATTTAAATTAATTAGAAATAATCTTTCAATCGTATTAAATCGTTTACCTTACAAGAATTATTTATAAAAAAGTATGCCAGTGGCTGTTTCCAATTTGAATAAACACCTCTGGCCATCAAAACCAATGCATTATTAGCTGGACTATATGTTTTTGTAGTAGTTTCATGAAAGCCTATTATTTCATCTTTAGATCTATTATAAAAAAGAAATGTCTTTAATGACATTTCGTCAATACACAGCTCACAATGCCTCGCTTCTTCACTCATCATTTCAACTTTTCTTCCTATTACCATAAAAAGGAAGTTATTCAACCCCACTGTTATGTTCCATTTACTGGTTAATCTGCATAAAGTTGCTTTTGATGGCAAATGGAGAATATCAGATAAAAATCTATAAACTTTAGGGCTGAGAAAATATATAGTTAACGCAAACTGTTTAAATTCATTTGTATATCTGAAACCATGAGTCCTTTTACTTGATAATTTCAGCTGCATTTTAAACAGATTAACCGTGGCCTCATTAAAATGGCTTTCACAAAATGTAATAAAATCAGCATCAGAAATCGGATTTTCTTTCTCTGTCAGAGTAGAAACCTTCCCTTCCGCTCTCTTTAGAACACCTTTCAAATACCGAATCTCAGTTTTTAATTTGCTCTTCCTGGGACTTGTAGCTGACAGGCTTTGCGGTGTTTGCACATAAATGATAGCTAAACATAAGAAATATAATTTAATGATATCACATAAAACATCAAAAACTGTTATTACCTGTATGAGTTTCAGTATGTTGATCGGTAATCACATTAACATCTTTACTTGTGCCTGGTAGTGGATCATCTTTTAACACAGGTGTAACATCTGTACATTCTGTAAAATAGAATTATCATATATAAAAAAAGGTGTATGTAATCTTGGTTGTTAGAAAAATCACAGAGGCATCAAAATCAAATAAATATAGCAAAGCTAGTTGCAATCAATATATTTGTGATTAATTTGATATAATCATCATTTAAAAGAATTTTTTATTAAGAAAAGATTAATTTCAAAAAATTAACAGTTGATTTTATAAGTTTATCTATCCTAGGGCTTACCTGTAAGAAATAAAGTGAGCACTGCAGTAATTTCTAGCCTGTTTTTCATTACATTTTTGAAGTAAGAGTTTTCAAAATGAATGCTACAGACTTTGGCATTTTTCTTTACAGAACTTGTTTCTCCAATTCGAGCAATCCACTCCTTACGCCTAGTGCAGAAAAAATTATTAATCATATGCAACTATAATTATGTACAAGTATGGCTTGAATGATGTAGCAATTTTAACCATTAATAATTTATGTCAATATTTTTTTATATTTTACAATAACTTTTTATAAATCCTATAATCCTTTATGTCGTACTTATGTGCATGTATATCTGAATATTTATTTGAATTTTACGCTTACCTTATTTCCTCAGATGGAATATTAAAAAAACTAATGTCTTTTATGTCCTTTGAATACACACTTTTACACTGCGGTACACAACACTTTATACTCATTGTACTCGATTAATTTAACACACTAAATCAAATAAATCTTTCGCAATTATCCACAAAAACCTAATTCACTTTCAAAACGGTTGGTTATTTTCAAAAGCACGTACTAGGATCTGTTGACAAACAGACTATAAACAAGTCTAATTCTGTTTCTTACCGTCACTGCGACACTGCGCAAGAAACAACTTGGTCTCAATAAATTTTGGGAGTGCAACTACTGGGAAGGTTTATACTGTGGTTTAGCTGTACTGGCAATACGACATAAAAATGGGCCGGGAGGGGGTAAAACAACCCGCATTATCCTACCCACTTATCAGGGTTATGAAAATCGAACCGGGTTGTTGAACCCGGTTACTTTTTCGATTATACGAACACGGTTGTTTTTACCCGACTGAATTAACGAACGCATTCGTGCTAATGAAAATAAAATTAAAATTAAATAGAGATTCTCTCCAATAAATATAACAGAATAACAACTCTGTAAAAATAAGAAAAACAGATTTATGGGAGAATTATACTTTAAAAAATAATATACCAACTCTTCTCAATAAAATAAGGAAAACTCCAAAACTAAATGAAAGAGTCTCTTAAGCATGTTTTACATTTGTCAATTAAATCATTAATTAATCCATGAATTCATATACAAATAAATTTTATCATTTTACACTCAACAATAAATTCATGAATTTGTTCATGAATATCATGAGGATCAACTGTAATCACCTGTAACAGTAAATTTTAAGGAACTTAGGACGTAAATAAATAGCGGTGCTGGTTGGCATCTAACATAAAAATGTAAAAGTTACTAAAACTTACTAGAACATTGACGATAGAACATGTTCTAATTCACCAACTAATTCATGAACTACGTCGATCTTTGTATAACACTCATAAATTTTTGTTCATGAACTAATTCATGAATTAGTTGACAAATGTAAAACAGGCTTTAGAGAAAAAGAAATAAGCACGCAACTGATGTACATACATTATTGTACATATCTCGCGAAGATTATTTTTTCGAATATACTTCCGAAGAATATCGATTACGTCCTGTGATCATAGTACTCTCGATCTTGGTGTATATGTTAAATTGAGTGTTTTTAAACTCGATTTGAAAGAGAAGATTTAAAATGTTTTTTGAACATCTGAGTTGAAAAAGAAGGTGGTATAGGTAAACCTAGTCGATTACCCTATCGAAATCGGGAATAAGTGCGAGCTAGTCCTGGAATATTTTATAGGGTTCGTGCATTCCCGAGTTGATGATAGAATTAATCATAACAGTAAATAAATAAGACTGAGCAACTACTATAAATTAAAGTTTTTTACTTTACCCCTATAACTATACATATTCGGTATATTAACCAAAATTGCATGTTTTGGTGTTGTCGCTATCTGTTTGGTGCAGCATGCATACACGAACTAAGTAGGTATATTGCATTAGAACTCATTCGAGTTTCATACGCAATCTTCCAATCAGTTACTAGTCTTAAATTAACATAGTGCTAATAGAATACTTCCAGACACGTTATTTTAACTTAAATACATCTATATCTTGGTGATGATAATATGAGATATGTACAAAAAACTTGTGATACTAGTGATATTACTATTTGTAAGATACTTTACTCGAGGGTACTCTGCAGTGAAATGTTAATAAGTTAAAATGTTGAAGCACACTTCACAAAACGGAATAGAAAAAAATGTTAGAGTAAGAAAACGTAGCATAATATCTATTATGTTTAGAAGGAAAAGTGTTGCTTCAGCTTATTCAACAGACATGGTTGTGTTACGCGAGAGGAGAGGAAGACATTCATTTTCTTGTCCAAATTCCAATTTGTACTTCGAGGTAATGTATAACTATTGCATAAGGAATTTTAATTAAAATAATAATATAATTACATATATCCTAAGTATGATGATGCATTACTTATACTATTATCTGTGAAATATGTAGGCACCCATATGTATCCGAGCATATTTCAGGAACTCGTATGTAATAGATTACATTAACAGTTTTTTTGCTTAACACGGTACTTATTAGATAAGGCCAGTCTCGTCTTATTAGCCATTTTCACAATTGTAGTCGTTCTTAGACAGACTACGTCTCCAAAATATTTTATTATTGCTTTTGTTTTTAAAAGTTAATATATGTCAATCAAGAGCTAAATAAATAATATTTCACATTACATAACCAGACAAAATAATAACATTATGTGACATACAGGCAACCTATAATTTGTATATGAATAACGAATATATGAATACAAAATACCTATTTTAGATCAGAAACTTTGTTATGAAGTAATACAATCTTTGATAGAATACTTCTTAATTGGAATGATGCTGTAGGAAAAATAAGTACATACATTACGTTTCTAGAAGTGTCCGCATTATATATAGCTTTTTTGTTTATGTTATATATTCCGTCTATTTATCTAAGGAAGATGTTTTTTCACAAAGTGTTTTAGTAAATTTGTTCCAACTGCAGGATATTCTGATTAGCACAAAATCAACATCGTCTTCCTTATCTGTTTTAAAAAACTTTGAGTAGGTATTATTCATTTTACCCTGAAGATACCAATTGGCCTTTCTACTTTTTAATATATTCGATCGCGGTTTTTCCAGCGTTTTCAGGGTTCTGTATAACAGTTTTGAATTTTCTTTGCGCTTTTTTCCTTTTTATGTCTTAAATATTTCCATAACTTTCTTTTAGCAATCACATTTGCCTATTTTCGATCTTTATATACCTAAAATGATTTGTGGTTTGTAGACATTTTCCATTCTCTTCTTATCCTTGGCGATATTCCTAATGTAATCATTTCTTCTTGTTTTTTGTATTTCCAATTATTTTATATAGATGTTTATCGCTGCCTGTGTTTCAATTTTTTAAGAGGCGTCGACACGTTTTCCGAATACTTCACACGCGAAACTTGTTTAATTATTATTCATTTTAATAAAAAATGTTTTGAAAAACAAAATGTCCTTCTCAAAAGACGAAATGAACAGATAAAGAGAACGCAAAAACATGTACAATAATAAATTAAACAACGTTGTCGAAAACATTTCTTGGCTACTTTTCGAATCTATAAAGTTACATCCATTATTTGATATATTGGGTATACCCAATATGTACATACACAATCGAATTCTAGCAGCATTTTACAACATAATTCCAAAAGTAGTTGATAGCTTAAGGGGGCTTACGCAGAGGTGCCGGCTAACTGCCGTGAGGTAGGACGTAAGGAGAGCGCCATATGCGCTAATGCAAATTCCGTCGTTGTAAGGTATTCTTTCAAGTAAAACAAACAGCACAATTTTTTGTTTATCTTATTATGTTTTTGCATTAAATTGAATACAAAGAGTTAAAGGTTTCGTCGGGAGTACTTTCTTATAATTAAAATTATTTACTTCTACATTTCACACTCGAAGTTGGCAAAATTAACACCGTTTCAGAAATTTTATTTTAAAAACTAATTCCAGTCGAACATGCATTGAGCCTTAGTTTATTTGTGTTTAAATTTCGTTTTGATATTTCGTAAATGAAAGCAGTACTATTGCTTGAACGAAACCTTTTAAATTCCAGAATTTGCATTTGCACGTATGGCGCCACCCCCTTACGTCCTACCTCACGGCAGTTAGTCGGCACCTCTGCATAAGCCCCTTTAAAGCAATCTTCCATGAAACGATATCTTTGTGTTACTCAAAAAGAATAACACTTTTATATTTAATGTAGATATTTTAAAGACTGCATTTGTTGTGTTATTGTTTATTTATTTATTCGTTAAAAGTTATATTCGTGAGTAACTTTTTCAGTATGTGTGTAATATTATTTGTTGCTTGTCGCAATCCTGTAAAGTGCGATGCAGAAGTGGCATTTTGAATAGATTTATAAATCATAATACTCTTTCTTTCTTTACTTGTGCATTGATTTGACTATATGTAATAGGTTTAATAAGTATTACATATATCAATTGGATTAATATTTAATGTTAATGTTACCCCAATAACTATATGAGTAATAATAACTGCATAATTAAATCAATTTGGCAAAAGCTATTTGATTATTCAGTGAGTATTGACAAAAATTAAAAATCGGTAAATATCTCAAAAATCATTAAGTGGTTCATGAAGAACATGTCTAATCAGATTGAAGGAGAAATACATTTTAAATTTTATATCCTAGGAATTGAGAAAAAATTAAGGTATACATGTCAATGTCAAAAATCAGACGTCTATTCTACGGCGCTTTAATTTCAGATAAATTAATTTGGAGCGAAAAAACAATTTTTTCTTGTGAAAACGGAACTTTTACACGTCTATATGCCGTATATTTTAAGATATCAGTATTTTACAGACTTTATATTTAGTATATACGGATAGAGATCAGAAGTTATGCTACATATGTATATACGAGTGCAAGTCAAATTTACACGAGGCTTTGTTGACTGAAGGGTCGCCGTGTGTGGTGGGGCGGTTGAATTTGATTGGTGGGGATGCTCAGATTGGTGACTCATCTCAGCAGATTCGTCCATCGTTTTGTTTAGTAGTTTTCAGGATGAGCGAAGCAAATATACCCGCGTCTGTTACGCAACGCATCATAATAAAGCTTCTCACCTGTGAAAACGCGAAACCAACTGAAATTCATCGCAGACTGTAGGTCCAGTTTAGGGAAGATAAACTTTCATGGGCTAGAGTGAAAACATTGTGCAGTGAGTTTTCATGAAAATGTCGAAAAGCCCTCGCACCAGCGTGACGGTTAAGAACGTTTCTGGGTATGGAGAATGATCCTGCGCGTTGATGTTTTGAGCGAACATACTGTTGCGGCCTCCTAGATCAAGTGAGGCGTTTGTATTCATACAGGCCTGACTTATCATTCCATTTGTTTGGGCCATTAAAAAAAGCATTGGGAGGAGAGCGCTTCGTGTCAAATGATTATTGAGCACGCGTCCGACTTTTTTGACGATAATGGGATGAAAAATCTGCCTAAACGTTGGGCAAAAGGCATCTTCAAAGGGGGAGACCATCTAGAGAAGTAAGATGTTGCTTGTGAAATAAATATTTTCTTAAAAGAAAGCCCGTTTAAATCTAATTTGCTCTCGTAAATATTACAATGTAATGGTCTGTTACTCACTAAGTGTAGTTTATATTATATGAAATATTGAAAACCAAGTAAAATTAGTTTCTCATAGAAATTCCACAAATTTAATTGTACAGATTATTTTAGTAACCTGGCTCATAATAACAAATCTAACGTAACTTTTAAAATGTTGGAAAAAAAATTAAAAAAATAGATACGAACCCCTAAATTTAGTACACATTAATTAAAGACAACAAAATTTGGGTGTAATTTTTCATATTGTTTACTACATGGCAGAATTTATCTTTTGTAAAACGCCTAATCAGGTACTCGCTAAATATGATTTGGACTTGTTAAGTTTTTAATAAGCATAAATTAATAGAATAAATAAACTACGTAAACTTAGTTTCAAAAATTATTTAATAATATCACTACAATATTGTTTCGCCAAACTTTGGCATCATCAGGTGATGAGAAACTCATCACCTGATGATGAGAAACTCATCACCTGATGATGCCAAAGTTTGGCGAAACAATATTGTAGTGATATTATTAAATAATTTTTGAAACTAAGTTTACGTAGTTTATTTATTCAGTTAAATATGGAGTTTCAACATGTATCAGCCTCATCAATTAACTATAAATTAATAGAATAATCATATTTAAAAAACAAAAACGCATAATTTTTCCGAGTGCGAACTAACTTTATTGTAGTCACTCTATATACTGAGTACTGAAACGTTGTTTGTATGAGAATCTTACTTAAATGGTAGAGATAAATTCAACAATTTCAACATTTGCGTGCAAATAGAGATATCTTACGTAGTTTTAGTCTCATGCACACAACGTTCTACTTTTCTATACATTTTGAATTATTTTATACACTACAATAAATACCATTACTTTTACGTGAGTGTTTTACTTGGTTCTGGTTTTCTGTAGGCAGACACTTATAAGGAGTCTACACTTTCATCAGATTCGCATGAATACGATGGTTGTGGGCTTATTTAGGATTGTTCTTCATTCATAAATTTGATCTTTTTTACTCGATCTGACAATCTTATTTATTAACTACTTGGACTGCGTATTGAGGTCATTTATACCGTGCATTGTTTTTAACGCGGAACATAGGGATTTGCGTGATAAAAATGCTACCCCATGTTAACTTTTGTTGCGGACCAAATTTGAAAGATATTTGCGTTTCATTTAATAAATCAAACATTTTTCTACCAAGTGTACATTGTTTTAATGACTTGAAGTTGTTCTTTTTAATTATTTTTTCGTTTTCGGTTGTAATTAATTCGCACAAAATTGAGTGACAAAATCAACGCGCAACATTTTATGCTAGATGACATCGCTTGTCACTTCGCTAGAGACAAGTAAATTTTGTTTTTCAGTTGCAGAACGAGTGGAAATTGTTGACAACTTTGCTGCAGCATATCCTGATCAGCCAGTTTTAAGCATTTCTACAGTGTCTCGAATTTACAATGAATTCCAGAGCACAGGCTGGGTAAATTGTGACCACAGGAAACATATTAGAAATCCATCGGCCGTCACAGAAGAAACCAATATGAAGATTTGTTTGATGCTTGAAAACGGGGGCTTCACAAGCTGAAATATGCTTGCTGATCAGTTGTAAATTTCAGGAAGCAGTTGCCATAAATCCTTGAAGACCGAAAAGTACATATCTTATAAGATTCAAAATGTTCACTGATTGTTACCAACCGACTTCTTCCAAAAATGGATTTTTGCCAATTTTGGATGAAAAAAAAATATGATCCAAATCTGTTAACAAGAAATTTATTTACGATTATACGTGGAACATATAAATTTACTTGCTAAAAGTTCTACCCCAACTTAACTTTTGTTGCGGTATAAATAATAAAAATAAATGTAATTTTACACATTTTGGGATAATTTATTGAATTGGGGAATATAAAAATAATTTAAAGAAATTGTTCAAAATGTTTACACTCGTCAGAAAACAGTATTTTTGTTAAAACATTTTTATCATTATTTATTATTTCCATCCAATATTGGCAAAATTCCATTCTTGGGAAGAAATCTGTGAACATTTTCAATCTTATAAGATTTGTACTTTTCGGTTTTCAACGCTTTATAGCAACTGCTTCTTGAAATTTGGAACTGGTCGGCAAGCATATTTAAGCTTGTGGAGCCCTCGTTTTCAACCATCAAACAAATGTTTATTTTGGTCTATTCTGTAACTGCAGTTGGATTTCTAATTCGTTTCCTGTGGTCACAATTTACGCAGCCTCTGGTCTTGAATTCATTGTAAATTCGAGACACTGTCGAAATACTTAAAACTGGCCGATCAGAATATGCTGCAGCAAAGTTGTCAACAATATCTCTGAAGAACATTCCTTGGATACATGCCGTAACAATTTCCACTCGTTCTACTACTGTGTACGGTTGCGGCCAATAAATATCGGGCAGCAATTTTTGTGATTGTAAAAATTATAATTATTAATCTGTCATCTTTTATAATTTCATATTAGTAATCTGTCATTTCGAGAAAATTCATGCCTCCTCATTTATCCTCCGTAGAGAAAGCTAAAATTGTTACCTTACTTGAAGAAGGTTTCATGTAAGTCATTAATTCTCATATAAGTGCCCAATATTTATTGGCCGCAACTGTACATTTTTATCTTAAATTTACTTGTCACTAGCGAAGTGACAAGCGATGTCATCTAGCATAAAATGTTTAAATGTTTACGCTACGTTGATTTTGCCACTCAATTTTATGCGAATTAATTACAACAGAAAACGAAAAAATAATTAAAAAGAACAAATTCATGTCATTAAAAACAATGTACAATTGGTAGAAAAATGTTTGATTTATTAAATGAAACGCAAATTTCTTTCAAATTTGATCCGCAACAAAAGTTAACATGGGGTAGAATTTTTAGCACGCAAATCCCTATGATCCGCGTTAAAAAAACGTACGGTATACCTGACAGTGTAACCAAATAAACGCATTAAGTTCATACGACCCATGGAGGAGGGGGGAGAGAGCATAAGCCGGCTTGTGGATGAGGAAATCTGAAGGCGTAAGACGAAAGGGGGAAGTAACGCCCACAGTTATGCAACCCGCTGCAGACGCCCAACCATTGGTATAAATACGCATTTAAATATATGGTAAAGAATTAACTGTGAACGCAAAATGAAGATCTCTGATCATTTTGAACAAATTTTAATGCAACAAGCTTGATTACTATCATATAACAACACAAACCTAAATATTATTTCACTTAATTGATAATATTTTTGCCAACAACTTATATTAATTATGAAATTTAAAATTATAATAATTATATAACGGCCTACTGTAACAGCTACATAATATCATCCTACACTACACAGTACTTACTTACTTATTTACCACTAAAAAGTATCAACTTATTAAAAATCTGCCTTTTGGATGCCGCTTTATCTACCGACCTTTTCGCAATGTAATGCATGCGAATGTCTATATATTTTTTAGCGACTGTTTTTATCAATAAAATTATATGGTTGTCAATTGGAGATTGATTAAGTGCGTGTCCTTTTAACAAAGTAAAGATATCTTTATTAAGAAAATAATGAAGAACACTGCTGCACATTCTTTCACTACTAAATTTTTTTAAAAGAAATTTCCCACCACTTTCTGCCAAGGCTTGCTTTACGCATTTTTCTGCAGTTTCACATACGATTATTACGTCTGTTGATGGAAACATTAAACCACCCCGATTTTTAATAAAAGTTAGTTTACATGATTTATCGTTAAACGGGCCCACTAACGCAATTAAACATTCCTCGCACGCTAAAGTTTTGTGTAAATGCCTAACCACCCACCCAGCAATATGTCTTACCACACTGGTTGCAAAAACAGTAAGTGATTGAACTGAATTTATGTAAGCATGGTCCGTGTCGTCTTCAACACATATATAATTGTCAATATTTTCTGAACGGAAGCCAGGAGTACTTAAATTTAATCGTTCTTGGGGAGACATAGATGTACAGTGTAAAACGGAAATTTCTTCGAGCGGTATACAATTTCCCTTATCATGTGCCCTTAATTCCAAGTGAACTAAATTTTTTTTGTATGCCGATATGAACTGTTTTGCAGTTGGATTGTTATTACTGCCACCATGAGATCTAATTATGCCAAAAAATAGCTCAAGATGATCCTGACTCATTCTATAAACTGGAATACAAGAAAGTAATACAGTTTCCTGACAGACATTAACATACATTTTTTTCAGGCTTTCGATGCAGATTATAAAGCCTAGAAATCCAGTCTTACGATTGCTGTTTATCATAAGATCTCCAGTTCTGTTAATAGTTAAACTGGCAATGTAGTTTTTACAAAAATCTAGGTATTCAAATAATTCTTGATGGTTGTCTGGATTAATAGGTTTTTTAAAACCACACTGCTGAATAGTTTTGGAATTAAAAATATCAAAAATATTGTTAAATATTATTAAAAACCTGACTGTAGCCTCACATGCTTCGAAGTCTTCAAGATGCAGCACGTCCTTACAGAATTGCAAGGCATCTGCAACCGATCTGCTGATAACTTGAGTTGCCAAGCGAACTTTCATTTTTTGTACAGCGAAGTGAACATGAAGTCCCCTCAATTTATTGCCCAAGTGCAGTCCTTCACCTTCTTGTAGGTCATGGAGTTTGGTAACATACCCCCATAAGATTGTATTCTTCTGGTCGTCGATTATTAAACCTTTCTCTCCCAATGTATTGCGGATTAGTTTTATCATGTGACACGGATCTGGTAAGATGTAAGCGTCTTCGTTGGTTACAGGATGTTTAAATGATGTTTTCAAATTGTTCACTGAGTCAAGGCGACAACCTAATTTTGTCGCCATTGTAAAGTTGCTAGGAGCCCCATCAAAAGTTAGTGATAGGACTCTCATCCCAGTTTGGTTTATTAAGGTTAAACACTGGTTTACCAAATTAGCTTTCTGCTCACCAGTCATACTGTCAATAAGGAAATATCCCAGAGGAATTTTCCAACTGCCATTTATGGACACAAGCATAAAAACCAACGCGTTTTTTGCTAATGATCTGTCGTCTCCGTCTAGTCCAGCTCCTATGTCTACATAACCAGTCATTCCTTTGTTGTCATACTCCAGAATTTGACGTATGGCTATCTCATCTAGCATTAAGGCGGCAAATGTTATTGAGCCACTTCCACTTGATTTTTCCGTGATTTGTTTCAGAGCATGAAATGATTCTGATGTAAATCCTGGGGCTCCATTGACGGCCTTGTACCAATTGGTTATAGTTTTTGGGTGTGGCAAACAAGTATTAAAGGATTCACGAACATATCTATAGCCTTTCGGTGAGTAATAATGCAAAGTTAATGCAAATTTGCGAAGTTCTGGAGAATATAACTTTGGCATTCGTTTGGCTGATTTAGCTAATTGTCTTTTTATAATTTCTTTGTTTGAACCTACTATATTACACAAAATATTGGCGTTTTCGTCAAGCAAAAATTTTTCGTCCTTCAAGCATTTGATAACATTTCGCATTGTTGCAATCTTCTTAACTTGCCGACGCCTTGTCTGTTGAAGCCCTTTTATTTTCCTTCTGTAGTTTTGAATTTTTTTATTGTACACTGTCCTCACTTCCATTACAGCAGCAGATTCTAATCGATGTTTCCGATCTGGAGAAAATGATGTTGTCCTTGATGACAATGTTCTAATTGATTCAGTGTAGATCTCAGTATTCTCAGTGGTGGTTGAGGGTCCAGGTCCCGTTTCATTAGAGGCCTCACCTTTTGCGTTTGAAACGAAGGCCTTGGTACAACGTTCCGGTGATTTACGTTTTCGGTAAGGTCTTTTCAACGAAGGCTAAAAAGGAAGTTCAGTTTTAAATGACCAAGCAACATAATTTCAAACAAAAGCTTAACCTTTTGTAAATAAGCCGGAAAAGCTGGGAAGATTGTGGGCACTGCATCTCGACGAAGCTTTCGAAAATTTGGAGAACCACTATCAAAACAATCTTCGGTAAAATGTACGGAGCATAATACACTTCTGTCTTTAGGCGTCCAATCGACACGTCTTACATTCTGAATCCATTTATTTTTAACCTCAACATCTCTAGGAAATCTGTAACAACTGTTATTTTATTAATTGCAATTAGAATCACGACGGCGCGGCCTTAGAATCGGGTTCCTTATACATAAATTACATTGTGCGGCTTCACCCTACAAAAACAAAAACTTTACTTACTTGTGGAAGCTTAACTTGGTCGTTATAGGATGCTTGGGTTGAGTTGTCCTCCAGTCTGTTCTATTTGAACAGCCAAAAGCAGAGCAACACACCATTATTATTGTTTTTAACACGAAGAACACAAAGCTATTCTAACACAAATACTTGTGCAGATTTAAACCTGTGATTTAAACGACAGCGTACAAATGACTAACTTAGATCTTGATCGGGATATTAAAAAATTACAGGCACTTTATTTAGGTTCAATATTTTAACGCAAAAAGCTTCATCCACCATAAATAAACAAAAAATAAACACGTGTAGTCAAACGCAAATCTACTTTGTTTGGGCGTCTAATGGCGACTCTGCCCGATCATGCGCACCAACAGCGACTTCAATCCCGATCTGTTATGTTACCTCCCCCCTCCTCCATGATACGACCAGACTACATTTTCGAACCCTACACTACCGCATCTGGTCGACTATTAGCGCAAAAAATGATTAGACTACTAATCGATGCTGTTAGCGCTTATAAATAAACACAAAACCATTAATTTTTACATTTGTTTTTGTATACTAATTAAAGATTTATTTTTGTTGTCTTCTTGCAGATCGACTATCCAGAGGTTGATGAAAGTCGAATTTCGCAAAATTCATCACTAATGGATCACTCCCATCATCGTATCAATATGTTCGACGAAAGTACGTACGGGCACATGATTGCCCGACCTAATTTATATCAGAAATGCAGTAGAGGATCTCATTCTTCTGATACCAGTTCTGCATATAGTGGATCTGATACAATGGCTTCCACACATTCCGAACTCGACAATGATGAACTAGATCTGACGGGACTCGTAGAAAGTATAGTAGATAGTGATGAAGATGATGATCTTGCGGAGAGTATGGATGTAAGCAAATTAACTTAGATAGATCATTAGAAAAATTTGAGCAAATATATATATATATATATATATATATATATATATATATATATATATATCTTTTAGAGTTTAACTGTACGAGATAGAATAAGAGACTGTTTAGAAAAGGAACCTTCAGAGAGAAGTGATGATGACATAGAAGCTCTCTTAGAATTTACTCAACATTTAAAGGCATTTACAAACATGACACTTGCAGTAAGACGAGCATTATGTCAAGTGATGGTAAGTCATATCATACATAATATAATATAATAATTATTCAGTAGAAATGGAAGATAATACATTTTAAAAATAGGTTATATTATTATCTGGAATAATGGTTTTTATATTTTCACACATCTGATTTAAAATAATAAATAATACTAAAAAATATATTTTGGTTTACTAGTTATAAACTACCATTAAAGTCTTAAATGTATTTTTATAAGCTTAATAGTAACAGTAAGTAAATATACTTATTAGCGCTTTAAGGTTAATTTACCGTACGATTTTTCTTCACTTTGACTTTCTCTATGCCTTTTGGTAAACTTTTTGTTAGTTTATTATTTCGACAAACATCCTATTAATATATTTGAAATTCAAACTATTATTTTGCACTACATATTTGGTATTAACCAAAATCCAACTAAGAACTATAGATTAAATGGAAGTATTAGAGCATACTAATTAAGTAATAAAGAAGTAGCCAATATTGTATAGACAAAAGTTACAAATATGAGCTGTGATCTCAGCAACAAATTCAGACGAGCCATCTTGATACCGACAAATGAGGTATGCAAAACAGCTTTAGTAGCGCATAGCAGAAAGTAACCTAGATGGTAGAGAGAAAGAATTAAGAACAGATGTAAATTAAAAAAGGCAAATACCTGTTAAGGGGAACCAAAAGCTTTTTTTATTACATAGTGTCAAAAACATGAAAATGAATGAAATACAGCCTGGAACAAATAATAGGCGAAAATAAAAGGATTTTGGCAGATGAAAAAGCCACTATGGAAAGGAGAAAAGGTGGCATGCAACATCGATGCAGAAAGAAATACTTACACATGTTAATAATAAGAAGAATTAAAGCCATTAATATAAGGGAACATCAACAGAATGTGTTATGTTTACTTCTAAAATGTCGAAAGTAGGTGTCCATGATATAAAAATGCTAACATTATCTTCAATGAAACATGGGTTGTTGAAAGAGTACGTGAAGATTGGAATAGTTAGCATAGTGCCAATATCCAAAAATGGAGCAGCACGGAAGTGTGAGAATTACATAGGTAAGATATTACATTGTTTTGCGTAGTCTCAAAAGTACATATATGAAATCATATTTGAAATTTCTACGGACATTTAGATGAAACTCCAATGTGTTTCAGAAAAGCAAGAAGCGTACAAGGCACGATGAAATAGATTATTGAGATAACAAAAGGTAAGAAATGAGTGTTTATCTAGAAAGAGCTTTTGATAGAGTGTCACAAAATGAAATCTGGCAGAGAGTAAGACATAGAAACATTAATTCGAAATAAGTTGATATGAAAAGAGAAGCTTTAAGAAAATCACGAAATACGAAAGAAAATATCAATAATAAGAAACGTGAAAATCAACATAGGTGCATATGAAGAAAAATAAAATATTTGTTGATTTAACTTTTGATCGAAGTACTATACTGTAGGTTTGTTCGAACCTCCAGTTCTGAACAGTTCCGGAACCGTTCTAGAATTAGTAGTTCTGATAATAATGCGCATGTCCGGCCAAATCCTGGTTCTAGAACGGTTCGAAATCCTGAAGGTTCGAACAGTTTTAAAATTGGAATTTTAGGTAAACTTGTACTACCAACATTAGTAATAGTAATATTAATAAAACACCAAACTTATTGGAAGAAATATCAATCGTAATGAACGTTTAATAGCTAATGCATCTGACTACCAAAATTGCGACAGGATTTAAAAAGTAATGAAAAAGTTGTTTATATGAAATACGTTTTTCTAAATTTTGTAATGGATAATTCTGCATTTTTTTATATAAGCAATATATTTATATATTACAAAACACCAAACTGGTGGACAAATATCAATCGTAATGAACATTTAAATGTTACTGCATCTACATCTAACCACCAAAATTGCGACAGGATTCAAAAGTAGTGAAAAAGTTGTTTATAAGAAATACATTTTTCTAAATCTTGTTATGGATATTTCTGCATTTTTTAAAAAAACACCAAACGGGTGGACAAATGTCAATCGTAATGAACATTTAAATGTTACATCTCAAAATTGCGACAGAATATAAAAAGTAATGAAGAAGTTGTTCAGAAGTACATTTTTCAAAATTTTGTAATTTCTGATAAACCGGGTAAATAAAACAAGGATTTTTAGTACAACCTGTTATTAATAATTGGCACGTGCATCAAATGCACACACACATTAATAAATATGTATTACATAATTATAAAATCAACAATCATGATGCATTTAAAGAAATATATTACAATACATTTTCAATGTTCAAAGCCAACTCCTCTTCTTTTTTTAATCTGTGAAGTAGTACACTTTTGCAATCCATTTTGGAGAATCGAAGCCTTTTTGGTAATTTGAATTGCGATACCTACATGATTTGGTACTTACATCAATCAGACTCTGAACGTTTTGTCTCACAAGTCTGGGAGTCACATTAACTAGCAATTTATTATAATTTTCATGACGTAACAGGCTGGTACAAACACATACATATAATAGATTGTTCGGATATCTAATATATTGATATCACAAATTCCCTTTATTTTTCTTAAATCTCAAAGGGGACACATCGAACCAAAAATTATAAGTTTAGTTTACATATTATTAAATACTATTTTGTCTAAGTTTAACAAATATATGATAATTATAAATTAACTTTTCACATGTTTGCAAGTTCCTATAATTGTACCAGTACATTCACTTTATTCTTAGAGGAAGAATCACTTGCTAGACTCAAGAACATGGTAGTCAATGAAGTAATTTCTAAAACAATAAACCACCATTTGAAGAAACTAATGTTTAATCACATATTTATAGCTGTTTACTTTGGCTATTACAAAATTGATATAATGGGTGTGAATAAAAACTGTAAAAAAAATTAAAAATAGGTTTCACACCAATACTCTAATAATATCACAAACTAAAATAAAAAAACAAATAGGTACTTGAACGACAATTTAAAAACTAACCTAGAACAACTCCAAACTCTGAAGTTCAACATAAATACGATAAACATAACCAGAAAAATGCGAAAGTTGATACGAATGACAATTACGCATGCTCCAGATATATCAGAATTTCAAATACTAGCCCATCATCGAGAACTGTTAGAACCGTTCCGAACGGTTCTTGAATTACTAGTTCTGAAAGACCGAACACTGAACTACCAGTTCTCAGAATTTGCAGTTCCAGAACTGCATGGTCCGAACAGTCTTTTTCTTAAATGACATGCGCACTAGTTCTAGAACCGTTCAGAACTGCAGGTTCGAACAAACCTTGTATTGAAAGTTCTTTAAAATCACGGTGATGCGACATATATAGGGCATTCCATTTCAGCGAAACTTATACCAGGGTTTACTATTGTAATTATTGTAATATGGAAAAAAATATGTTGTTCATCTTCGGCATCTTTTATTGATTTTAGAACATTTTTAATCATAGGATGTTACAGATGTGAAAGAAGTCATTCCAGAGGCGTATAATGTATACTCATTAGTCATACAAATATAAGCACGGGATACTTGAAATAACAAATCCTTAGTATTGAGTACTTATTGTAATATATATTTAAATCATGCATTTTTGGATGGTATGGTAATTAAAGTTTAGAGAATTTCTGGATGCATTGTCTGGGTTTGAACAAACAAAATTTCTAGAATGTTCAAACCGTCCAAATCGATTCTTCATCCCGATTAAGTTGCTTAATCGACGATAGTTTAAAGGCTACTGATGCGATTGTGTTAAAACTTTATATTTATACTAATAATGAGTTACTGAACATCTTCCGACACGAAGGAGCTTTCACTATCAAAGAACCTCTCTATTCCGCGAATGTAAAAATGATCCCCTGTATTTCTAAAACTCAAGCTGTTTCTCGCCGGAAGGAAATTAAAAACAGGCGAGAAAGATATTGCAGAAGTAAAGCAGTATTTTGACGATTTTTATGCTGATGATTATAAAATTGGTATAATGCCGCTGGTCCAAATGTATTAATAAAAGAAATAGTCGCCGTAATTCTTGTGGTTTATTTAAGTCTTATCTTTCATCCAGATCATCATCGTACTCGTAGAGAAATAGAAATGTTTGTGTAACTATTTTGAAAAGTTGAATTGAAAACAAGCTGGTCTGAAATATTATCCACTTAGTTACATAAGAATAATAACATTTACTTAACTTACACATTTTAAATTTTGAAAAAACTGGTAAGTGGAAGGAATTTTTAATTTTTAGTTATAAAAAAGTGGTCAAGTGTGTTTCTAGGGTATTGTAGAATTTATGTGAGGTGATTTTTTGTCAAGTGTTAATTAAACCATCATTCCAGAACATATTTAAGACTTTTATACTTGTTTAGTTGATATATGAGTCTTTTGATTATACTACAGTCATCCAGAATACTTGTGTTTGCATTAAGTTAACCTTTTTTTCTTATTTCAGTGTACAGAAGCCAACTATCTAAAAATAGTTTTGTTTGTAAATGCTTCTATTTCGTTTTATAAGCTAGTATTTTTTAAATTCTAGGTGTTTGCCGTTGTAGAGAAAGCAGGAACAATTGTGATGAATGATGGTGAGGAATTAGATTCGTGGTCAGTATTAGTAAATGGATGCGTAGAAGTTATAATACCAAACGAAGAAACTCAAATTTTAAATATAGGCGATGCATTTGGAATATTACCTACAATGGACAAACTCTACCACAAGGGAATAATGAGGACTAGGTGTGATGACTGCCAATTCGTTTGTATAACTCAGTCAGACTATTATAGGTAATGTACTTCAAACAGCATGATTAAAAATATTAATATCAGCAAATTGAATATAGAATACAACATCAAGGTGAAGAAAATACGAGACGGCATGAAATTGATGGTCAAATAGTTATGGTTACTGAACTCAGAGGATCTCATGAAAATCAAAATACAAATCGTAGGGGACATGTTGTAATACGGGGAACTTCAGAAAGGCTAATGCATCAATTAATAGAAGAAAATAGTTTAACTGATCCAACATATGTAGAAGACTTTCTTTTAACTCATAGAACGTTTATACCAAGTTCGTTAAATGTTGCGAATCAACTTTTGGAGTGGTTTAACGACCCAGATGTGCGTGATAGAGTAACGAGGGTGGTTTTGTTGTGGGTGAATAATCACTTCACAGATTTTGAAACAGATCCTGAGATGATTGATTTCCTGGAAACTTTTGAACAGGGTTTAGAAAGTGAAAAAATGATAGGTCAGCTTAGATTATTGAACATAGCTTGTGCAGCAAAAGCTAGAATACGTAACGTAGTATTGGCGAGATCAAATCGAGACGAGCCTCTAAACTTTCAAATACTTGGGGGTTATGAAAGAAATTTCGGAATTTTTATATCAAAAGTAGATAAGAAATCAAAAGCTGAGGAAGTGGGTCTGAAAAGGGGTGATCAAATATTAGAGGTAAATGGTCATAGTTTCGAACACCTAACATTCGCACGTTCTCTCGAAATTTTGAGAGGGACAACTCATTTAAGTATTACCGTAAAGTCAAACTTATTACACTTTAAAGAAATGTTAAATACGCCCGATAATTCCCCCAGACCTCGAAGTAGAAAGGTATCTGAAATATCGAAGCTTCAGCCTGATCCTCGGGCAAGACTGTCTAGTGTTGATGGAAACTTAATATTAAATAATGAATCTCCTTGTTCTCAACCGGTTACTATTAGCAGCCCTCAGAAAGAAAACAAGAAACCTAGTTTTATGACATTAGGTCCTAAGCGACGACTTCAAAAGGCTTTAATGAGAATGAACATATTACCGAAAAGTATTAAGTATGTAGATGATATTACATGTTAATTGGTGTTTCAAATTATTTTTTTTCAGCGTGTCAATTGGTACGGATCAAGTTGATAACTTTACATCGACAGCTACAATAGGAACAAATATATATCACTCTCAAAGTAATCCAGATCTCATGTCGATATGTTACGATGATTTGAGATGTACAGACTATCCTGAGCATGTGTTAAAGGTACCTATGAATGCACAGCCCATTCAGTACAGATTTTTAATCCGACCAATAACGTCAAAGCGCGTTCATAGTGGCACATAGACTTTCTCGAAATGAATATATGTATTTCCATCTAAACTATTTCGTAAAATTTTGTTTATAAAAGTAAAACAAGTCATAATATGTAAATAAATCAGTACCTAATTATACGAACTCAAAACAAATTAAGTACATAGTATTTTAAAATGTATGAAAATCACTACGTGCTATAAACAAACAGTTACAATGTATCCATCAGAAAGTCATAATAATGCACTCGGACATAGAAATTCAGGTAATAAGATTACTTTTAATATGTGTAAGCAATTCTTTTAATACCTAAATGCAAGCCAGTTTTATAATTCAGATAAACAATTGCATGAAAAAATAGAAATCAAATCAAATCATTCTTGGAAATAAAATGTTTTTCGAAATATTAAGTTAAGTAAGGGTGAATGTACAAACAACTGTGATTAGGATATTAGTGCAACAATATTGAAGCTGATTTTGCTTAGCAACTATGTCTGATACGATATGTGGATAATTATTCTAGTATAAATTTCAGGTTAATGAAAAATGATGTTAAAGAAAACCATATTTTACATTCTATGACGATTTGCTTTATTTTGAATTATTGTAAATAAAATTAAAAAATAAAAGTAATGTAAATTAAATGTTAAAATGTCTGCGAATAAGTTCTTGAGAATAACTTTTGTAGCTCCTGTAGCTGTAATTGGTTTTTAGCACAATAGCTCTGATGGCACTCCTGCGAGTTATTTGGCCTCTCTTTATACATCATACTTTGGACACATCTTCATGAAAACATATGGAGAGGTGTTTATTGGGAGGATTTGAAGGGGCATTCAACTGCACCTCTTACACCAATTCACAAATTATGAAAAATGTAATTCAGGCATTCTTGTATCAGTCTCGCATAACGTGGACGACCACATTATGCACCTAGCTGGAACTCCAGTTCTAGCTAGGTACTATCACAATGGATATTTGGAATATCAAGGCTATTCGGATTGGGAAAAATAGATTTAGTATAGTTGAGTCGCTCTCGCAACCGACATGCTCCACTAAATTAAAATGGCGTCAAATTTAAGATGTTGCGAAATTTTACCTGTCAAGTAAAATTACCTACAAAAGCCATTTCAGAACTGTCACAAATAATAAATATAGGTGTAGAAAAAATAATATTTAATAGCTTTATTTATAATATGTATTTAATTTGTAACTGGCTTTCATGCAATAGTATTTTACTATGGGAAGGTATATATCCTGAAATATTAATTAATTAGTTTAATTATATTGTTTTGAAATTGTTCCGGATGATCGAAATTTGTAGTGGTATTGAATCGTCGTCTTTAGTTCGTACCGTAGAGAGAATATATATAGAGAGCCCATTAGAGTTTATGTCGATTAATTTCAAAATCACTGCTAGAAAACCCATAAACTGCGCTTATGGAATTTTGTAAAATTTCTCGATGTTATTTCCGTAACTACAAATGCTGGCAAGTTTGTGGCTCGTGCATTTTGCCAACTTACTTTCCAGTACCGTAGAGAGAATATATATAGAGAGCCTATTAAATAGGAAAATCGGGTAACAATAAAATTTCGAGTAAATCCTGTGTATTGCCGTAATAATGTGCTGGTATCTGGCGGTAGAAAGCAGATAAGATAACTATTATCATCTATACACTAAGAACGAAACTAAACCATACGGAATTTATTTGCAATTGTAATTGGAGAACTGAATAAAAATAGCAAAACAAGATTATGAATGAAATATACACACATAAGTATCCTATCAAAGTGATTTATTACTGACAACAAAAAATCCTATCACTCTTAAAAAAAAAAAAACTTGAGAATATATTCAAACACCAGTATTTCTATCTTATAAATGACTTGCTTTTTACTTTTTGTCTACACATATTTTCTGCCTTAAAAGTGTAAGTAACCTTTTGCTATATAATTATTTAACTCTTTGAAAAGCCTGTTCAGAATCACGGTTTATGGAATAATATTTCGAATTGACATCAAGCATTGATGCTAATAGTAATTTTTAAATTCAACTGTTAAAGAATTGCACAAATTAAATTGGGAAATTGCACATACTGTTTTATAAAAATTAGGAGTTTTGATATCTGTCATCAAATATTTTACTGTTTTTATGAAATGTAATTATTAATATTTAAAATGACCTAATTAAATAGAACAATTCTATTTTCTAAATGTGCAATATAGGTGTAAATATTAATAACTTGAAATTATTTTTAATGAGGGTGCAGGAAAAAGTATAATCCAATTTAAAAATAAAAGACATTTCCTGTTTTACCGGACACGATATTTTTTAAGCATTCATTCATAATTTCGTCATATTTAAAGTTTTTCGGTTTAAGAGCTATTGTACATATAATATTTATTACTGCTACATTCAGAAGATTTATTAATCAGAAACTAATTACCCCCGAAAATAAAAAAAAAACTGTACAAGGTTGTGTTTGTTTATACAATGTGTCCAGATTTCGATGCTCGCCATTGGTATATCGGTTATTAGCAGACATAGAGAAACGGTTAAATGGGGAATGTTTTGCAGAATTCAATGCTCGCAACAAATCTCATTTCAAATTCATTCGGATTTTTTTACAATTTTGAGATATTTTGAAAAAACCAATATTTGCTGATTTCAATTTTCGTCAATAACTCGATAACGCCTAATGCGATGTAACCCTCTATTTTCATTTGTTACCAAGTTCTTAGCGCTATCTTTTGTTTTTCTTATGGTGGCCATATTGGATTTTTAATTAGGTGGATAGTCCTTAAAAACAGCTTTTTAATAATGTACAACATGCATAATAAATCTTTAAATAGTAGTGTAAAACAGACGATAAATAAGCTCTGTCATTATTGACAAGTAAAAGTGCAGTGAAATTGGTGGGAGATTTAGAACTTTGTTTAAGTAATTACCGTTAAGCATGGAGATTAATAAGAATTGATATTGGCACATATATTTTCAAATAAGTAAAGCTTGATATGTTGGAAGTTTATTTCAAAGTAAATAGAATTTCTGAAAATGCTTGCACAAGTTACGCTCAGCGTTTTCCGAGACCACAACCACACCGGACAATTTACAGCAGAATAATCAGAAATTTAGTGAACTATGGAAGCTTCGAACAAAAGAGATCTATCAAAGGCGTTTTCGACTTATTGAGGAAGATTCAAATCGGAAAATTTGATTACAAAACACAATATTCTGACTGGCCTTGGTCGGTTTTTTTTCATGTCTATATTCCAATATATTATATCTTAAGGATTTAAAGTCAAGCAATTTAATAAAATACTTATGTTATTTTATGACCATCTATGTGAACACAATATTTGATGTATGAGTTCTCTGTGCATTTTTCCTTGTCAGGAAGAGTCGGCCTTGATTTTACACATTCATTAATAAGTTTTTATATATGTATATTTTAATAAGGTTCTTGCCTTTGCTATATATGTATTTTGTTGGAATTTATATAACAGATTGTATTTATTTTATTCTAAATCTAAATAATAAAATTTATTATTAAATATGAATGAATTAACACTAGCTATTAGGTACTATTTTGTTTATATAATAATAATATATATTTATGTTTGAAAATACCTCACGACATCTACCAGGCATAAGCTTATTTTCAGGTGCAGGTGCTGCCGCTAGTTCTGGACGTAGCCGTTCTTGCCTCCACGTCCACAATGGCGACCCCAAAAAATAACATTGCATGGCTTCTCTATATATATTCTCTCTACGTTCATACTTCGGCCGTGTCGGTTGCCAAAACGACTTGTCTATAGTAACATTTGTAAAAATGTAGTTGTCAGTGTGCTTTCAAACAAGTATAATTCTAGTGACGGACATTTTGAGCCTTTAATTTTCTGATAATGTTATTTTTGTATTTTTATACATTTGTTTTATTTCATAAGAAGCATTACTTACAATGATATAAAATTGAATTTCGGTTTGCAATATTATCATCTTTCTCAAAAATATCTTTAAAGAAGATGCCGAAATCTTTAACAATTAAAAAAACATTGCTTACTATTAAAAAGATAGCAATGACATCATCACAATTACTTACATAAATAATCTTGTATATTCTAGGACTATCAGATTGAAAAGGACATTTAAAATCAAAATTGACTTGTTTTTGGAATTTTCTTAAAAACAATATTTACATGTTACGGAATTATCCAATACTTTATACTACTACTTCATCTCTGTGTTTATGTGTTCTAGTATTCTCAGTATTTTACTTACAATTTGATTATATCTGTGTATCTACGCGGCTTTCGTTTTGACCCCGTTTATCTTTGAGAAAGAAGTACTTTTTCTGAAACGTGACAAGATGAAAACGTTTTTCAATTATAGCCCGAATTTTGCTTTCATTAACCGAAATCAGTCTTATATGTGCACGAGGTGTGATTGGAAAGTTTAAAGACTGGGCTTGCAATTTCAAAATTGCAATGCAGACTTTTTCTCCTTTTAAACAGTTCTTTTCTGACTGAATATACCGACTGTGTTTCCGTTTTTGAAAAAAAATTCTTTTTAAAGGGTGCTGGAAACGTTTTATGCATTTACCTAGATGTCTTTACTGGTGCTAAATGGCTTCCCTCTCGGCGAAGTTGATGTACACCTGTAGAATCGAAAAAAATAACATTTTTTTCACGTTCAACCGACTTTAACGGTATTTTTTGAGTCACACCAAAACCGCAATTCAACAACAGGCAATGAACGCGACACAAGTAGCCGGGTATCTAAACTAAACTCAATGGTCTGGCGGAACAAATACCTTACTAAGGAAAGTAAAGTACGAGTATACAAAGCTATGGTTCGCCCAATACTAACATACTCCACGGAGACAAAAGCAGATACCAAGAAAACTAAACAAAAAATTCGAACGGTAGAAATGAAGATTCTCAGAAAAATAGCGTATGTCACGTTACGAGATAGACAGACGAGTAGATCCACAAGAGAAGGATGCGGAGTGCAGGATATGGTGAAGTGGAGTAAGCGAAGAACGAAAGAATGGAATGACCATGTCGAGAGAATGCAAACCAACAGACTAGCATATATATGCAAACATAAGAGACCAAAAGGAAAGAGACAACAAGGACGACCTCCCAAGAGATGGGGACAAAGTTGGTTTTCCTCATCCGCTGAAAAGAAACAGGCCAGGCAAACAGGGGATTACCCTAGCTAAAAGAAGAAGAAGAAGACTCATCATTCCTGGCATGTAATATAACTCATTCAATGAATCTCACTTTCGGCCTGATTAAGCAGTTCTTGGGACACCTGAAGTCGGTGTTCTTTCTGTTCGCCTAAAGATTCATTTCGGAATGAATTTCATGGATACTTACTCGATCCATGTTCAGTCTTGAGTTAAAATTGACTAAACATATAAACTTCATTCAGTTCATTAGGCATTTCCCTAATTGTAAGTCGCCAATTAGACCGCACTAAATCTCGACTTTTCGGGACCATTTTGTTGGATTTCGTAGTGCAAGATCCCGAGGTTATCATCGACTGATGCGCGGTCACTTTTGATCTGTTGAACTAGATAAAACATTTGATCACTCAGATATTATGAAAAATTGGAATTACTTGTATTTGTTACTGCTTCAAACATGATGTGATTGCTATTTTACAAACTTCTTCAAGAAATAAGCTAAAGTACAGCTCAGCACATATAACTTGAGCGGTGAAGGTCATTTGCGCAAAGGACAAGGGGGAGAGTTGTAGTAGCGGGGTGTACACGCATGCATTTGTTACAGATGTATCAGTTTCTATCGTGCATTCTCTCTCTTCTAGATCTGCGTCGATGACCGCTCAACTTATATGTGTTGAACTGTATAAATAAATCTTAATATATTCTGGACGACCTAGGCAGTGCAACTGGATTTTCAAAACTACTGGCTAATAGACATTTGGATAACTCCTGACTATAGTACTTATTCTTTTTTAATTCTGTATTAATTTTATATATTGGTTTTTGTGTTACAACCCAGAAGCTTTATCTGTGAAAACAGTATATTATTTTAAGGAAGCATTGCATATAACATAAATTTATATATAAACATAAATTATATTTTCTTGATGAGCAAACGTAATGTATTTGTTGTCATATACCACATTTTAAGTATTCATTGAAGGAATTTAGTCTACATTAAAATGTTACTAATCTGAAAGACACCTAAAACATTCTTATACATTAGTAATAAAATTACTTTTGCGTACAGCTACTCTGCTCTTTACTTATTTAGATATAGCGGAGATAAACATAGAAATTTTGTCTTACGAATAATTAAACATATAAAAGGCCATCCATCTATTATTTTTACAACCTTGTATTTATCGATAAGTGCCGTGTTATTGCTGCAAAGCTACAGCCTATTTTGTTCGCGTTCATACATTGAAATGTAGGGATTCCAGTTGCACGAGAAAATGCAGATTTTTTAACCTGATTTCTTGTACACACAATGTTAATCATACTTCGTATATAAACAGTAACTACAGAAAATTACTGCGGTCTCTGAGAGTTTCACCTATGAGGTGTAGATAGTCTAATTAATATGAACATGATGGTCTTTAGTTTGCAATATCTTTTTCAAAATTATTACAAAGATTTGATTAAGACGAATATTTTGACCACATATTTAATCAATAAATTTAGTACATATTTTCTGCATTTGATTTTACTTAGCCTTCCTGTATGTAAAACTAATTTGTGTGGAACTAATCATGTAGCACATAAATAAGTATCTATTTAACATTCCTTGAATCTGTAATTATAATATAGTCAAAAATTGATATTATTATTAATTTACAGGTATACAAACCAGATCAAACATATAAATATCTTCTGGTTCATAAAGAAACGACTGCTCATGAAGTTGTAATGCTAGCGTTACAAGAATTTGGCATGACCGATCCTAGTAGTAACTTTAGTCTTTGTGAAGTTTCTGTCACAGATACTCAAACAATTAAGCAAAGACGATTACCTGATCAATTACAAAACTTGGCCGAGCGAATAGGACTTAGTAGCAGATATTATTTGAAAACAAATGGAGTTACCGAAACTTTAGTACCTGATGAATTGGCACCAGAACTAGTACGCGAAAGTGCAGTTCATTTCTTACAGCTGAATGCAGTGGAAGTAGCAATTCAACTAACATTACAGGTAATAATTGAGAAATATTAGTCACTTAATATAATTATTGGCTTTTTAGGATTTTAGTATATTTAGGCAAATAGAACCGACGGAGTATATTGATGATTTGTTTGAACTGCGTTCGAAATATGGCACACCTATGTTAGAACAATTTGCGGCACTTGTTAATAAAGAAATGTTCTGGGTGGTAACTGAAGTATGCAATGAACATAATCCAGTCCGAAGAATGAAAATTATTAAGCAGTTTGTTAAAGTTGCTAGTATGTATTCAAAAACATTATGTGAATTAATTTTATAAATTTATTTTGTAGGACAGTGCAAGGAATGTAAAAATTTTAATTCGATGTTTGCTATTATAAGTGGTCTCGGTCATGGAGCTGTCTCTAGATTGAGACAAAGTTGGGATAAATTACCAGGCAAATATCAACGCGTGTTTAGTGATTTAGAACAGTTAATGAATCCTTCCAGAAATATGAGCAAATATCGACAACTTGTTAGTTCTGAACAAAGTCAACCACCAATTGTAAGTTTATATTATATGAAATATTCTATTTTTGAATTATTTTACTACATGTAAGAGATATTATATTTATGATTGATATTTTATGGACTGATATGTGAAATAATGAATACAAAAAGCAACTGTATAATTTTAGTTAGATAAAATGTACAAGTAATTATAACAAACTCAGTGATTAGCACCAATATTAATACAATTGCTTAGCTGTGTGTTCTTTCAAATACAGCATTTGTTAATAGCACAGTATTGTCAATCAAAATATATGCTTCAATTATTTACAGTCACTTACTTTAAAAAACAATCGTCAAATATTACAGTATTCAGTTTTTTGTCACTAGCTTAATTATATCTTTTTTAGATTCAAACATAGTCAGTATCAACAGTTTACCTTCATTAACATCAAATTTGACTTTAAGTTGAACTTGTTATTTGTGTTTTATGGTTGAATATGTTTTTGCATTTTCAATAAGACCATAATACATTAATAATTAATTTTATTATAGAAAAATGGTTTTAACAAATTAACATTAATTTATGGGTTAAATAATGTTCTTGAGCAAAATTAATTTTCTGTCATTTATAGAAAAAAGAATTTCATAGTAAATGTTCACGTGCGTTTTTCTACATAAGAGCAGTGTCTTAATCTATTATAAAAAGTATTTCGAACATTTTTTTGTAATATTTGCCAAAGAATTTTGAATTTCATTACGTAATTTATCCAGTGTATTAGGTTTAATATTTCATATGCTGTAAATTTGTATTTTTACAAATCCCCACAAAAGGAAATCGGTGGATGATAAAACAAGTGATTCTAGGTGGCCACTTCTCTTGGACATATTCTTTTGGGAAAGACACTATTGACATATTAGGTTACGGTTGTAGGATAATGCCATCATGCTGGAACCATACATTATTGATATCTATATCTTGAATGTGGTATAGAGTTGACACAACATAGTTTTGTGAAAGAAGAAAACACTTTCCGTCATTTAAATGTTTATCTATGAAGTATGGGTCTATAATATAATTGCTTATACTCCAGCCCACATACTTTGGTCGTGCATGGGAAACGTTGATTCATCCGTAAATAATATATTTTGCCGAAATTGTGTTACTTAAATTGCATTTGTCAATAGTAATTTGAGTGTCCATCATCTCCGATATTTTAACCATTTAAGGCTCCGGGCTACCCAAATTATAGGTACCTATATGCTATTACATGTAAGCGTTTTTTTTCTTTTTACTTGCTTATTTGGTAACATGAAGCAATGCAAAACGTCGAACCAGTTTTTTTCTTTTTTTTCCTTTATTTCTTAACATAGATATTGTAATAGATATATAATCTGGGCGCTTTTACGAAAAGTGTTCAAGTGTCTCCCTAAAAAAAATGAGTTATAATTTGCAATATATTTATAGTATTTTATGCTGGTTCTTTGAAAGATATACCTCCACTTTTTTTGACGCTGAAAATATTTCTTTTGTAAATAGAACACACAGTTTGTTTTTGACTCGTAAGATGGGTTTTTAATTCTTTTTTGAAATGTATATCCTTCTACCTACCGCTAACGAATTTTTTTATATTTATACTACAAATCTTCTGCTAAATGTGGTTTTTTAGTTGATCAACTACTAGTTACACAAACTGTAGGCGTAGTAGGTGTGTACATTATTTTTTGTCTGAACTTTCCGGCATACTTTGCTAACACAAGTTATACAGCAGTACAGAATAAAAGGCGGTAAATAACAGGTGCGTCATAAAAACACTGTTTGTACTCAGAGTGTGAATATTGCTTATCGCAATTTATTTATCTATTTTTTTGTTAGAAATATACATAGACATATATAAAATGCAAAAACACGTCAAACAGTTTATTTTATTCCGCGTCTTTTAACATAAGTCAAAAAAATAAAACGTCAAATTTGTTCAAGTTATGACGTCATCAATATTTTTTTTAAATATGAAGCTTGGTTTTTTTTTTACTTTATTTGATTAAGCTTGGCTTTCTGCATTATAAAGAAATAATTGAAGTAGGGGTCACTTAAGAAAAAACTGAGAGAATTATAAAAAACAAAATAAACTAGTTTTTGAATTTATGAAAAGAAACTAAATATTAAAAGAATTAAAACTTAAAGTTACCTAGTAATAAAACAACTGTTTGTCAGTGTCAGTCTTACAATTAGTGTCATACCAATTTTATTATGATGGCTCCTTTAACGGAAAGAGAAAGGATAGAAATTCTAATGATGGTAGGTTACGGCGATAGACTTCGAAGTCATGAAGAAGCATGTGTTTTATTTAACGAAACACATTTTGAAAGACCTTCAATTGCTAGAAGCACAGTAAGCAGAATTGTTGCAAAATGTAATGAAACAGGAAGCGTAAGTGATGCTCCAAAATCTGGAAGACCGGGAATAAGCGACGATGCAAAGTTAGATATTTTGCTGTCATTAGAAGACAACCCTCACGCAACTACAGCAGAAATTGCCTTACAACAAGATGTTAGTCAGTCGTTTGTAGTAAAGTTTTTAAAAAAAGAAAAACTGCACCCATACAAAGTTCAACTTGTTTACGAACTTTCAGAGGATGATCCGGACAGACGTTTGGAATTTTGTGAAATCTTCATGAGGCATTGTTACGAAAATCCAAATTTGCTTAATAGTGTAGTATTTTCAGACGAGGCAACGTTTTATTTAAGTGGTACAGTAAATCGACACAATTGTCGCTACTGGGCTCAACTGGATTTAGACAAAACACACCCAGCGCCCCCAAAAAATTAATGTATGGGTAGGAATCGTCAGGGGAAAATTTATTGGTCCTTATTTCTTTCGTGGGAATTTAACAGCTGAGCGATATTTGGAACATCTTCGTATGGTAGTGCTTCCGGATCTAATTGCGGCATTTCCGGATGCAAATAATAGGAAAAACTTGGATCCCAGTATTTGGTTCCAACAAGATGGTGCACCACCACATTATGGTCTTAATGTTCGAAGGTTTCTGGATAACCAGTTTGAAGGAAGGTGGATTGGAAGACGTGGTGCAATGGAGTGGCCACCTAGGTCACCTGATCTCACCCCCCTTGATTTCTTTCTGTGGGGACATTTAAAAAGTCGGGTCTACGTTAACCGGCCAGACAATTTAGAAGACTTAATGGAACGAATTAGACATGAAATGACTCGTATAACTCCGCAGATGATCGAAGACTCTGTAAATCAGGTCTACCATCGTCTTGGTCTATGTCAGATAGTGAACGGAACACAGTTTGAACATTTCCTGTAAGAAATCGTTTTGGTTTAATGGACTGTTTAGTTAATTTAAATGTTATTACTATAATAAAGTTTATTTTGTTTTTTATTAATTCTCTCAGTTTTTTCTTATGTGACCCCTACTTCAATTATTTCTTTATAATGCAGAAAAACAAGCTTTATCAAATAAAGTAAAAAAAAACCAAGCTTCATATTTAAAAAAAATATTGATGACGTCATAACTTTGACAAATTTGACGTTTTATTTTTTTGAAAAAACCGACTTTGTCACCCAGCCCTTCTTTTTTCGAAAATTGTAATTTTGAAGGTTTTTCCAGGTTGTTCTAGTTGTTCTAAACATTGTTCCAAGAATCTCGGGGGAAAAATCAAAACTGGCCGAGATAATCGGAAAAAACGAGATTTTGCCAGCCCCCCTTTTGCTGAAAATTGTAATTCTGACGATTTTTCTAGGTTGCTCCAGTTTGTTCTAAATTATTCCAAAGTATTTCATAGCAAAAATCAAAATCAGACGAGAAAATGGGGGGAAATGAAAGCCAAAAGTATGAAGTCAGACTCAGTTTTTGCAAAAACTAAAATTTTAACGGTTGTTCTAGGGTTGTTTTAAATTGTTCCAAAGTATTTCAAAGAAAAAATCATAATTGACCGAGTTAATAGGAAAAAACGATTTTCTAACAGTCCCCCTTAATCTCTTGGGAAAATATATATTTACTACTTATATTAGATGTTTATTATAAATCTTGGTCAATTTCGATTTTTTCTTTGAAATACTTTACAACAATTTAGAACATACATAGAAAAACCTGGAACAACCGTCAGAATTTACATTTTCAAAAAAAGGGGGGCTAACTTCTCACTTTTGGAATTCCTATTTTTGTAATATGTTTTGATATATACGGTTCTGAAGTATTAGAATAATGTCTAGCACAAATCTAAAACAACCCTCAGACTTTCAATTTTCGCAAAAGGGATCTGTGAGAAAATCGTGTTTTCCTATTATCTCGGCAAATTATGATTCTTTCTTTGAAATACTTTGAAACAAATTAAAACAAACCTAGAACAACCGAAAATAACTGTCAGAATTTCGATTTTCGAAAAAAGGGGCGTTGGCGAAAAATTGCTTTTTGCCATTTTTTCGGCCAATTATGATTTATTTTTTGAAATACTTTGGAATAATTGAGAACAAACTTAGAGCAACCTGGAACAACCGTCAGAATTACAATTTTCAAGAGAAGGGGGGCTGGCAAAAGCTCGTTTTCTCCGATTATGATTATCTCTGACAATTTTGATTTTGAGATTCTTTGGAACAATGTTTAGAACAACTAAAACAACCTGGAACACTCTTTAGAATTCCAATTTTCGAAAAAAGGGGGGCTGGGTGACTAAGGTATTTACAGGCAGGAATTCCAAGAACAAAAGACTACAACTAGGGACGCTTATGTAAACTAACGTATGATCAAAAAGTCTTTGGATCGCTATAGCCATGAAACGTAAAGCTATCTATAGAATTATTTACTTCTGTGGTTCTTGACTTTGAAGTATACATAAGTCACAAATAAAATAGATTTTAGGTTATAATTATTTAGGTTGAATTATAACCTGCTGACTTGAAAGTTGTCAAGTAAATGTCAAAATTAATAAAAGTAAATAATTTCATAGATTGACATAAATTCCACGGCAATAGCGATCCAAAGACTTTTTGATCATACTATATATGTACAGTTTAGTTTTTAGTAAATTGATAATTGATTGCTTTAAAGTAAAAAAAAAAAAAAAAAAAATTGTCAAATAACTAGAATAAGTTAGAAAACAAAAAATTAATTTCCTGTTGTCTTTATTTATATATGTAGGAAATAATTTTCTACTACTATGTAGCACTGTCGCTTTAATTTTTCACTAAAACTGACGTATTTAATTATTAATCTTATATTTATGTACTTTGTAAATTAATAATATTTGTGTACTCCCTTGATTCATTTAGGTACTAAATTAATATAAAATCAATTTTCTTTTACTTACTTCATATTTTAATGTGGTTATACCTGTTACACATTGTTTAAAATATTATATGATAAATAATAATATAAATTAGTTATTTTGAACACCATATTAAAATAAAATGTCATACGAAAGAACTATCAAGAAATCGAAAATCAATACATAATAAGAAAATAACTTGGTATGTCTGACCGAAAAATAAAAACCACCCGTTATCAGTGTGGTAAACAAGATCAGTAAAAAGCATTGGAAATTATCAACTATATGTCTTGAATTTTTAGAAAGTATGGTTTTGATCTATAATAACAGAACAGTGAATAAGTGAGAAAACAATATATAAATCTTCTATTAGACGTTAAATTAATACAAAATTATAGTTTGTTGTAGTTATACCTATTATACCTCCTTTAAAATATTATATAATATTAAAATAAAATATAATTTGTTGTTTGGAAGAATAGCTTCTTTGAATTGTTGATATCTATTACTAAAAAAAATACGGCAATATTGAACAAATAAGAAACTGAACACGGGTGTATTTCAGATATGTATATGTAAGAAAACACAAAAATTGTGTAGCCAACTTTTTATTCAATAAGAGAATATTCATTCCGAAACATATGTGTATTTCGCCACACAAACACCCCGAGCCCCCCACTTGTCTGTCTTCCTTACAGTCCCATACATATAAATATGATGTTTATCAGATATTCTCTGAAAATTATTCCGTTGCAGTCTCCTAGGTGTAGGCCACGCCCCTTATAGGGGAAGTACTTGAAGAGGACATTTTCATACTTTTAATTCAATATATGGTATGCAACCCGTATTACTTAACATCGTAACATTGAAATCAGTAGTCCGGAGCCTTAAGACAAATCGAATGATATAGGCGATATATTCGTTATCTCGCCGCATGGGTGGTGTTCTTTAAGTGAGTTTCTATCTTTCTTAAACTCCCATCATATAGACATTCGCTTTACAACGGAAGTGGAATCAGATAAATGTTTTCCTTATGTAGATGTTCCAGGCACCCGCAATGTCAGTGGGAATATGAATTACATAGTTTACAGAAAACGACTCACGGACCGTTACTTGAACGCGCGATCTCATCATCCGGCACATAAACATGCTGTCAATTACGCAGTTGTAACAAAGTGCGTTTTCTATCAGAACCTAAGAAAAATTATAATTTTCACGACATTCACCGTACTATAGCCAGACATCATAACAAAACCATTGAGCGAGCCCGATCCTAATTACCATATATTTAAGGTATCACCATCCTTATATCAGCGAAACTAAGTGGCCAGTTTGCGTGCGTGTGCTTGAGCACGAACGTTGTACAAAACTGTTAAGTATTACTGGTTCAGCACCGGCAGAACACAAACTCAACTCCGGCCATCAAATTCAATTCAAAGATGCCAAACTTCTGCCCCGTGAATCACATATTTTCCTTAGAAAAATCCGCGAAGAGAGTAAAGTTTACAAACATCCCCGTAATCTTAATAAAGACGAAGGCTATACGCTACATCTGAGGTGGCAAGCTGTATCATAGTTTACAATAGATTCTCATGTCCATACGACGCACGCGATTGGTTCAACGGTTCCAGACAATACCAGACCACCATCTGACCCGATTCTATATAAGTTCGGAGTAGTCCTTGTCCTAGCATTCTTCAAGCGATAACGATTTCACGAACATCAACGTGCAGCTCTGAATATATGCCGTGCAATACTGAACGAAACGTCGCCATCTACGCCAAACTGGCCGCGGGTCCAACCTGGAAACCGAGATCTAAGTATTTAAGTGTCTTAAGATTTCTTAAAGATTATATCAGTACCTTTTTCGTTTATAAAAAAGGGAAACAGTAAGCGTCAGACTTGTTTCTAGGGTATATACACTATGCCTTTTAGGGCGTATTGATACTTTGTCATTTTTTACTGGTTTTGTTTGAGACCTGCCCTATAGCTAGAATTGTGTTACATCAACTGTTTTGAACGAGATTGAGCATTTACCTGTTTTCGCAGCCACCTGATCTTAACTGTATAGTGCATTCACGAAACGTGCTAAAGCAGTAATGAATCCTTCTGATGAAGTAACACCATAAGACTAATTGATCCAAATTTGTGGGATAATCTCCATAAAGAGCTGTTAGGCAATATAAGTTAGAACATTCCAAGATGAGTTCAGGCGTGACTGCAAACAAAGGCCGAATGACGGGCATTAAAAGATTTATAATGTAGTTACTCATTTTGGTGAAAGTAAAATTTTGCTTATTTATTTTTTATTGATAACCAATCTACACCAGTTTATTTGCTTGATTTTTATTGAAGTAATGTTTGTTTAAATAGAACACGAATGTGAAAAATATCTATACCCAACTTTTGCGATCAGTTTATTAACACTAACCGCATAGATGTACGCAAATTTTGATAGTTACATCTTCCGAATGCCGAATGTTGCCTCAACGTAGTTACATCTTCCGAATGCCGAATGTTGCCTCAACGTTTAAAATTGTTGTAATTGCTATAAATTTATGGGATATATTGACTAACCTAAACAGAAACACCTCTCTAGCACAAAAAGCTAGATACGTATTTCGACAACTATATTGTCATCATCAGTACTACTGATTAGTAAAACTCGCGTTGCCTGCACACCGTAGCATATACAGAACAACACTGCTGTGTTTTTGTATCAAGCCACAGTCTCCAGCTAAGTTTCGTTGACTAACCTATTATAGAAGCTAGGTGAGTTGTATATTATATGAGAGCTGTAGGCCTATAATTTCTGATTTTCAAGTAATCTTACATTACGTAAATTGTCTATTTTTCTACAATATCTACAATTCTGCGTTGTAAAAAGTTGAACTCCCAACATTTAGTAATGGAAATAATAAAAACCACCAAACTGAACGTGAAGAAATATCAATCATAATGAAATATCTAATGTAAACCATCATAATTGCGACAGGATTCAAAAAGTATTGAAAAAGTTGTTGTTTATAATAAGAAATAAATTTTTCTACATTTTGCAATGGATATTTTTGATAAACCGGGTAAATAAAACAAATACAAACAAAATTAATCAAGCAAATAATATAACAATGCATTTTCAACATTTAGAGCCGTTTCCTTTTGTACATATATTCATCTAAAGTAAAACGGCTTATGTCCTGATGATATTTTTTTAAGTTTCAAACTGTGAGGTAGTACGCCCTTTTAATTCTTTTCGGAGAAATTAAAAATTGTGACATTAACATTAATTTTCTATTAATTGAGTTAGCAGACGGTTCTTGGTGGAACATTTTATTAATAACTATTTTAAATAAAATAAAAATAAAATAAAACTCTTGAAAACTTTCCACAATTTTTATTTAGTCTTTGCGACATATGTTTCGGTATTGTTCATACCAGTATCGAGCATCGAGCGGAAACTAACATCCCTACACAAACTGACCTGTTAGTTTCCGCTCGATGCTCGATAATGGTATGAACAATACCGAAACATATGTCGCAAAGACTAAATAAAAATTGTGGAAAGTTTTCAAGAGTTTTATTTTATTTTTATTTTATTTAAAATAGTTATTAACATTAATTATTTATACACACTCAACATATCTGTTTAGAAAGAACATTACTTGGGTGATATTTCCAAAAAACTTTTTCAATAAGAGTAAAAGACCTAATCCTTATAGGTATTGCGAAAAGCTTAAATTACTACTTCCAGTTTATTCATTGCACTCAAAATTTGATCAGATCTTCCCAAGAAGATTAAATTTCTACGTCTAAAGTTTAAACACGGAGCCAGATGGAGAAGGAGGGAGAGCGAGAGAGTGGGAGAGATTTTTTAGAATCCACTTTTCAGTGAGAACTTCAATTATTGCACAAACATTGCAAACCAAGTCTTCGTTGTATATTAAACCAATAAATGTGTTGGCGACCGTCTCTTTTCAAATTAACTAAAATTATTCTGTCTGGAGTTTCCAAATTTTTAATATATAATAAGGAAGTCCAGTCAGGGGAATGTGAATTTTGCCGTTCGACCTTAATGTAGATACCATGGAAACGTCGGAAAACAATATGTGAATTCGCATGTGTTATATAAAGTGGTTTATCATTACATTTACTGTCGATTGTGCATGTTTTGCACGTTATTATTACTCCGATATTTAGGATGATACGTTTATATTTAGTTTACCTTCCGACCAATTTATTTGTTTGACTGGTTAATAAGTATAATCAAAGAATATAATCTCATTCAGAAGAAAAATATAATAAGGCGGTATCACAGAGACAATTCAGTAACAGATAATATAATAATAATAATATGTTGTGCATACCATTATTACAATTAAATTCATGTATCCAAAAAAAGAAGAAAAAGAAAAACATTAAAATAGGTGTTTTATACAACCACATGACGGGATGTAGTAAGGTTGCCCTTTCTGTTTAATCAAACCGTGAATACTCAAGGATGTTAAACTAAAAGCAAAATAATTTAATCCCTACAGACCAGTATAATACATATACTCTAACCTAACATCTATGCTACGTTTCTGTGATGGCTATGATTCACTCTTATAATTATACATTAAAAAGAAAATAATAAAATGAACACAAGTAATAACCACTGAACCAGTAATATGCCTATACTTAAATTATAAGAGCGTGCCAAATGTCCTTCAAAACGCTCTGAAGGTCAACAATTTGGATTTGTATACATAGTTAGAGCTCCCATTACCAATTCTTAATAAAAAGCTAAGAAATGAATCCAAACGCTAGTTTAGCTATTCTCCGGAAGATTGCAGAGACACGTGTCGTTTGTCATGTTTTTTTGTCCGAAAGTAAATTCATGGGCACAGACAACTTTTTTCGTTAAAAAAACATAAACACATCGCATTCCGAGTTTGATGTGAATTTTACGGTATTTTGCTAAATTGCTCATTTGTAAAAGTAGAATATATGTACTATCGATAACATAAAAAACTAGGACAAATATTATATCAAATAGCCATGAATTTTGCTAATTGTGCTAATGTCATTGAGGCTTTTGGCACTTCTGTCAGACAAAATAATATGAGGTTATGTAATTTAATTTTTAATATCAGAAAATACACTTAACAAAAGCAAAGAATAATAAAATCAATATTTAGTCATTCCGCCGTTTTTGTTGATAACAGACTGTAAACGACGAGGCATGGTAGATATAAAAAGCCCTATTAAATTTTGGACTTGTTTTAGTGAATTCCATGTGCCTTCAATTTGCTGCCAAAGTGCTTCTGCGGTTTCCGACTGACGATTTCGTTCCTGGAGTTTTTTTTATCATACAACCCCAAATATTTTCGATGGGGTTGAGATCAGTTCTCAGTATTAAACCTCCCAACAATTCAGCAGCAGACACCCATACCCCGAAAACTGATCCATCCCCACACATTGACAGAGAACCGTCCAGATCTATTGCACTTTTGCGAATATGCTTCATCGAATTTCGAATTTGTAGGACGATAAACCATAACAGATCCGTTGTGAGTAGACTGGAATACTTTTTCATCGGTGAATACGACGTTTTCCCAAAACTGTGGTTCACAATAAATGTTATTAAGGGCAAATCATAAACGTGTTTGTTTGTCATCATGCATACACGAAAATGTGTTTCATTTGCGGCCTTACGGGTCGTATCAAAAGGATTTTGGCGCAAATAATCAGTTAAGGTATTATCATGGACTGCAGTTGTTACCCTTCGCCTTCCAGAATCAGCTTTCCTGGTGAAATCGCCTTGTTCTTCCCATCGTCGTATTATGGATGTAACAGTGTTTTTGTTAATGCCAAAGTCATTAGCAATTTGTCTTATTGTCCTACCATTTTCTCTACAAGTAATTATTCTTGCCTTATCAATCAAACTGACATGCGGCATCATTAATGACAGCTTCAAATAATCTTGGATTAACTGACGTTAGCTGTTTATTTCCGTCGGTTTTACACAGCTAAAACAGGGCTGTCCTAGTTTTTTGTGTTAGCGATAGTATATAGGGTATGCCTCTACAAGCAACACGCGGAAGCACAATAACGACGCATGTTATTTCCTCGATCTTTCGTGTGCGATATTATTGTTTTTCTTTTGTAAAGTGTAAAAGATGGCTCGAAGTAAAGCAAGACATCAAAAAAAAAAAAATTAAAGCTAAAACTATGTGAAACATGTTTGGAAAACAAATCAGCAGTTGCAAGGTGAAATTATGTTCATTTCATAGTTTTCTAGAGATTTACAATTTTACACGCAAGGAAACTAAGTCTTATTTAAATCTTTTGAGAAACAATGCGTATAAAATGTAAATCTTTACGTTGTACATTATATGATATACCGGGTGTCCCAGAGTAGCGGCGAAATCCATTAATTGGTACAAAATATTAATACAAAAAATGTGGATTATCATGAGCTCTCCAATTTAAAAATATTTTCATACATGCAGAGTGTTCGACAATGATTTACTAACACATTGTTACTTTATAGGGGAGAACCCCTAATATAAATAAATCAAATTCCAAATTCCAATTCCAATTCCAGGGTGCAAGATAATTGTGTGAATCAGTACATTCACTTACCTTAATAAATAATTATTAATCGCTTATGATTAATAATATTCCCAGATGTTGCCCTCGAAGTAGAACTATTGATGTTATTAAATCTGTGACCCACCCTGTATGTCTAGCTCTGATTATTATTAAGAACATGAAATTACTGAAAGATGTTAACTAATGCCCGTTGCGCCACCCATTTTAAAATAATAAGGCGGGGTCACTGTTGTTAAAGTATTGCACAATTAAAATGGGAAATTGTACTAACTAATACTAGGCCTACCTCAAGAAAACAAATTAATAAAAACAATAACAATTTATTTAATAAAAACATGAGAAAAATGGAGAGAGAAAATTTGATACATTAATATAATAATATTAATTCAAGTATTAATTACACAAAGAAGATATTGAGTTGAAATATAAATGACTTGAATAAAACAAATATAAAGTTAATTGTTAAAAAAAAGTGACTCAATTTACACACAAAGTTTCATTTAAATTTAATAATTACAGATGTAATACGAAAACAAAGAAAACTAAATTTTAGAAAGACGGTACAAACAAAACAATAAGAACAGGTTTGACAGATAAATAATTTTAATAAAATTAATTGGTCAAATTCGATTAAACCAATTATCAAACATGATAATACTAATTGATCAAACATGGTGCACCATTTACCTTAAAATTTATCTAAACTGGAGGTTACAAATATTAAGGACTCTACAAATAATTATACCATTCAAAAACATATACAAATTTAGACAAAAACACAACGATTTAATGAATATAACAAATTTAGACAAATACAAAGACTGTGCCTTGTGCACAATTATTCTTAACTTTATTACACAAACATATAACTGTAAAAATTTCTAACAGCCTGGTAGTTGTACAAATATCTTGTCACATGTAGTACAAGAATAAAAAAAAACTCAAATACCTGGAAATGCTATGTTTCCGCACGTCAACGAAGATGTTCCCGGACGCCTATCTCTGCTACCGCTACCGATGGTGTTTAGCGGGGCCCTATATTGATGGTATCGGTGGGATGTCCCTTAGATCTGGCCATCGCCGTAAATTGAAGGACGATACATATTCCAACAATTTTATTGGGGAATCGAGAATTAAATCACCCTGATCGGTGTATCCATACTGGATAATAACATCTCGTTGCCTTGGACATCCTCATCGCAGGGCTTAGCGACCGACGCCGCGACTTGAGTTACGATATATCTAACTACCACTCACTGCTTAATTTGTACTAAACTATACTCCATTCACGTTAAGAAAACAGTGTTAGGTAAGATAGGCGATTATTTCTTGGATTCTGATTGGCTAATAGCCCAGGCAAATTTACTCCACACCTACACTTTCGTCCCCTGGAGTCTTCAATTTTTTGAACTATGTGTAAAATTTCTTTTTAGTTTTCAAATAAAAAGATATGATAAAAAATGTATCGCATAATATTTGTTAATGTATTTGTATGTCAAAAATTTCTGACAGTTGATGTTACAGACAAAAATTTTTCGGTGTGATACGGTCGCCGATCGCAGCGTTAACTACTGTTTTCTTAAAATGAATGGACTATAAAAGAATGTAATACTGAAGTTACGGTGAATGTTGTAATAGTTATGCCATGGTGTTAGTGAATGTTGTAATAGTGAAGTATTTTGATTTTGGATGCTCTTCGCCTTTTTAAAACCTCGGACCTGTAGAGGGGTAAGACCTAAACATATCGGCGTCTGTCAGACGCTGTTATATCAACAAGGGTATCAAGAACGGTGGGAATTATTTAGATAAGAAAACCTTAACGAACAAAATGCACACATTGCGTCTCTAGAATTGAACAAAGAGTTGTTTATAAACTGAATATTTCAATAATTTTAAGTTTCAAAATAAATTTAATAGTAATTCCACTACAATATTGTTTCGTCACACAGTGACTTCATCAGGTGGATGAATGACTGATACTTTTACAAATGTACAAGATATATATACTTAATATATATACCTATAATCTTGTACATTTGTAAAAATATCAGTCATTCATCCACCTGATGAAGTCACTGTGTGACGAAACAATATTGTAGTGGAATTACTATTAAATTTATTTTGAAACTTAAAATTATCGTATTTTATTTTCACCAGTGTTATGGAGTTTCAACAAGTGTCTCCCTTATCAATTAATTATTTGAATATTTCAAATTGAATATTCTAGATGAACTATATATGACGCAGATATCGATGTTGAGAATTTTAAGACGTAGTTTATTTAGAATAGACGTAATTTAATTTAGAATATCATTTGGATTAATACTGATTTGAAAATATGTAACACATAATATACAGGGATAAGTTAATTAATGTTCGCCGTTGCTTTTTAAACGTAACAACATACTTATGTTTTTGAAGTGTAAACTTCTTTAGGCGCATTGCGCTGATTGTAGGCACTGAACAAGACTGACTGCAACGCTCGGATATGTAACGCTAGTTCGGGTAAAGTCGGCTAAGGGAACAAGATAAATAAATATATCATATAGAGGCATTTAATTTCAATTAAATTGAAATTTAAATGAATAAATAAATTCATGTTCCAGAACAGATTCGATCCCGAGCCGCACGGATATGAAGTACTATGAAGCCGACACGTTACCATCAGACCAAGCGCGGCACCGTAAGCGAGTATTTATATCGTCTATTTATACATACACATACGTCTGAACCGACCAAACGAAATGGCCGCTCGCGTAAATGTAATAAATGTGCGAATATGTTTTATTTAATACGTTACTGAATATTATACGCGTGTATTTCGTATTATTGAAAATTGACGTATGAAAGTGAAATTTTAGATACGGGGGTGTCTTAGGTCGCCGATCACAAATCCAAAGTCAAAATGTAAAAAAAACAAAATGGCGGACGAGTTTTTTGAAAATTGTCGTATGGATGTGAAATTTTAGATACGGGGGTTTTGGGGGTCGCCGATCACGATTCCAAAGTCAAAATGGCGGAAGATTTTTTGAAAATTGACATGAATGTGAAATTTTAGATACGGGGGTGTCTTAGGTCGCCGATCAGGATTCCAAAGTCAAAATGTCAAAAAAAGACAAAATGGCGGACGAGTTTTTTGAAAATTGATGTATGGATGTGAAATTTTAGATACGGGGGTTTTGAGGGTCGCCGATCACAATTCCAAAGTCAAAATGTCGGAAGAATTTTTTGAAAATTGACGTATGAATCTGAAATTTTAGATACGGGGTTGTCTTAGGTCGCCGATCACTAATCTGAAGTCAAAATGTCAAAAAAAACAAAATTGCGGACGAGTTTTTTGAAAATTGACTTATGAATGTGAAATTTTAGATACGGGGGTGTCTTAGATCGTCGATCACGAATCCAAAGTCAAAATGTCAAAAAAAAAACAAAATGGCGGAAGAATTTTTTGAAAATTGACGTATGAATGTGAAATTTTAAATACGGGGATGGTTGAGGTTTACGTTTTATTTAATACGTTACTGAATATTATACGCGTGTATTTCGTATTATTAACCTCGCCTTGATCAAGTTTTCACTGCTACCGTGTGGTTTTAAGCACACTCATTCTCCTTGTTTTTTTAATGGAATGCTATGCATTTAATAGCATTTTATGATAGACCTTGAGGAGCTGATTAAACTCATCAATTTATATCTGTCGATTTTCAACTGTTTCATAGGTATAACTATTTTTCGTCCAAAATTGTGTAACTTTTAAAAGATAGCTATGAAATAACGATTTATGATGAAATACCTATTATGGGCTGAATTAATAGATATACCTTCTTAGTACATGAATTTATTCTTTGCTTCGACATTTCAAAGCATACCATTCCCTAAAACTAAGATTTTTAAAAATATTAAATGGAACAACCAATATATTTTTATGCCAGTAAAAACTAATAAAAAATTACTGTTTACCAATGTGTGTTCTCTTGGGTCTGTGGGCGATATTCTAAAAGTTATAGAATATAATATTTGAATAAACCCGATTGCGACTTCTTAATTTAGAAGTATGAGTTGCCATGACTTGCGTTACACATAGCATAACTAAAATACATCGAAAAGAGTTACTTATAATATTGTCGTTTTACAAATAAGTAATTTTTATTGATATTTTAAAACTTATGAAGTGACAATCTTGATAATTCAGGAATTATGCATACCTTGAAAATATCGCAGTTACAGTGTATCAAAAAGTTGTCAAATAACGAACTTACGATTACCACTTAAAAAAAAAAGAAAAACGTTGAGTAGAAGCATTCAAATTTACTTTACTGAAAAATAAGTATCTTGAAAAACATTTTCAAGTATCACAGTATCACAATTATTACAAGTCATTATCTAACAAATTAAAAAATGAGTAAAAGATTAAAAACAAGTAATATTAATTTCGTTTATTACTTAGTGCATATTATTTCACATTTAAAATTTATAAAGCACAAAAGGAAATGCGGTTAACATAAAAAGTGATAAAAATCTAATAAATGTTTGAATGTTCTACCTATGAATATACTTGAAGTCAAGTTTCGAATGACCTATAAACGTTTGCTATAATATCTTGAAGTAGTAGAACTAGCATATTCCTGTATATTCATTATGACAGTAAATAATTTCAATCATCATTTTAGAGCTAGATTTGGAATAATTTTTGTATAAAAGAAATTTCTAAATTCGGACCGGAAGTAACACTTTCACTCTTATCGAGTAGCACATTTTTGCAAATATCTCGCAAAGTATGTATTCTATAAGAGAAAAGAAATACTTAGAATAGAATTCTGAATAATTTATGTATAAAATTTTTTTTTTAAAGAAAATAAAAGTATTTAAAACTTCATTTAGAACAACATTTGTATTAGTTCAAGCGCGCAATACGTATAAGAAAGTCGTGTGGTGGCAACACCTCATTTCTGTTGCTGGTACTCGTACATACGTATAGCCGTTTCGAATTGTTATAAAAGGAGTTAGCCTTACAAAATTCATAACATTGTTCACTTCTGTATTATGGTATCTATCACCGATTTATTCGCATAATTTGATTCATCCTCTAATTTGTCAAAACTAGAAAATCGTAATAATTAAATGCATTAGGAAAAGGCTAATTCCGAATGTAACTTTCAGATTAATTTTATTACTTTTCCGAAGACGAAATAGAAGCGTAAGGAGCAAGAGAAAATTGCTCTATTAGGTACTAAGCTATTTATTTCGTTACAAAAAATTGGGCTAAAAACAAGTTTCATAGCAGAAACGAAACAAAAGAGGAACTAATTCTATTCTTTAATTTGTCAATCAATTTTTTTCCATTTTCCGGTCCGCAATACCTAAGTATCTGTATAAGCGAGCAAATGCAAAATATGACCTATACATTCTTAGTAGTCTTTTTTTTAATCTACTTTGTTTTTATACTAATACATCAGTCGACAAAAAATCGAACAGAGGACGAATTAAAATTATCTATATTTTATAATGATATTTTGGCATAATCTGTATAATTACTAATTGCTTTTTTTTAACATATAATAGTGTATAAGTAATTTAAAGAACAAGTCAATAAAGTATATAAAAGGATATGTATTTTGTTTGTTGATAGTGGTTCCTTACTATCCACTTCACATGTATATATTTGTATTGAATGCCGTCTTGTCGACAGAAATAAACTGCCCACAAGCATATTTATAAAACTACACAATAGCCAGTGGCGGCTCGTGAGATTTCTGATAGGGTGGGCAAGTCGGATGGGGCATTTTGAATAAGGTATTGTACATCTATTAAAATTTATTGGAGCTCTATGTTGGTCGGAAGAATTTCCTAAAGCAAATATACCGTTCAGCAAGAACCTCGTGAAGGTCTAGAGCTGTATCTTGCCAGGAGAGGAAGGGGGAGGTTATTGTTAGTACGTGAAAAACAGTTAGCAAAATAAGTATTAACAAAAATAAAACAATATTTTCTTAACAAAACGAAATAATAATAACAATATAAAATGCAAATTCGTTAATAAAACGGAAAAAGTAATTCTCAAACAATATGTACAAGTAAATAAAATATTCAACAAGAAATAAATTAACCATAATATTCTATTAAAAGAACACATACATGGGCCTTAACTAATTTATGTACTGGCGATGTGTTTGTAGTTTAACTCAATTCGTCTATTTTTTTGTAGCGCAAAGTCATCTACAATTTTTTCGCAAAACTGAGTTGATTCATGATTTTCCTGAAGATATTTGACTAAACCCCTTTCGATAGCAATCTTTGATAAGTGACATAATCTTGACTGGCTCATAGAACTCCTAGCAAAAGTTTTTACTCTTTTCAATGTCGAAAAGCTTCTTTCTACGGACGCCGATGTAGAAGGCAGACACAAAGCAATACACAACAATTTATGTATTTCCGAAACATAATTTTGTAGATCATTTGAAAAAATAAAATTTTAAATATCAACACAATTTGACGAATCTCCTAATATATCAGTATCAGAATACCAAACGCGTAGCTGGCTTTGCAATTTTGGTTTTGGTACTTTTGAAAGTTATAAATTTGTTTTTATCTAATAAATCTAAAAAATCTAAAGAAGCCATATCCTTCAACCTGACCTCTATTTGATTAATTATTGTGTCAATAATTTCATTGAAAACTCTTTTGAAATACATTTTTGGATCGTCCATTCCATCATGATCGGATTTACGTTTTGTTAACATGGTATGTGGTACGGAAATACTGCAAACGGTGTTATATATTTTGTCAAAATAATTCTGATTTCTAAAGTTCTGTAAACTTAGTTGCAAATTTTCGATTCTCTTCTTACAGTATGCTATGTTTGAAGATTTAGATTGAACAATATCGAAAATTAACTCTGTTTGCTCAAAAATAAGACTGAAGGTGTAAAGTAACATTAAAAAACTAAAATTCTTCAACATTTTTTTAAATCCAATCGATTCTCTAATTGCCTCACAATCTCTAGTAAAATCCTCAGAATCAAAAATTGTTTCAAAAACATTCAACAATTTTACTCTTTGTTGGATAACAATATCAATAAGACGCGATTTAAAATTCCATCTAGTGTCGGATCCGCTAGGTATTTTTCTGGCACCTAATTGATCTAAAAGATTTGTTCTTTTCGTTGATTTGGAAAAAAATGTAGGTAACCCACTAAGACTTGCAAAAAAAAATTCTACATTCTTTAATTTTGGTTGAGGATCTTGCAATATGAGATTTACCTGTGAGCATAACAGTGGGTAAACAGTGCTTGAGGAGCTATCTGTTTAATTTTTGATTGTAACCCATTTAATTCACCGGCCATTACAGAAGCCCCATCCTAAGTTTGACCAACTAGTTTATTTGGGATATCGTATTTATTAAAATTTTCTATCAAAAAATTAAATAAGTGGGTAGCAGTTCGACCTTCACTTACATCAAAAAAATCCCATGAAACGTTCAATAGGCTTACCTTCTCTGTTATAATGGAAAGTAACAGATACTTGAGATCGACACTTAATGTCAGTCGTCTCATCTACTTGCCAGAAAAAAACGGGACTTAATTTAAATTCGTTTTCAATAATTTTGGAAATAACTTTGTTTATGCTTCCAATTAAGTCCTTTTGAATACTTTTACAGAGACCTCTAAAAATAGAAGACTCATCTAAAAAGGTTTTAAATTTATTGTCATATTTCGAAATCAACGAGGCTAATTCCTTGAAATTTCCTTGATTCAGAGAATCTTGTGATTCATCATGCCCACGAAAGGCTTGTTCTTGCGTTACTAAATAAATAACCATATCAATTATACGTGTTATTATTTCTCTGTTTTGTTTAACAATCTCGTTGTTTCAAAATACTTTGTCGATGTGCTGAATCAACTGAAACTTGAATATTTTGTTAACCAAAAAGTTTAAACTTTAAAGACGCATGTGTATATCGCTCTGACTGTCCATGTTTTTGTAAAGATACCGATAAATGTTTCAAATCATCGCAGCCAGTAGAATTCCAGGGACCTAGTTAAGTTTCAGAGAATAGTAAACAGTTCCAACAGTAAAGCTTATTTATTTTTTCACTTCCCGTTAACCAGTTACATTTTTCATACCAACTGATATTAAATCCTCTACTGTCTCTGTTTGTTTTATTTTTAATAATCAAATTAACCATATTCGGACAAGGTTTTAATTTTACCACAAAAAGTTTATCATCGAAATTTACTTTGCTAAATTTTGTTTGTAATAAAAAATTTACAATATCACCGTCGTTACTGCTTACTACTACTCTTACATTTGCGCTTGTGTTACCCAAAGCTGATGTTAATGGCGACACTAAAACACTGCTACAATTTGCCATAATTAACTCTCTTAGTAGCTACGACGCACGACACGATTTAAATGTGGGCAAGCCCTTTGAGGTTTGAGTCGACTAACAGACGATGTTGAACGACGACTATATAGCAACATCACACGATTATCAAGGTGGTCTTGCCCGACCTGCCGATTTACTATAATACCACATTCAAGTTAGCGTGGGCGTTCTCGTTGCAAATACATAAAACTATTTTAACATTTTTAAAGCAACCAACAAGGTTCAAGATAACCCATTCATTTGATTCATTATTATAAATAAAATTCACAAACACTGCAGTTGTTTGTTATTAATTCCATGGTATAGCAAGCATTACATACTATTATTTTACTTAATGATTAATTTTAATCCAAAAAACATTTCCAATATATTTTTAAAAACTATTTTTTTCTAAATTCAGTCTAATAAATTTTCAAAAAAAATTAAATAAAGTTTTTTTACTACTATGTAATAATGTACAATATTTTAAATATAAGTAGTATAATGTTTGCTTTTAAAATACATTTGACAAACCAATTTATCTTCAGTAATTTTTATATGGTCACATTTATTATGAATTTATGCTACAAAAATTATTCTGCGTATAGAGTTACAATAATATAATGAATGTATGTATTTATTTTTATTTCATTAAATAACGCTGCAAGCGTATATGCCAGCAGCCAGCTTCAAGGTGGGCTGATCCGGCTTTGCTCATCGACTCTCCACTTATTCCACACGAGCTCGTCAAGACATCACATAAGTACGTGACATACGCTTGTGTGTCTGTTTCTCTTTCTCTGCCAAATTCTACTACTGAATACTGGGAACGTCGTTCTCTCTTAATTCAGCTTTAGTGGGGCGCGCCCAAACTCGCATGAAAATTTTATTTTACCTTCGTCTAATACGATTAATTTCGTAGGAATTTAAGTTTATATATATTCACCGTAAACAATTTCTGTTCGTTGTAACTCCATGTTAACGGCCCTACTTTACAATTCCTAGATTAGTAAATACGAACATTTATAAAATCGATGTTCCATAGGGGAAAGGGGATTTCTAAACATGATTCAAAGTTTGGAGTGGGAGAAAATATGATCACAACGAAAGAACCGAATTATAATTGAACATGTTCACTATGTTCACGAAACATTGTGGCGAACGAAAGCAGCTATTATCTGTTGGAATAATTCAAAGAGATACAATTCCGGCCATAAATAGGTGCCCCAATGATATTTAATTTTTTTTGTGTTGGGTGATTTGTATAAATTAATTTAATTGCCTGTAAAACTTTTCAAGCTTCAAAGAATCAGGGTGGGCAGTGCCCACCTTGCCCACCCCGAGGAGCCGCCACTGACAATAGCTTCATTGATACCATATCTGAATTCGGCTATCTTGCGCTAAACATAGCAATTTGAAGTAGCGCCATCTGATGCTGAAGGCTCCAATTAAAAGCGATCCAATTACCTTAGCCTATACAAAAACCACCAAATATTTATGAAAAAACATAGTAATTGGGGTTAATATATTGGTTATTGCGTTGATCTTTCACAAAACGCTTTGAGATGACCATGTCGAGGTTCTCAAATGATATACACACATTTTACTACTGCTATTTCAGCAAAATGTCAAGTGTTCAAGTGCTTATAATTTCATTATTTGAGATTATTAAGCGCTACTATTCACAGAATGCCTAATCTACATAATGCACTTTTTAAATATCACAAAGAATGGCACCAATTTTCAATGGTAACTTTTATTTCTTGTCACAAAGTTTACGTGTTTTTTCTACTATGCTGCCATCTATTAGCCTTTTGCGCAGCGGTGCCGCTCTTAAATGCAGTGTGGGATTCCAAACGTCCAGTATGTACATTTATATTTTGTAAACGTTTTTTAATTATAACAGAAAATTGCCGAACGCTACTAAATTTGAGTTCAGAAGAAATACTATTAAGTATATGAAATGGACCGTAGGAATAAAGTAGTTTTATGTTTTGGTGGTGAGAAGACGTCACGAAATCTGGTGGGAATATGAACGTCACATTTAAATTTGATTTTATTATATACAGGGTGAGTCAACGATCTGACAAAGTAAATTTACTATTTAATGCTTAATATACGAGAATGTATTGATATCTATAGTCTATTCCATCCTGGAATCAAAGTATTGCTCTTACGGAGATCGCACGTTCCATGATTTTAATGTTGGATGGGTATTAGAGTAAATTTCATATGGCAGGGTTAGTATATTACGTCAATTTTATAACGAAAGTAATGTCGGTAAAGGATGATTGTCACATTAACATTGGTGGTTATGTTTAAATATTCTTCCCGTGAAAATTACAGCAAGCGACTTGACAACGTTCTATGTACAAAATAAGGATAGTTATATACGCATGATTATAAAATAGCAAAGGAGGGCAATACTCCATAAGAGTCCGTACTTCGATTCCTAGGTGGAATAGACTATAGTTAGCCTTGACCGGTTCCGTGGATAAAGAAAATATTGCGATACCATAGCGAAGAAATATAATCTATTAGAAGTGAAATTTGAAAAAAAAAGGATGTCGACTGAAATTGTGAAAATCGGAAAATTGGAGTATAGAGCCATCATCAAGTACCTGTTTTTGAAATGGTTAAGAGGTAAGCAGATTTACGAAGATATGCTTAATACCCTTGGTGTTCAATGCCCATCGTGTGCGACGGTGAAAAATTGGATTGCATGCTTCAAAAGGGGTAAATTTTCAATTGAAGATGAACACCGATCGGGAAGGCCAGTTTCTGTGTTCGTCCCCGAAAATGTTGTCATATATTTCACGTCGATTTGGACATGCGAAAAAATTCTGCAAAATTGATCCCCAAATGTCTGTTGACCAGAACCGTACAAAGGTGGAAGCATCGCGTTCGATCTATGCTCGGTTTGAAAAAGATGCAGACTTCTTAAGCCGCATTGTTACTATGGATGAAACTTGGGTACATTTCTACGACCCAGAAGAGCAGCAATCAATGGAATGAGACACTCTGGTTCTCCAAGGCGTTAGAAGTTTCGTGTTTAAAAATCTGCTGGAAAAGTTCTTGCTTCAGTTTTTTGGGATTGCCATGGAGTAATCATGATTGATTATTTGGATAAGGGTAGGACAATAACAAGGAATTACTATTGGACGTTACTGACCACTCTACGAGAAAAAATTATGGAGAGAAGATGCATAAAGTTGTCCAAAGTGTTTTGTTTTTGCAGGACTGTGCACTTGCACACAAATCGCATGTTGTCATGCAAACAATCCGTGATTTAGGGTTCGAATTACTCGAACACCCTTATTCACCAGATCTGGCACCGTCCGACTATCATGTGAACAACTGAAAAAAGTTTAAAAGGTCGTAAATTTTCTTCCAAAGAATAGGTGATAGAAGCTGTGGGAGCCTGGTTTGCAGAGCAAGATAAAATTTTCTTTTGACAGGTCTAGAGGCTTTGCAGGTTCATTGTAATAAATGTACCCAGTTAAGAGGAGAGTAAGTTGAATAATAAAATAATATGACTTTCAAATTTCGTTTGCTTCTATACTAGGCTATGAATTTTGCAATACATCCTCGTAATTAAGAATTTACGTACAGTAGTTGATGAGGGTGTTATTGCTTCACAATTTAAAAATATATACTCTTACACAGATTGATCCATATATCATAGGCACAAAGAAGATGCATTTTTTTTTAAATTAAACATCATATATACCGGGTGGTGCAATAGTGTGTCGGCGGAGCTTAGTGTGAAAACTAATAACGCTGCAGCAATGAGACTTTACGTACGTATGTAGTATGCGACTGTGCATTTTCTAATTTTATTTACAAATATACAGGCTGTTCCAAATTTTCGCAACCACATTCAACTTTTTTATTTTAAATACATTGCTATACTTTCTAGATATTATAATGATAGCCAGCATCTAACATTTTAAGCTGTAGTCTGTAAATGGGTAGAATGCCTCACGTAACTCTTGTGTTACTAATTTATGGACTAACACGTTATTTGTTTTGAGGTTGAACAAAGTGAATAAATATACAGGGTGTTAAATATGTCGTGTCTAAGTTATCGATCTTTATTGGTTATTTTCTCGTTTTTTTTAAATCTAACCTATAATATTTTTATAAGTCAGCATATTCCTTGTAAAATCGCCTTTAAAATGGTACCAATAACATAGTACTTATTTCTAGTATTTTCAAAGTTATAACCCTTTAATGGGATATACTCATGTTTGTAATATGCAATATGTGGGGCATCTAATAGTTGGTTGGCCTTGGTTTAAAAAAAAAATGGCTGTACAACCAAACGTCAAATCTCTACTTCAAAAGTCCATAAAAAGTCGTTTTCTGTATTTTCTCTTTTCTGTAATTGCGTTTTGTTGTTATAAATTAAGTTCGGCTAGTGAATTATTAATTTCCGTTTGTTTGTTAGTAGTTGTTACGTGTTGTATTTACCTTGTTATCAGTTATATCGCTTTATTGACATTATTTCTCATTTAGATACCATAATAGTTTATTGTTGTTTTTGCTTTAAAATGAATTTTTCGAAAGAGGAGCTCATAGACATGGTATTTGCTCTTGGTGCTAGCAACAGAAATCCATTTTTAGCATCAAGAACATATGCGATGGAATATCCCGACCGAAGAGCACCGGATAGTAAAACGTTTGAAAATTTGTTAATAAGGTTTCTTCGAACGGGTTCAGTGAATTACGTCGAACATGAAAGAAGTAAGACTATGATTACAGAAGATAATGAAGTGATAGACGTCCAGTCCATTGTGGAAAATCCGCACGTATCTACAAGGATAATTTCGAAACAACACGGGATAGAAGTCACTGCTGTAAAAAGGATTTTAAAAAAACAAGTTTCACCCTTACAAAATTCAAAATCATCAAGGCTTATTACAAACGGACTTTGAAAGGAGACTAGTGTACTGTGAATGGCTACTTTTACAATTACGACACGATATAACTTTTCTAGATCATGTGCTTTTCACAGATGAAGCAACATTTGCTAATTGTGGAACCACAAACAGAAAAAATACCCATTATTATGACACTACAAACCCACATTTTGTTCAGCCCATTTTATATCAACAAAAATGGAGTGTTAACACATGGGGAGGCATCATAGGAAACACTATTATTGGTCCATTCTTTTTTTATAATACTTTGAATTGTGCAATCTACACAAATTTCCTACAAAATAATTTTCCATTGCTATTAGAAGGCCTCCCAGATAACGTCATCAGGAGATTGTGGTACCAACATGATGGTGCACCAGCACATTATGGTGCTGCTGCAAGAGCACATTTAGATAGGGTATTCACCAATAAGTGGATTGGGAGAGGAAGTTTGATAAGCTGGCCACCACGATCACCAGATCTCACACCTTGTGATTTCTTTCTGTGGCCAACTGTAAAAAACATTGTTTACGCAACACCTCCTACAACGGCAGAGAACATGCAGCAACGAATAAGAAACGCTTTTCTTCAATTAAGTGAGAATAACTTAGCTGAGAATGTAAGTCTGTCGATACAGAGACGGTTGAGAGCATGTGTAGAGCAGAATGGAAATATATTTGAACACATTTTAAATTAAGATTGTTTTATTATCGAAAATTTTCAAAATGTATTTCTAAAACTAATGATAAAGCATTTAAAAAACAGGTGTTTGTTAAAATTACTTTGTTTTATTTTCATGGCCAACCAACTATTAGATGCCCCGCATTTTGCATGTTATAAACATGAGTATATCCCATTAAAGGGTTATAACTTTGAAAATACTAGAAATAAGTACTATGTTATTGGTACCATTTTAAAGGCGATTTTACAAGGAATATGCTGACTTATAAAAATATTATAGGTTAGATTTAAAGAAAACGAGAAAATAACCAATAAAGATCGATAACTTAGACACGACATATTTAACACCCTGTATATTTATTCACTTTGTTCAACCTCAAAACAAAGAACGTGTTAGTCCATAAATTAGAGACACAAGAGTTACGTGAGGCATTCTACCCATTTACAGACTACAGCTTAAAATGTTAGATGCTGCAACTGTCAAGATTTTAACAATATTATCAATAAAATCAAAACGAACAGTCTGAAGTGCACATATCCATATATCATTGCAAAGATAATTTGAATGGCTATCATTATAATATCTAGAAAGTATAGCAATGTATTTAAAATAAAAAAGTTGAATGTGGTTGCGAAAATTTGGAACACCCTGTATATTTGTAAATAAAATTAGAAAATGCACAGTTGCATACTACATACGTACGTAAAGTCTCATTGCTGCAGCGTTATTAGTTTTCACACTAAGCTCCGCCGACACACTATTGCACCACCCGGTATAAGTTTATAGTTGGATTTGCAATAAAATAAAAATATTTTTTATTGAGAATAATTGTTCATTAAAGTTAATAGTTTTTCGAGTTATATATGATTAAAGTTAAAAAGTGACATTTACAGCTGTCTTTTTAATTGCCTATAATTCAAGAGTACCATGACAGGACACAAAATAATATTGTATGGTATACACATAACGTGTGCCAAGTGATATTTATATGCCGAACCTGCTCTAATTTATACTGCGTTTTCGCGAAGGTGTTACATAATGAAGAAACTTTAAACGCAAAAAACTTATTTATTTTGAATGGAACGCCCAATATTTTTTACAGACTCATATTAAGCCCTTCAAGAGCCACTTTTGTTAATAACCTCCTATACCTGTCTTTGATATTTTAGAAGATATTTAAATTTATTTTAAAATCTTATCCAAAAATCACGGTCGCCATGAAAAAATACAGTCACTGTTGAAAAATATCTATGCAAAAATGTTGAAATTCTGTCAAGCTTGTTGCAAAAGAATAATACATACGTCGTGTTATTAACTCCCGTTAATATTACTTATTACTATTGTTGTTGTTGTTGTTACTGTTTCTTGTATCTAGTTCTGAAGTATTTTATTTATTTTAACCCAGAACAAAATTTATTTTTTCGCTCAATGGTATTTAGTAGTATACCTAAGACTACTTCATTTTTTAAATAATTGCTCTTAATAAGAAATATTTCTGTTTAAACGCGAAATCCGTTAAAGAGTAAATTTACTTTGTCAGATTGTTGACTCACTCTGTATATAAATTTATATTATGAAAAATATGATCATTGATTGGGTTATGAAACCGTTTGAATTTTTATACATTATGTTGTTACTCCTAGATAGCACAAAACATTTAAGATATCCAAGAATAAATTATAGGGAACAGAAACATACATTCGTACTGTATTTCGCCAGAATAAACATTACCGAAAATAAAAAATATATTTTATTTTTAAATCTCTGTAATTAAAATGTTCGAAATGTTCACCATTACGAAGCAAACAAGCTTCATATCGATTTTGTAAGTCACTAAACATATTTATAAAAAGTGGTTGATGTAACTGCAGGAAAATTTTTTGTATTCTTTCTAGTAGTTCTGCAATATTCACCGGCGGATTTTCTGAGCGAAATATTTTTTCCATCATACCCAAAACGTATGAATCAGGTGGCGTCAGATCCTGTCAATGAGAAGCATATTCGAAGTCTGTTCTCTGAGAAATTATTCTATTATCGAAATGCTGATGGAGTAAGTTTACGGTGCTAGCAGCTGTATGGCTGTTGTACCATCTTGTTGACACCATTGTGTGCGCACCCGTAGATTTCGTGCACGACAAAAGTTCTGTAAATCTCTTATAAATGGTACAAAATGTTCTGTCTCTTACGCTCTTGGTTGTAAGCTACTTTATTAAACTTTTGCCGATATCTTACTGACACCTGTTGTAAACTTGCGACCATTTCCGTATGAGCGAATATAATGTTCTAATGTTTTCTGCTGTCGTTTGAACCATTTTCAATTCAAATACAACGGCATCATAACATTAATATGTCAACTAATAACAATTAAGTTAATAATGACAAATGCATATTACGTAAGCAACTCCGTTGTACCCTAGGTTTCGGTACTATTTATTCTGGTGGATATCGTATTTCGCCACTCTATATAACATATGCGTATTGACTTATTGTGTTTCCCGGCGTTTTCAAGTATTTTTCAATCAAATGTTGTTTTATTTTGCAACAGAGTCTCCCCATCGATGGCCTTAACCTCTTTAACTCTTCCATATAGTAGTTGGCGTCTTGCTCCGCAAACTAGGCGTTTACGTATGCGAAGATCTCCCCGTTTGATAAAAATCTCTTTCCTCCAAGTGAAAATTTATGCTTAGGAAACAGGAAAAAGTCGGTGCGGCCCAGATCTGGTGAATACCGTTAGTGTTTAACCAATGCGAAGTAGATTTCGTGAATTTTAGTTATGGTCTTGTGGAAATGAACTTTTTTTTTGCAATTTCTGTTCTCAGCTTATCCAGGAATGATGCGTAATACACTCCCTACAAGTGAGCGTCCAAAATGGCTGAAATTACCAGAATGGATTCGACGAGTCACGAATGATGGATTTAAACGCCAGATGTTCACTATAGAACCTCGAGAGGGGTATTACAAGGATTAATACTGGGATCAGTATAATTTTTGATATATATTAATTATTTTCCGAATAATGTAACACCTAAACAACTTAGTTTCTCTGCTTATTATACATTTTACATAGCAACGGGAAAGTCGATAAATTAAGGTGGATAAGAGCAGAAACATTTAATGGAAGAAACAACACAGTGGTTTCAAAATTATAAACTAAAATTTAATGATGAGAAAACCAAAGTATCTGTTTTTCTGCAAGGCATGACTAGACATTTGATGCCATTCATTCTCTAGGGTAAAGGATAAATATGGTTAAGTCATTTTAGCAACCGACACGGTCAAAGTGCGAGGATTCAATGTCACTACAAAATCCTATTGACCACACGAATATCAGAACAATAAAATTAACTAATTAATTACAATTTCAGGTCATATAGCTTCTGCTAGTAGAACACTACTACATAAAAGCCAGTTATAAATTGAATATTATAAATAAAGTTATTAAATGTTACATTTCTGTGTCCATATTTTATTTAATAGGTACAGGGTTATTGACTATATTTGGACCAATAGATAACTTTGTTATTTGCAGGATTAGAAAAACGTTTAAATTAGGAAAGTTGTAGGATTTCACTCAAGGCGCGAGAATTTGATATCAGAAAAAACAAACGAACGTCGTAAAGCCGTCAAAAACGGCTAACTTAGTTTTTTTAAATGGAATACCCTATATAATGTTACATAATCTGATTCTAAATAAAATTTCGAGTATATTCCATTTATATAACATATACCTACATTCAACTATTTTCGCGCTATCGCTGATTGAAAATCGTACTACTAATATGTTTTCTACACCCTTCGTATATGAATTTACGTAAGTCATTACGGGGTTTCTATGGAAACATAGTAGTAGTACGATTTTCAATCAGCGATAGCGCGAAAACAGTTGAATGTAGGTATATGTTATATAAATGGAATATACTCGAAATTTTATTTAGAATCAGATTATGTAACATTATATAGGGTATTCCATTTAAAAAAAACTAAGTTAGCCGTTTTTGACGGCTTTACGACGTTCGTTTGTTTTTTCTGATGTCAAATTCTAGCGCCTTGAGTGAAATCCTACAACTTTCCTAATTTAAACGTTTTTCTAATCCTTCGAATAACAAAGTTATCTATTGGTCCAAATATAGTCAATAACCCTGTACATATTTGGTTATTCTGTGTAGTAGGCAAGCATTGTTGACAAATATATATTGCCTGGATAAAAAAAATCAAAAGGTGTATGAGTGCCATTATTTATAAGTCCTAGAATGACTTTTGTAGGTTATATTACATGACAGTTAAATTTTGCATCTCAAATTTGACGCCATTTAATTTATTGGCGCATTGCTCCGTTACCATGGCGATTCAACCATAATAAACTTACTTGGAATTGGCATAATATTCTTTATTGGAATTAACTAATTCAAATATATATGGCATACGGAGCTGAATACCATTTCTACCCAGGCCGGCAGCAGTTAGAATCTTCCACCTATAAAAAAGCGATTACTGCTTTGTGTAATTTGAAGTATGCTGATAATTGTAGGGAACAGAATACTTACTTATACTTATGATAAAATATGTATTAAGAAAAATCAAAGTAAATACGTGTTGAATGTGGAGCATGATTCTTTCGAGGCGCACAGGGTAAAGTTTTAGATCTCACCCATATCACCCCCCGCAAACAACTCAACATTATGTTGACCACTGGGCGACAAATATTTCGTGGAGGACATTTTACGTTATCGCGTTTTTATTCAACAGATAATATCTTGAACGTTGATTTGAAAAATTGGAGATTTTGTTAGATATTTCTAAATTTAGATTTTATGTATAATACGTACACTGTTTGTTAATATTTATGTTTTGTTTTGTTTGTGATATAAGTCTTCATTATTAATATATGTTTTCTAAAATTGACTTTCTTGTAATCGATATTACAATAAATATTTTAAAAAGAAATCTACCTTTTTTTCTGTTTTAAAGCATGAATTATTTATAAAATACTAAAATTAAAGATAATTTGTACATGTTAATATATTGATAATAAATATAATTGAACATAATGTATAATTCATCATATGCATTCTACACACATTTATTGTGAGACTAAAAGTACTTAAAATTTAATTTCAAATAACTTAGTTCAAAAAATTTCAAAATTTCATTGGGAAATGCATAGTTTTATGAGTTACAGATACTGCATTAACTTCTTTATTCAATAAGATAATAGCTCTGAATCGAGATAAAAAATTGTAGCATGGGATTTGTTAAAGCAAATCTTGTAAATCATGATCTATTAATAGAAAATATGGTATAAGAGAGGATTCACTCGATTTTTAGATGATACAGGCCTCTATCTACACAAGGTAAGATGTCCAAGCATGACGCAAATGGCAATACCGAAAGATATATCTCGGCACTTGAATATAATTCTGTTGGAGTACCACAGGGGTCCATTTTGGGATCGCGGCTTTTTTATACGATGTATAAAGAACTCTTGTCTTTCGAATATCTTGCATACTTTGCAAGGTATTCGAAAATAAAAGTACTACTCGCTAAGAGTAAAAGTGATACTTCCGGTCCGAATTTTGAAATTTCATGTATACAAAAAACATTGCAAATCCAGCTCTAAATACTTTTGTGCTCTTGACAAATATATATATATATAATGTATAATTTACGACATATTTGCATAAAATCGTTATTGGATAAGAGTAGAACTGTTACTTCCGGTCCGAATTTTGAAATTTTTTTTATACAAAAGGAATTGAAAATTAAGTTCTAAATACTTTTATACTCGTAACGTACCTGTCTAAAAAACATAACTTGCGAAATATTCGCAAAAAACTGATTTTCGATAAGAGTAAAAGACTTGTTTCCGGTAGGAATTTCGAAAAACTTTTTTAATATAATTCTTCTCAAATTTAATTTTGAGTACATATGAAAACTATAAATTTGTTTAAACTTAGTAGTTGACGAAATATTGACAAAATTCGTTTTTTTCACTGAAGTATACTACTACTCCCGGTCTGATGAATATATTTTAGTTACAATACCGTCTATGCCAGTAATATATTTATAAAATATGTAAAATTTGTCATTATTTGTTGTTACGTGAATGGATGAAGAATTAGTGGAAGAGGAACTACAATAATAAATATGAACATTAAAATAGCTAAAAATTATTTCAACAAGTGTTCAAATGAATAATTTATTCACTTCTAAATATTTTTGAATACGCTTCCGAAATGATAAATCGATATTAATATGGAGTTGCTCATAATGTTTGTTTCTATTCACACCCATTATAACAATTTTGTAATAGCCAAAGTAAACTGCTTTAAGTATGTGATTAAACATTCATATTTCTTCAAATGATGGTTTATTGTTTTAGAAATTACTTCAGTTACTGCCATGTTCTTGAGTCTAGCAAGTGATTCTTTTTCAAAGAATAAAGTGCATGTAATGGTACAATTATAGGAACTTGCGAACATGTGAAAAATTAATTTATAATTATCATATATTGGTAGACAAACCGACATATTTGGTAAACTAAGACAATAGTATTTAGTATGTAAACTAAGCTTATAATTTGATTCGATGTGTCCCCCTTGAGATTTAAGAAAAATAAAGGGATTCTGTGATAGCAATTATAATATATTAGATATCCGAACAATCTGTTATATGTGTGTATTTGTACTAGCCTGTTACGTCATAAAAATTATAATAAATTGCAAGTTAATGTGACCCTCAGAATTGTATGACACAAAACGTTCAGAGTCTGATTGATGTACGAGGTTTGTCCGGAAAATACGTATAAAAGTTGAATAATAACTTTTATCGCCAACCGTCAGTAAAGTGATGCGTTACCATAGCGTTTTACGGAGGTAAACAAACACTTTATCGTACTGTACAATAAAGTACTTTACCTGCCGCTAATATCTGTCAACGTAGCCATGACTGATGACTTTAAACATAAATCGTTTGTCACTGTCATAAACTGTCATAAGTTATTATATCTTTATTTTTAAAATTAACAATTTTCACGGTTGGCGATAAAATTTTGTATGCACCACGTCAGTAAAGTACCTTTATCGAACTGGTCTTTTACTCGCCGCGCTCGCTTCACTCGCTTGGCTCGTAAATCAGACTCGTTTGATAAAGTATCACTTTACTGACTTGGTACATAAATAACTATATTTTACAATTATTCAGGTATTACAATATGGTCTCCTTCAAAGTACTCGCCCTGAGACGAGATACACTCTGCCAACGCCGTTTCCACTGTTGATAACATTGCTGAAAGTCTTCAGTTGTGATGCTGTTCAGTTGCCGTGTCGTTTCTGCCTTGATGGCTTCCACATCTCCCAAGTGCCGCCCCCGAAGCACCATTTTGCATTTCGGGAACCAGAAGAAGTCACAAGGGGCTAAATCGGGTGAATAAGGCGGGTAGTCTGTCACGGTGATTGAGCTTCGGGCCAAAAAGTCACGCACAACGAGCGACGTGTGAGCGGGCGCATTGTCGTGATGAAGGATCCACCTGCCCCCTTGTGCCAAATCCGGTCGAACTCGGGCCACACGAGCTCTGAGACGTGTCAAAACTTCAACGTAAAAATTTCCGTTCACTCTCTGGCCGGGAGGGACAAATTCCTTGTGAACAATGCCCCTAGAATCAAAGAAAACAATCAGCATTGTCTTCACATTGGAACTCTGATTTTCGCGACTTTTTTGTTCTCGGTTCTCCTGCTAGCTTCCATTCCTTGCTTTGAGATTTGAGCTCCACATCGAATTCGTAAAACCAGGACTCGTCTCCAGTGATGACTCGATTGAGAAAGTCCCCTCTTTCCTCTGCTTCCAACCAATCCTCACAGCACTCGACCCTCTTTGCTTTCTGTTCTGGCGTCAAGAGCTTCTGTACGATTTTCGCACACAATTTCTTCATTTCAAGTTTTTGTGTCAGAATTTCGTGAACGATTGTTTTGGGGATTGACAGCTCGTCAGCAATCATTCTGACTGTCAATCTACGGTCTTTAAGAACACAAGCCCGAATTCGTTCAACATTTTCATCAGAACTCGATGTCGACGGGCGTCCTGGGCGAGGGTCATCTTTCACTTCTTCTCGGCCTTCCCGGAACCTCTTTAACCACTTGTTCACGGTTGGTTCCTTCAGAGAATTGTCTCCGTAAACTTGTTTCAAACACTCAAAAATCTCACGGCCATTCTTGCCTAGCTTTGCAAGAAACTTGATGTTGATGCGCTGTTCCTCAATCAGAGAGAGCTCCATGCCGACGGCAGGTGAAAAAGGGTAACTTTCAACAAGTAGCCGCACACTCCTACTTACACGCAGAGCGCTCTGACTCGAACTGAGCGTTGATGGGATTGGTTACAGCAGTGTTCCACCTGGCGGTGACTGCAAACTGTAAAATAAAGATATTATTCAACTTTTATACGTATTTTCCGGACAAACCTCGTAAGTACCAAATCATGTAGGTATCACAATTCAAATTACTAAAGCGGCATCAATTCTCAATATTCTGCAAAATGGATTAAAAGAGTGTACTAGTTCACAGATTACAAATAATCTTAAAAAAATATCTTGGGCTTAAATAATCTTTTACTTTAAATGAAAAAGTAAATGAAAAGAAAAGGAGCTGGTGTTGAACACTGAAAAAGTATTATAATATATTTGTTTAAATCCATTATGATTTTATAGTTACGTAATACATATTTATTAATGTGTGCGAGCATTTGATGTACATGCCAATTATTAATAATGCTTGTATTAAAAATTTATGTTTTATTTACTCGGCTTATCAGAAATATCCATTACAAAATTTTTCTTAGAAACAACTTTTTCATTAGTTTTTAAATCCTGTCGCAATTTTGGTGATTAGATGCAGATGCAGTAACATTTAAATGTTTATTACGATTGATATTTGTCCTCCATGTTGGTGTTTTTTAATATAAATATATTGGTTATATAAAAAATGCAGAAATATCCATTACAACATTTAGAAAAATTTTTTATTATAAATAACTTTTCATTACTTTTTAAATCCTGTCGCAATTTTGGTGATTAGATGCATTAGCTATTAAATGTTCATTACGATTGACATTGATTGATATTTTCCCTTAAATTCCAATTTTAAAACTATTCGGACCTTCAGGATTTCGAATCGTTCTAGAATCAGGATTTGGCCGGACATGCGCATTATTATCAGAACTACTAATTTTAGAACGGTTCCGGAACTGTTCAGAACTGGAGGTTTGAACAAACCTAATATCAGTAGTAATGAAATGTGTATTACTCTTCAAATGGCATCTGTCCTGGGAATCTTCTTCCAGGGTAACTCTGCTGGTAAACTCTCTGGGCGAATAAATAATTTCTTTCAAGTAAGACACAAAATTGGTAAAACTTTACAATAAAATAGCAATAGCTCAACAAAGACACTTTTAAAATAAGAATGTCTTATATGTTTTTGGCGTAAAATTTAGCACGGAATTCAAAAAAGAAGCGATATATAGGTTGTTGTATTTAAAAAAATTGACTTTTAGACTAAAATTTGTCATGTAATTTTAATATAGTTTTCAGCGTATGCAGTTAGTCACCTGCCGTTGTTTTCGAGATATATAATTGTATCGAAACTTTGAATTTTTCAGAAAAATGGTAATAAATCAAAAACTTTAGATTTTAGGCATATACTGTCTTATTACTTTTTGACTAACGAATTTTAAGGGGGATACAAAAATGTAATAATATAAAAGGTATTATATTTAAGAAAGTATAACTATGGTCAGCCACCAAGTTATCCTAATAACTGGCTATCTTGGGACGAAAACCGCTTAGAAATATCTTTTCTCATAATGCCACAATCGGCCTTTCCCACGGAGATGTATATTATGTATGTATATAAAGATGTCATTTACACATATCTTTGTGTACTTTCATTGTAAAAGTGATCTAGAGCCTTATGCTGTATCTCTGTTGTCTTTTTTTTATTCGAAAATTGTATGTGCATATATTTTTTGAAACAGCCACCAGCAAGAGTAACTAATTATTATCTGAGAATCATTGGATCTAATTCTTTCATTGAATTCTTGGAGTTTATTAAAGTGAAATAAACAATTTGAATAGATTTGTATTTTTTAAACATGAATTATGCCGCTTAGTAGAAGCCGAGAAATAGCGTCCTCTTATTTCTGTCGGGGAATTTCCCATTCAATAAATTGTTTTCCGGGATATTTTCCAATTAGGAAATGGTTTTCAGGGAAATTTACAGCGCTCTGCCAGTTCGTCTGTTTACACTATTTGTGTACTTACTATTTCTTTTACGCCAGAATGATTTTATATTTATTAGTTCTAATAATTTTTTGACAATGAAGAGTATTTTGTAAGATCAGATTCCATTTCATTGGGCAGAAAAATGTGCCCGAAACGTGTATTTATTTATCACCGATAAATACTCCTAGGGCTTTAGCCATAATTGAACTTACAATGAGGTTTCTCAAATGGTACATAAAAAACGACGATCTATCGTAGTGTGAAACGTTTGAGTCAGACTGGAGAGTCTGTGAGAAGACGAGATCATGATGTTCACCATATCTACAACAGCCTGCAGAATAAGTTCTGCAATGGTATGAGCCTTCTTACATTTCGTGATTCTGTAAGCCACCTTGTAAAATGCTAGCAAAGCGTTGTTTGATATTGATGCAGTGTTACAAAATGCATTTTGTTGTTGTTTCTGTTCTTTTAACTTCCTGGCAAAAACATCACGAGGTTTGTCAACCATGCCATTTCAACGTCGTCATATTTACGATATTTTCGTTTCTTCACAGTCGTGCTAATGGTTGAAGACGTACTTTTTATCGGCACTATTACGTTTATTACTGTTCAAAAATCGGTTCAACATCAAACATACAAGAGCAAAAATGCCCAAAACTATTTATTAAAGACAACAAACAAGAAGTAATATAACACTAACTATACTTACAAGAACTAATTTATATAACTGTTCATTTATATGAAAACTATACTTAGGCTAGATTATAAACCGGCTGACTGAATCGAACCGGCAAGCCTTGATTATATGCTTTCCAGAATAGTCCAAATCTATCGTGATGGGTTTACGCACTTCGACGCGTCGAAGTGCGTCAACCCGCTAGACACGTCACGAGGTGTCTGGCGCGATTGAGATGGTGCAGCGTTGACGGCTCGCGTTCGGAAAAATATCTGCTGCGGTGACTTTTATACAGAGTCAAGTAAAAACACGCCACACAAATAAATCTACATATTTCTGGCGTCTCACTTCGTTTTTTTGTTTAGTTGGGCTACTTACTGTCTTGGTTCAATTAATTATGAAGCTTTTAGAATATTTTGCAACGCCCATATGAAGAAGGCGCGGCTCTCTGTGGCGCAGATTGTAATTCCTTATATCCTATTTATTTTTTATAATAAGTATAAATGATTAACAAATCACTGTAAAATCATGTATAAAACTCGGTAATATTATTTATATACATAGACTATGATTTTATAAAACTATTTTGATTAGGAATATTATTATTACATGAACAGTACTTGTTATATATGCATTATTTAATAGTTTCCGATGAGTAGTAGTGTTAATAAACGTCGACAAAACAACTTATTCGTTTACTTGATACATTATTGAGGTTTATGAATTTAATAATGATCTTTTTAATACCCACAGAACATTTAAGTCTTTGTTGCTTGCTCTATGTAATACCATTGTGCAGAATAGTAACTAAGATGAATGAAGTACCTATTAGTATTGTAAATTTTAAATTGCAATAAAACTCTATTTCAGATACCATTTTATCCGATAGTTAAAAAGGACTTAACATTTATTCATCTGGGAAATGACTCTAAAGTAGAAAATCTCATCAATTTTGAAAAGTTAAGAATGATTGCCAAAGAAGTTAGAGGTTTAAGTAATATGTGCAGCAGTCCATATGATCTGCTAACTATGCTAGAATTAGGCGGCCAGCCAGCTAGTAATGCTATGGTTGCATTAAATCAGTTAACAACAGCAAGCTCCCATCCTCATCCGCAAGGTGAGTTAACAAAAACTATGGTATTTTATTAATTTATACTACATATATTTGTAGCAATAGATTTATGTCTATTTTAAACATATACACATTTATTATAATTTGAATTATTATGCATATTTAAAATGAGAGGCAGTACTAGGCTTGTGATTAGCAAGGCTAAGCTGTGGTAGCAGGTTACTAGTTCTTAGATAACGGGTAACGTAGCAATTCTCTCGCCGTAACTCAATTTTAGCTATATATAATGAGTACTTAGAGGTTAAAGTTGACAGTAAGAGGCGATTGGTACAAGGTGTTAGTTTCATTATCATTCCACGTGCTGAAAGTTTCGAAACATAATGTACCATTTCCTTCAAGATTTTCTTTAGAGACGTACCTGTATGCTGAGGATTGAGCTACGGATTTATAAATGAGAGTGAATGAGACCATTGTTGGTCAATTCAGGAAAGGTGAGGTGACGTTGATGTCCTCCTCCCCCACGTCGGCTTGTTTGTTTTACCACAAACTTTTTTGAAGGATTTTAAATTTGCAAACGTTAATGATATAATTTTGCTATTTTTTATGTTTGTTCTTGAACAAAAACTGATAAAACTATAGTAGATATGGTGCTGCATGAAAAACGAACTCTAAACAGCATAAAAATGCCACGATTTACTGAAATATTTTCTTGACCTTTCCTGCAATGTTAAAATTGTAGGAAATAAATAAGAATATAAACCGGTACCAATCTATTGCCTGACTGCATTTACTCACGAATAGCATCTTTGTGAGTGGCTGCAAGCGAAAGCAGTTCTGTAAGTGACAGAACTGTTTTCGCTTGCAACGCATCTCCCTTTCCATTTCTTACGCTTTAATGTCGACTTAAACAATCATTGTTGAATAGCAAATATAGGTTGCTAAATTTAAACACAATGTCAAATGAAGAAATAAAGATGCAGGAATGTATAGCTCCTTAATGGTACAAACCACACATGTTGTGTGATTGAAACCGTCGTGGCTTTCGCCCAGCGCCAATATTTTTAAATTAAAGTGAGAATATGTTCTTTTCTTATATTTAAAAAAATCGTGCTTGCCAGTGTATATATCGTCTAGCAACTTCTTATTACTGAATATCAAATAAGTATGTAGAGAATGTTATTTAAAATGGAAATACGTGGATATGTCTAATATTTTGATAAGGAGATTTGTTTTTTACTTTTTTTCTGCTTTGCCTTTATGGTTTTGTTTGCACACTTCTAGCTCCACATCTGAAATATTCCTCGGGTATTGCGTGTAGTTTAGGCAATGATATATTTCTCGTGAAGGTGATGTGATTGTGTTTGATAGGTAGTGAAATAGTCATGCAGCAATAAGTAATATAACAAATCACACACATTTCGAAAGGAACAAACAATCCCATAGCATACAAAATGACCACTTCACAGTCTAAACACAAGTTAAACCACTGTGTCTTCTTATGTTATTACAAAAATATTTTACTTAGTTTTGACATCAATATGATAAACTTTTCATGTGCTATATAGTATCACAAGAATATCATTTTTGCGGTACAGATATTTTTTAAGTTACCTACTTTCAGTTTTTAATGAACAAACACAAACCTGATTGTACAGGCAATTTTTGTTTATATTTGTACATGCATTTGTCTTCTATATCATATGCCTGTTGCTCTACAATTCCTCACAAGGGGATGCGGAAAGGTAAAAATATTACGCTTTAGCTTCACTCTCTCTAGTAAGAGCCTAATTCAGTTTGGAAGCAAGAAATATACAGTTTATGGTGAGTATCTTTTACATAAAGTCGTGTTTAGTAAGACTTCAACCTGTCAATACGGAGTCTGCTTGTAAAACCTATGGTGTTTGTGCAAATACACTTCGCTTTAAATGCTCTGACAGTTTTTGATACATACTCTGATGAGTCCTATCAATGCAGAAAAAATTTCAATAACAAACAGCAACAATAAAAGAACTGCAATAACAGCAGTAGAAGATAGATTTTTATTGAATAATACCAATGAATCGGATTGTTGAACGAGGAATGGTTGAAGTGGGCCTGCATCAAGGCTCACTTCTACCATTCCTCGGTAGTACAGATTGCTAATGTGGTGATTATTAGGGATTGGCAGTAGGGTTTACGTTGCAGGTTTGGACTTAAATGAATAATGTATTTTTAAATTGATAAGTTTGTGGACTTATTTCATAATGAATACTTGTATAAAATATGAAATTTTTTTTTTAATTATAGGCACTACTACAGTCAAACGACGAAAGAAATCAGCAGCCGCACCTAATCCTAAAAAAATGTTTGAAGAATCTCAAATGGTTAGAAGAGTTAAAGCTTACTTAAATAATCTCCAAGTTGTTACGGATGAGGTTAAACTGCATGAAATGAGTTTAGAATGTGAAAGCAATGCCAGCAGTGTATCAACCAGTCAATTGGGTTCAAGACCTAAAAGACACGCTTCACCAGCCCCATCTACAACAAGCAGTACTAGCAGTGCTAGTGATGAGAGAAAGCCTACTGCTAAATTTGGTAAGTTATTATATATATTAATATAAAGACAAAAGACTAGATATATCATGTTCATACAGTGCAAGTTTATGTTTAATATTAATCTAAATGTCGACTCGTTCACAAACGATCAAGTAAAAACATTGTTGAACTTCTCATTATTCAAACTTGTGTATGTACTATTTATTTCTGTTGAAATGTGCAATGTTGAATTATTTGGTTGTACTAATGATGCTGCCCTTAATACAATTTTAACATGATTTTGTCAAAAGGTTGTATAGGAATACCAGAAAAATATTGTTATAACATAGTGTGTGTATGTGTGTATTGTGATAGGATTTTGATTTTTCTATAATTAATATAATTCCTATATTTTTACATGCTTTTTTATTGTTATCATGTGTAAAAGCAAAACGGATATTTTTTGACAGGCAATGGTAAGCACTTTGCTAGGGTTCATCATAGTAGTATGTATGGTAATGTTGCATTTCAAGAATTGAATAATCATTTATAATTTTAAAGTTTTTTATTTATATATATATATATATATTTATATATATATATATAAATTAAAATAATATTTCTTGGGTTTGTGGTACTTACTGATTAAATAAATAAAACTAAATTTGACGTTTCGACATATTTAATGTCTTTCTCAAAAATGTGGAAATATAAAACAAACATGCCTAAAATTAATACATAAATCAGTGTCAGATGTTAATACAGTTAATATATTCAGATATTACATGCAAAATACTATATAGAACTTTATCAAAACATAAAAAATATATAAATATAAAAAACACATATAGCAACGGACAACTCACCAGTAAAATTTCGTAAAACATCCTTTATTATACATTTAAAATTGGAATTTTATAAAATAACGTATTCGATGATATCTATACATGTTCTTTCCCTTTTTCTTTTTTCCTTTGGTGTCATTTTTTAATTTTATTGTTATTCAATATGTATCACCAAAGTATGTGTGTCACTTTTGTTTAATTATGTTAAAGTTTTGTTGTTTTCAATAACTGTGTACGATAACGAATGCATGAATACATATTGCACTGCTACGATCCTTTTCAGATATTAGCAAGTTTTTGTTGTTATGTTTTTTAACTGCGCATAGTGGAAAGACTTACACATGCTGCGTTAAGTATACGGTCGGACTAGTTCATTTCGTTAAGTATGAGGGCAGACCAGTCAAATTCCCGATCAGCTGTTTGGGAAAACCGGTCATGTTATAAATCGCGCCCGCTGGCTGCCTGAGTTGGGCGAAATCGTTAAGTGTGTTGTTTACCTGCAATACCAACTTCGATTTGTTTACAATGTAAAAACATAACCTCTTGTCTCTTCTAAAACATTTTAGTTTGTTTGATCATACAATCGTTAACATCAATTGTGCAAGCATCTACTTCAAATACTAAAAAAGTTACATTAGAACATCAGAATGGAATGCGTTTTATTTGTTTTTTTAACATATTGTGAATTGGATAAAGCTATGTACCACAGGTATGGAATAAATACACTTATGTAGAATAGTTTCTGTATAGATTAATTTTATTTAGATGAGGATTTTATGAACAAATTAATAGAGAAATATTATAAATTACATACCAATGGAATAATATATGGTCAAAAATCAAATGCAAGTGAGATTAACAATTCTATTACTTCCTGTTCATTTCCTGATAGAGGCAGTGAAGAGAATAAAGAAAACAATGAAGGTATGTAATGTCTTGTCTATATTTTGGTTTTATATGCAATAAAATTGAATATTTCAGATTCTGATCGATATTTATGGCCACGATCAGCTGTGCTACTCTTACTAGAGGAACTATTTAAACTAAAGGATGTATTGCTATTGCCTCACAAAAAAAGAAAAGTGTTCAGTGATATACTTCTAATTTTATTAAGCCATGGATATAATGTCATGTGGGAAACATGCGAAAGAAAATGGCGTGGCCTCCAGGCAATGTATAAAAAAATTAAACAAGACAGAAATAGGAGTGGTAATGGAGCAGTGACATGGGAATTTTTCGATAAGCTTGATAATATTTTAGCAAGAGATCCTGCATATAATCCAGCCACTACAGCTGCCTTTGGCATTTCGGAAGAGGTAATATCTAATGATGAAACAGAACTGAATCCAAAAAAAAGGAAAAGAGAAGAATGGGAGTGGTTTGAAACTCACTTTAAAGACATAAACATAAATCTATCTGACGTAAAAGAAACAATGGCTGAATTTGTTAATATCCAAAGGGAAAGAAACAGTATTTTTAATAGAGTTGCAGCTAGCCTCGAAAAATTTGCAAACAAATAGTAGCCTAGTCAGAGCATGTGGAAGGCCATAATAGTGAATGTTATGTTGAAAATTCAGAAATTCTATATTTATTTTGTTTTATTCTTAAATATATAAATATGTTAGGGGGTTTTATTTGAAAATTTTGAAATTCTATATTTATTTTGTTTTATTCTTACTTATTTAATAAATAAATCTGTTAAGTGCTTTTATTGTTTTATTTGATATAAATATAAAAAATTATATACATCACACAATATTTTCAAATCACTTCAAATATAAATACGAAATAATAGGAATGTTCTCAAGAGTTATAACGATACCAACATAACTGACAGAATATGTGAAATGTCACAAATAAACACCAATCAGCTGATTGGTCAGAATGAATTGGGCAGTATCCGTTAAAATTCATGTTGACCAATGTGGTCAAACGAGATTGGGCGAACCGTATACTTAACGCACTCTTACACATTATTTTCAAGAAATCGGCATATCTACAGGGGTCCCACTAGGTGAAACACAAAAATTAAACAATGTATTGCTATAATTAAACTGTTACTTTTGTATGATTGGGTAGTATATGTTTGAGAGGTTAGATATATCTGCACGGTCGTTTATGGCATAATCATGATTTTTGATGTAAATCATTTCGAGTACATCTCTAGCTTTTTGGTTTTTTTCCTTCTCCAAGATTCTAACGTTCTTGAAATCAAAGTCGTGCCCTGTATCGGTAGTATGCTTCTTTAAAGCTGTACTATTCTTACAATATTTATGGCCATTGATACGGTTTTTAAGGTGTTGGTGCGTTTGCCCTATGTATACACCCTCGCAATTTTTACAAGGTATTTCGTATATTAAATGTGTTTGTTGGTCTTTAGGGATTTTTGCTTTCAGTTTAGACCATAGACATTGTAAGTTGTTTGTATTTTTACTAGCTACTGTGATATCATATGGCTTTAGAACATTTTTTATCCTTTCAGATAGATGTTGTACGTAGGGAAGGGCGATATAGTTTTTATTTATTGTGTTATTGTTATTATTGGGATGTTTGTGTGAATTATATGCACGAAACGTTCTTCTTTTGATAATTTTATGTATGAGGTTTTCAGGGTAACTATTGTTGTTCAACGTTTGTTTAATTTTTTGTATTGTTTCTGTTCTAAAAGCTGGCGAAGTTAATTTGATTGCTCGGTCAATGAGACCAATAATTACACTCTTTTTGTATGCAAAAGGCGTTATTGAATTAAAATTCAGGTATCTACCAGACCAAGTATCCTTGGTGTACCATTTAGTTAGAACTTTTTTAGTAGCGTGTTGTCTCAGTAAAGTTATATCTAAAAAGTTTATTACGTTATTGTTTTCTATTTCTGCAGTAAATTGAAGTTTATCATGAAAATTGTTAAAATGTTGTAAAATTGTGGCAATATCTTTTTCTGGTATAGCTGTGATGCAGTCATCAACATATCTTTTGAAAAATGGAAGTTTTATAGGTAATTGGGGTATTATAGTTTCTTCTAAATGTTCTAATAATAATTGGGCTATTGTTGCCGATATAGGTGAACCCATTGCACAACCATATGTTTGTTTATAGAAATTTTTCTTGAACTGAAAGTAGGTGGATGTTAATGTTAATTCTATTGCTTTTAAAAATTCATATAGGTTCAATGTTGTGTAATCTTGTATCTGTTGCCATTTTTTTGTAACAATGTCATTTACTAGGTTTGTGGGTATATTTGTATATAACGAAACTACATCCAAGGATACAAGTTTGTAGGTATTTGGCAGAGATATTGTGTCTAACATCTGACACTGATTTATGTATTAATTTTAGGCATGTTTGTTTTATATTTCCACATTTTTGAGAAAGACATTAAATATGTCGAAACGTCAAATTTAGTTTTATTTATTTAATCAGTAAGTACCACAAACCCAAGAAATATTATTTTAATTCATGTACTTGTGGTAAAGACATCTAAGTTTATATATATATATATATACATATATATATATATATATATATATATAACAATCCCAGTGAATAGTTATTCACATCTTACTTTATATATATATATATATACATATATATATATATATATATATATATATATATATATATATAATCAAAGTTAACCTTGTTGTATCCTTAGGTGTAAGGATCTATATGCATGTCCTCAGTTTAGTTTAGTTTTTATGGTGCACAAACTTCCGCCACTGTGTTTTGTCTCTTGCCAGTTCATTCGCTCTTCGTTGTGTTAGGCCACGTTCCTCGAGTATTTTCTCCACATTCATGTCCCATGTCTTAGCTGTCTCCCCCTTGCCCTCTTTTCTGGTCTGTCGTTGCTCATTTGTACTAGGTGCCCATACCATCTCAGCTGGTTCTTTTCAATTTTTGTAGCAACCGGTTCTACATCTAGCTGCTCTCTTATTATGGAGTTTCTTATCCAGTCTCTTCGTTACTCCTAGGACCCCTCTAAAGTATTTCATTTCCATACTTTGCAGTCGGGTCTTCATTCTTTTAGTAAGTACCCAGCTTTCGCATCCGTAAGTCAGGACTGGGCTAAACACTGTTGCATATACACTCATCTTAGTTCTTCTCGATAGTTCTTTTTTCCATATAAAAGCGGTTCTCATTAGGTGGTATAATTTAGCTGCAGTCTCTATTCGATGTGATATTTCTGTTCCGTGTGTTCCCGTACTATTAATATGGACTCCTAAGTATTTAAATACTTCTACTTGCTCTAATTCGTGGCTGCCGATTTTTATATTTAATTTTGTTTGTGGTTGCCCCAATGTCATGACCTTGGCTTTGTTGACGTTGATCTTTAAATTTCGGGTTAATAGAGCTTCATTCCATATATCCGGGTTGGCTATCAGTTCTGTCTCATTGCGTGCCAATACAACCAAATCGTCTCCAATTGCACATACTTTTAGGTACTGTACTCCTAAGTTTCTGTGTCCTATGTAAATGGCTTTCGTTCGTGTTTTTTTGTCTTTAATAACGTCGGCCAAATCATGTTAAACAGAATTGGGCTCAGTACTCCTCCTTGGCGTAGTCCCACGTTCATATTGAATTCCTGCGATTCCATGTTATTTGTTTTAACTATGTTTCTGTTAACCTTATGAATACTTGCTATTGCTCATTGTAACTCGATCGATATTGCTTTCTGCTTTAAGCTTTCTAGCATTTTTTCCCTCGATACTTTATCAAGCGCTTTTTCTAAGTCTAGAAAAGTTAAGAGATAATTCTTTCCATATTCTCGAGTACGTTCTTGTAGCTGTTTAATAGTAAAAATAAGGTCCTGTGTCGATGTCTTTTTCCCCGGATTCCGCTTTGTGACTGTTCCATGGTTGGTTCAATATTGGTTCAGTATTTTCTCATATGCTTTAAGCACTATACTTAATAATGTAATGCCTCGGTAATTGGGGCACTCATATGTGCTTCCCTTTTTAAAGATTGGGATAATAACACGCATTTCCCAGTTCTCTGATATCCTTCCCTCTTTCCAGCATCTATTATAAATCTGGGTTAGAAACGTTATACCAATTTCTCCTAAATGTTTTGGCATCTCTTCAGCGATCTGATCATAGCCTGCCAATTTCCCTTTCTTAAGCGTTTTAATTGCTTGTCTTACGTCCTGCTCTTCTATATCATCCCCTTCGGGTATTTCGATCCTACCGTCTTGCCCCAGCGATGTAAAATTACCGTAATTTATATTTTTGGTACATTTCCGACAGAAATTCCTTTACATCCTCTTTTATTTGGTTTTCTCTTACTTTTATACCTTTTATTATAATATTATTCTTTCTTTGATGCTTTTCATCGTTTTTTAACTTATTTTCAAGTTTTTCTAATCTTTTAACCATTCCCTTTCTCACTTCTCTTCCTTCTTTCTCATTTCATGTTTCAGTTGTATAATATCTTTCTTAATCTCTTCCATATTTTGTTTTAGAGTTCCTCATCATCTGCTTTCATCATTTCTTTCAATTCCTCCATTTTCTTCTCTTCTTCGTCTCTTTTTATATTTTTCCGTTGTTTGAAATCTAAGTTTCTCCCGTTCAATCTTTCTCTGTTCCGGAGATCTGATCGTTTTTTTACTTTTGTAGAATATATCTTTTCCTCTATCTGCATCTTTGTCCTCTCCCTCTCTACCTCGCTTCTTGTCTTTGTTCACTCTACGCCCGGGCCTTATTTGTTTATATATACGCGACTTGCCGCCTAACTTCAAGAAATATATATCGATATACTACTTGTAATATATTCCTGTTTAGTTTGTTTACGTTTATACTCCTTTAACTACCACTTTTCACAATATTACGCAATTACAGTTGCTCGTAATAATTCAAAAATGACCTAAATTACGGAACGATATCCACGTGTCACACACACACCAGATGATATTCTATACTCGTTTTAAAGTTTTATTCATTCTTTTAATTGCTGTGTTGCTATGAATATATTCTGAACTTATTAAAAATTGAACAGATATTACGAAATGTTATTGTATCTAAACTATTAGAGTTAGAAATACTATAATGAGCACATAAATGCTACTGTATATAGCAACATACGGACTTACAAAATACGTATCTAGAATTTTACGTGTTATTGCAATTTGCTTATCTTACTGTATGCTTGTGATGTAAATTATTAAAGTCGTACGGTTGCGAGAGGAAACAGCGGTTTGTTATAGGCAAACGACCAGCAACACACGAACGATTCATGATGTCTGTTCGGGTTTTTGTTTTGAACTGTAATAGAACAGTTCCCGTCAGGCGAGTTTGCAAAATCGTTTTAGATTTCGTAAATACGCATGACGGTAACATAAACGCGCATGACTAGAACCGTTCTAAAACAGTTCAAACAAGAGGCGAAACAAAGCTATTGTTAATACTGAGAAATGGTTTTACTGTGGTACCAATATAAATGTAACTAAAAGTTAAGAAAATAGAGAAAAGAATCACTTACTTTGGAAGAAGTGAACGGTCATTACTTATAACAGTATAATTGTGTTCTTAATACTTTTCTTTAAAAAAACACTCCATACGAGTTAGTTAATCCTGCTGTATAACAAGAGCATCACAAAGATTATAAAAGCGGTCAATTATCTCGAAGATAACTTTTATATCTCGATAGTATAATAATTCAGACAGATAGTATAAAAGATTGGTAACAAGATGTTTTATATGAGATTGCATTTGTAATAGGTTGTGCATCTATCCTAAAATGTGGTTGAATCGTTTTGGCAGCCGACATGTGCCAATAAATTAAATGGCGTCAAATTTGCGATGTTGCAAAATTTTATGTATGTAAGTAATATAACCTACAAAAACTATTTCAGGACAGTCATAAATAATAATATTTATACACCTGTTGACATTTGTTATAATTTTCATCAAAACGATATAAATTTGTTAACAATACTTGCCTGATACACAGAATAGCCAAGTATTAAATAAAATATAGAAAAGTAGTATTCAATAGCTTTGTTTATAATATTCAATTTGTGATTGGCTGTCATGTAATAGTATTTTATTAGCGGAAGCTCTATCCGAAATATAAAGTAATCAATTTATTCAATTGTTCTGAAATTGTTCTGGTCGATGGGAATTTGTAGTGACATTGAGTTCTTGCTTCTTCGTACTTTCACCGTATCGGTTGCCAAACCTCTTCAACAAGTTAAATGAATATAATTATTATCTTATAATCTATTATGTCTAATTTTTACTTTAACTTTATTATAGAATTATTTGAAAAGTAGACTTGTATAAACTTTAGCTATCCATTTCTATCAAGTTCAGAACTGAAAGTAGATTAGAAGAGGGTATTTTATTTTCCAGGGTATCATTTAAGATATATTGGAACTCGGTTCTCAAGCTGTATTTATAAAAAGATCTATATGTGTGTAAATAAAACAAGAAAATTAATAAATATCCTTATTTATTAAGAGAAATATTAAATATTTCCAAATAATAACAGGTGAAAAGAATATATCATTATTTTTAAATGCATAGTAATTTTTATAGTGCATATACTTATTTTCAAATCAATATTTTAGCAGCGCCTTGAGAAATGCACCTTTTACATTAAAAATTGCGGAATTAATCAGCCAACTCACAGAGGGAAGTATTGCTATTAGTAAATAATTCATAGTTTATACACTAGCACTTGTAGTCAAAATTATAGTCTCATAATATTCTGAGTTAAACCATATGATGAAATCATTCTATAATCGAGTCGTTTTGGCAACCGACATGGCCAAAGTATGAACTAAAGACGACGATTCAATGCCACCATAAATTTCTATCGACCGGAACAATTTCAATATAATAAAATTAAACTAATTATTTAATATTTTAGGATAAATACCTTCCAATAGTAAAATAGTATTGCATGAAAGCTAGTTACAAATTAAATATTAATAATAAAGCTATTAAATATTATTTTTTCTACACCCATATTTTATATAACATTTGGCTATACTCTGTTTAGGAGACAAGCATTGTTGACAAATTTAAAATGTTTAGATGACAATTAAAACAAACGTCATAGAACATTATGACAAATGTCAAAAGTTGTATGAATATTATTATTTATGTTGGTCCTGAAATAGCTTTTGTAGGTTATATTACTTAACAGGTAAAATTTTGCAACATCTCAAATTTGACGCCATTTTAATTTAGTGGCGCATATCGGTTGCGAGAGCGACTCAACTTTAGCTGTTTTATTACATGTTCAATGCACTGCTTGCTTACACATGGAATTTAAATGTTTAGTATTTGCGAAAACTTTTTTTTTTAGTTGAGGTATACCTATTCTCTTGCATTAAGGTCACTGTGATAATATTGTAAGTATGCTAGGATGGGTTGTAATTAAACAGAAGAAATAATGTTCTTAATAAAATAAATGAACAATTGAATTAAACTTTTTAACAAAGTAAATAAGATAAAACTACTAAAATTGATAAAAAACCACAAATAATCCTGAACACATCACTGTGATTTAAATTAAATGTTCAAAATGAACACTCTCGGCAATAGAACAACCGATTGCAAAACAATGACGTAATTTCCTACCCGTGAAATTTGTTTTTTTAACAAATAAAGGAAATTAAAAAAAAAAGTTGAATAAATATTCCCAAAAATTTTTAAAATTAGACATGTTCATCAAGTTAGTATTTTTATTTTTCTTTCAACGTTATTTCGTTTGTAAAATTTTAAATTGCTTGTAGAAACAAAAAATATATTTGTTTACTATTCGTAGTGCTATGCTCCCCCACACCGATCGACGAATATTAGCGAATACCGTACTCGTAGATGAAATCCTATATATTGATTTTCTTTTGTAACACAATTTTGTGGTAGCTGAATATTTGTTTTTCCTCAAGAGTTTTAGGTGAAATTCATCAAACTGGTTTATTGCTTTCCATGGCATACTGGATCTCGCTATCGCTACGCTTTCTGATGGCCGTAACAAACTTCGATTTACATTGTTCAAATTAATTCTAGTAACCTCAAAATATCGTTTCTTACGCAACACGTCTAGTAGTAGAATAATGAACCCAAAAAGGATGATTTCTAAAAATTAGTTTCAGGAATAACAATTTTACCAAAATTACGTCGGGATCAATCATGTTGTAAAGTGTTTATTCGGATTTTTTTAATGACTTCTTCAATTTTGAAAATCTTGCGGTACTAAAGTGTTTTACATTTATAGCTGTATTGGAAAACGTTGAAGCTTGTACTATTCCACACTGCAATATTTGCCTTAAAACATATTCAGCTGCTGTGGTATCAGTACCATCATTTGCATCTTAACTCAAATCATTTTTTTTATTAGCATTTTTCAACTTTACAATAATAACAAGGTCCGTTATTGTTGAGAATTACAGCATTTCAACAATTATTATAGTATAATTATTTATCAAACAGATATAAGTCTAATAACAGAACAAAAATTGACTATGTTGAAATATTCATAATAAACCCATTTCTTTTGTGATATCTCCTCAAAATTATAGTGAACCTGCCATCAAATACTTTTGAGTTCATATTGTCATATTCAAACTTGTGGATAATATTACTGACAAAGTATCACCTACCAATGCCGCTTCACTTCAGCCCAGCAATGTTTACATTAGAATTTAAAAGATGTTCTTTTGCAAAATTGTAGCAATTTACCAAGAATTTTCCTTATACTTCATTTCGGATACTAAATTCTCATTTTGTGAAGTGTCTTGAGAGTTACTTGCGTTTCGGGCCAGTCTATTTTGGTAAGAACTATATGACCACAACATGCAGTTTGACTGGAGAAACTACATGTAGTTACTATTAGTACATATATATATAATAAAGACAAATATTAACTGAAATGGCTGAGACTCCTAAAGAGACAATTTTTGTAGAATATATGTAGTATCAGAAGAATTTAAGTAGAAAAATAAGTCCTAAAATATACAAAATAAATATAATAAGTCAAATGTCAATAACTGACTAATAAATTAAAGTATGTATACAGTATAGATGCAATATTTTAACCGTGATTACGATTATGCGTTCTCTGAAAAAAAATGCTACATTTTTAAGCATTCGTTTACAGTTAATAGCCGTTCTTCTAGTTATCAATTGTAATTGTATCCAACGTGTTCCAGATAACATTTCCAGCATGGGGATCTCGCTTATTATTTAAGATACAAGTTTGGTTAAATTAGATGAATTATTCATAAGAATAAGTGAAATTATACAATATTCTCAAATTTCCAAATTTTCATGTAATTCAGGACTTACAGCAAGAAAAAGAAAAATGTCAAATTTCTTTTCCATGTAATAACTTTTACTTTCTTATACGTAGTATAAGGATGTATTGTGACGACGAAAATTTTCGACTTCGAGATTTTTGCAGATATCCACGTTTTGATGTCTCCTGATACCGAAAAAGTGGTTTTAAAAAATGTCTCTTTCTCTCTGTGTGTGTGACCACGATAGCGGTCAAACCGCTATAGGTATCAATTCCAAATTTTGTATTTACGAGTATAATCTCCCGCTTGATGAGATCTGATTAGTTTTTCAGCAAAATCGGTAGACCGGAAATAGTAGTTTACTTCAGTGAGGGTGAGGGATTTTCACTAATAGATTGTAATCATCTTTATTTATTAATTTCGGATTTCTAGTAGGTTTGGGAAACGAACCATATTCTTTTAAATTAATTACCAAATTTCTGTGCGTACAAGCACTGGTTTGCCTTCTTTCAGGATACAGCCTCAAGTACATCCTCTTAGCTTCTACACTGTTTTTATGATAAAGGATGGAACAACTCAATATATGAAATTTTTCAGTATGAGTTAATGAAGCAATGTTTGACACAAAAATACTCTGGACAGAATAATTTTTATTTGACATTAAATTGGATTGTGTTTTCATGTATCACGGCCTACTTATTGTTGAGTGTTTAATAAAATACATTTTTTAATATTTCCCTTTGTTGTTTTTTAAAAAAATAGTACTTATGTTATCACTGTAAATAGGATACATAAACACGTTGAATTCTTTCAAAGCCGACTTGACGTTCCTCAAGAAAAATTAAAGTTAGGGTTAAAACTAAAAAATGGAAAGTACAGTTACCGACAGAAAAAAGTGGAACAACTGTTACATAAAATTTTGCTTTATTTTAGTTGTTATTGTTGGCTTTTAAAATTTTACGGAATAGAACATAGTAGTCCCAACTTCATAAATGTCATAATTTGTCAACGATACATTTTTTCGTAAAAATGTCACGTTAAATATTGTTGATAAGGTAAGAATATTTGCTAATGCAAAATGGCTAAATAAACTATTGGCTCGTATAATTCAAAGAATGTTCGACCACAAAATGTGCAAGACACATTGCTAAGGCGCATAGTCTGCTTTCCTGCATAGTATTTCTAGAAAATGTTTTTATTCTCTTCAAAGTAGAAAAATACCGTTCACTTTCAGCTGTTGTCATCGGTATGGTGCAAATTATTTTCAATAGCTTCGATTCGGCAAATGTAGTTGTTAAATTATTTTCATAGAAACATTGCAGTAATGTTAAAGCAGATGAAGCAGTTCCAAAATCTGGTGTATTATACAAAACTACCAATTCATGCTTAGAAGCAATTGATTCCAAATTAAAAGTCTTCACGGCCATCTGGAATTCAGTTTCGGGAAAAGAATTTTGATATGTTGAGAATAAGTGTGGTTGAAAAAGAAGAGCTATAGATAGGTGATCACTAAACAAAAAACAGTCATCAGTATTGTTAATAATAATGTCGCACACTTCTTTAGCAACCATTTTGTGTTTGTCTTCATAACGGGGTCTTCTGTTCCGTTGTCGGGAATGTTCCTCTTCTTCTTCATCGTTATCACTATTTTCTTTGTAATAATCGTAATCAGTTGAGTTCCTCACATGCTGAATTGACGATTTAAACGATGACACACAAGACTGTGTTTTAATACTGTCAATTTGACGATCTTGTAATTGGTTGTAGAGAATTTCGCAATGCGGTATGATTTTATTAAAAAAATATAACCAGTAATTGAAATCATAATCATTTAAAATGTTTTGCAATCCTACAGTTTTCCATATTGTCGACTGGTCACTAGATTCATTATCTATGATCCGCGTCAGACATGTGATAAGCTCTTTTTTATATCTGAAGACACTCACAACACATCATGATTTAAAGTTCCATCTGGTTGGTGCAGCCCGCGGAAGTCGATTTTTCACAACCTCATCCAGTATGCTTTGGGGAACTTGTAAAAAAAAGTAGAAAAACCATCTAGATTGCAAAAGAAAACTTTCACTTGTTTGTTATGTGAGGCAGCCCGTTCAACTATCAGATTTAACTGGTGCGCGTAACAGTGAATATAATTTGCATTTTTGTAAATATCTTTAATTTTTCCTAAACACCGTTGTTTTTACGACTCATTACTGAGGCGCCATCGTAGCTTTGGGATATTAATTTTGCAGGCGTTTATTCCAATGTAATTTTCCTAAGTTTTTCCAATAAACATTTGTTAATGCCATCAGCAGTTGGATTCTCTGGTTGCAGAAAAGACAGAAATCGTTCTTGTATATTTCCGTTCAACTCGTATCGAACTATAAAAGCTAACTGGGAAAATGTAGCCGAATCTGTCGTCTCGTCTGCTTGTATAGCGATATAGTGGGCTTTGTTAATTTCGTCTAGAATCAAAGTGCGAGAAACTTCGTAGATACTGTCCAGCAATTCATTTTGAATGGTTTTTGACAAACCCATAAAAACTCTATTATTAGACTTGTTGATGTGGTCCTGGAGGGTGCTGTCAATTTCTGCCAATAAATTGACCAATCCACAAAAAATCCCCGGATTCGCACTGTCTTTCGCGATTTCAAACATGCCACAAAACTTAATGCAGTCCATTAATTTTCCAAGAATATGTCTGTTTTTACTGACGTTTTCATTGTGCTGAATTATATTTAATTTATGTGCAGAGTTCAGCTGGCACATTATATTTACCTTTCCCAAAACTGAATATTCTATCATGTTACTAAGATGTTTTTCACTTACTTTATGTCTTTTTACTTTTTCACCACAGTGTTTTAAATACCTAATACCTTTAGAAATCCAGGCAGGGTCGCTTTATACAGAATTCCTAAGTACACATAACAAAAAAAAAGCATTTTGCACATTACACCCACACAACCAGTCTGATAAACTGTAAGAGCTTCTGTTGAATTTTCTCGTCACGGTTTTATTAGTTTTCGAATTGTATTCTTCTAATTTAATCAATAAATCTGGTCTAGGGGGACCTAGATTGTTTAATTCTATCTTAATGTCATAGCTCAGTGTGTTATTTTCTATCATTTCGATTATGTTACTAACCCAATTCATGGTTTTATTTGCACCGTTGTATATTACCACAAAATAATAGAAATGATAGTATCGGCGGAATTTGATGTTTGTGTGTCCCAAGACATTGAAGCAATTCACCATTTTGAAAGATGTGCCGGGCCGGCGGGAAATATGATTTATATACATAATAAAATAGCTTTTAGTATTACAGCTGTCCGTCAATCTCTCTTAGCTTGAACCGCTTTTTTCGCGTCCGCTTAGAGTTTCTTCACAGTTTCCTGTAAAAAGCAATCACTGTCATGGCTTTTTAGAATGTCCGATTTTATTAACTTTTGAAGCACCCTGTATATACATATCTTGTGAAGCCAATAGTATGTTTTATTTAAAATGCTTGTGGAACTGTTTTTTACACAAACCTGTACACACTCAAGAGAGCGAGAAAGGTAATTTAATGTTAAACATAGTTCATGTTAAAGTATTTAAAGAAACAATGAGCTGAAAGAGCACAACATTTTCATCGAGACAGTTTACAATACTATTTTGATGTGATAGTGGTAAAGCAGGTCAACCTTTTCGAAGTCTACTCTCGTTAAGAAAAAAGCACAAAATAATAATAAAAGTAAAAGGCCAAGTTTTAAATTTAAGCCCTATTGAAGCGCCTTTCCTGTAAACAACGCTTTTTAGAATGTCCACTTTTATAAACTTTTGAAGCGCCCCTGTATATACATATATTTTCTTAGGCCAATAGGATATTTTATTTAAAATTCTTCTCGAACTGTTTTTAACACAAACCGGTACACACTCAAGAGTGAGAAAGGTAATTTAATGTTAAACATGTCATGTTAAAATATCCAAAGAAACAATGAGCTCTCAAAAAGCGCAACATTTTCATTAAGACAGTTTACAATACTATTTTGATGTGAAAGTGTAAAAGCCTGTCAATTTTTTCGAAATCTATTCTCGTTAATAAAGGAGCACGAAATAATAATAAAAGTAAAAAGCCCATGTTTTAAATTGAAGCCCTATTGAAGCGCCTTTCCTGTAAAAAACGCTTTTTAGAATGTCCACTTTTATAAACTTTTAATAAATAAACTGTATATACAAATATTTTGTTAAGCCAATAGGATATTTTATTTAAAATTCATCTCGAACTGTTTTTGACATAAACCGGTACACACTAAAGAGCGAGAAAGGTAATTTAATGTTAAACATAAGTCGTGTTAAAGTATCCAAAGACACAATGAGATCAAAAAGCGCAACATTTTTATTAAGACAGTGTACAATACTATTTTGATGTAAAGTGTGACCTTTTTGAAATCCACTATCGTTAATAAAGGAGCACAAAATAAAAATAAAAGTAAAAAGCCCAAGTTTTAAATTGAAGCGCCTTTCCTGTAAAAAGCGATCACTGGCATGACACTTTTTAGAATGTCCACTTTTATATACCTTTGAAGCACCCCTGTATATACATATATTTTCTTAAGCCAATAGGACGTTCTATTTAAAATTCTTCTGGAATTGTTTTTAACACAAACCGGTACACACTCGAAAGCGAGAAAGGTAATTTAATTTTAAACATGTCATGTTAAGATATCCAAAGGCGCAATGAGATCAAAAGCGCAACATTTTTATTAAGACAGTTTACAATACTATTTTGATGTGAAAATGTAAAAGCCTGTCAACCTTTTCGAAATCCGATATCGTTTAATAAAGGAACACAAAATAATAATAAAAATAAAAAGTCCAAGTTTTAAATTGAAGCGCCTTTCCTGTAAAAAGCGATCACTGGCATGACGCTTTTTAGAATGTCCGGTTTTATAAACTTTTAAAGCATCTCGGTATATACATATATTTTGTGAAGTCTATAGTATATTTTATTTAAAGTTTTTCTCGAATTGTTTTTTACATAAACCGGCACACACTCAAGAGCGAGAAAGGTAATTTAATGTTAAACATAAGTCATGTTAAAATATCCAAAGAAACAATGAGCTCTCAAAAAGCGCAACATTTTCATTAAGACAGTTTACACTACTATTTTGATGTGAACGTGTAAAAGCCCGTCAATCTTTTCGAAGTCTACTCTCGTTAAGAAAAAAGCACAAAATAATAATAAAAGTAAAAACCCCAAGTTTTAAATTTAAGCCCTATTGAAGCGCCTTTCCTGTAAAAAACGCTTTTTAGAATGTCCACTTTTATAAACTTTTGAAGGACTCCTGTATACATATATTTTGTTAGGCCAATAGGATATTTTATTTAAAATTTTTGTCGAACTGTTTTTAACACAAACCGGTACACACTCAAGAGCGAGAAAGGTAATTTAATGTTGAACATAAGTCATGTTAAAGTATTCAAAGACACAATGAGCTCAAAAAACGCAACATTTTCATTAAGACAGTTTACAATACTATTTTGATATGAAAGTGCAATAACCTATCAATATTTTCGAAATCCACTATCGTTAATGAAAAAGCACAAAATAATAATAAAAGTAAAAAGCTCAAGTTTTAAATGTATGCCCTATTGAACCGCCTTTCTGTGTAAAAAGCGATAACTAGCATGGCTTTTTAGAATGTCCGGTTTTATTAACTTTTGAAGCACCCCTGTATCATATATTTTGTTAATCAATTAGGATATTTTATTTAAAATTCTTCTCGAACTGTTTTTGACATAAATCGGTACACACTCAAGATCGAGAAAGGTAATTTAATGTTAAACATAAGTCTTGTTAAAGTATGCAAAGACACAATGAAATCAAAAAGCGCAGCATTTTTATTAAGACAGTGTACAATACTATTTTGATGTAAAGTGTGACTTTTTTGAAATCCACTATCGTTAATAAAGGAGCACATAATAATAATAAAAGTAAAAAGCCCAAGTTTTAAATTGAAGCGCCTTTCCTATAAAAAGCGATCACTGGCATGATGCTTTTTAGAATGTCCACATTTATACATCTTTGAAGCAGCCCTGTATATACATATATTTTGTTAAGCCAATAGGACGTTTTATTTAAAATTCTTCTCGAACTGTTTTTAACACAAACCGGTACACACTCATGAGCGAGAAAGGTAATTTAATGTTAAACATAAGTCATGTTAAAGTATTCAAAGACACAATGAGCTCAAAAAACGCAACATTTTCATTAAGACAGTTTACAATACTATTTTGATATGAAAGTGCAATAACCTATCAATATTTTCGAAATCCACTATCGTTAATGAAAAAGCACAAAATAATAATAAAAGTAAAAAGCTCAAGTTTTAAATGTATGCCCTATTGAACCGCTTTCTGTGTAAAAAGCGATAACTGGCATGGCTTTTTAGAATGTCCGTTTTATTAACTTTTGAAGCACCCCTGTATCATATATTTTGTTAATCAATTAGGATATTTTATTTAAAATTCTTCTCGAACTGTTTTTGACATAAATCGGTACACACTCAAGATCGAGAAAGGTAATTTAATGTTAAACATAAGTCGTGTTAAAGTATGCAAAGACACAATGAAATCAAAAAGCGCAGCATTTTTATTAAGACAGTGTACAATACTATTTTGATGTAAAGTGTGACTTTTTTGAAATCCACTATCGTTAATAAAGGAGCACATAATAATAATAAAAGTAAAAAGCCCAAGTTTTAAATTGAAGCGCCTTTCCTATAAAAAGCGATCACTGGCATGATGCTTTTTAGAATGTCCACATTTATACATCTTTGAAGCAGCCCTGTATATACATATATTTTGTTAAGCCAATAGGACGTTTTATTTAAAATTCTTCTCGAACTGTTTTTAACACAAACCGGTACACACTCATGAGCGAGAAAGGTAATTTAATGTTAAACATAAGTCGTGTTAAAGTATCCAAAGACACAATGAGATCAAAAAGCGCAACATTTTTATTAAGACAGTATACAATACTATTTTGATGTAAAGTATGACCTTTTTAAAATCCACTATCGTTAATAAAGGAGCACAAAATAATAATAAAAGTAAAAAGTCCAAGTTTTAAATTGATGCGCCTTTCCTGTAAAAAGCGATCACTGGCATGACGCTTTTAAGAATGTCCGGTTTTATAAACTTTTAAAGCATCCCGGTATATGCATATATTTTGTGAAGGCAATAGTATATTTTCTTTAAAATTTTTCTCGAATTGTTTTTTTACACAAACCGGTACACATTCAAGAGTGAGAAAGGTAATTTAATGTTAAACATAAGTCATGTTAAAATATCCAAAGAAATAATGAGCTCTCAAAAAGCGCAACATTTTCATTAAGACAGTTTATAATACTATTTTTATGTGAACGTGTAAAAGCCTGTCAATCTTGGCGAAGTCTACTCTCGTTAAGAAAAAAACATAAAATAATAATAAAAGTAAATAGCCCAAGTTTTAAATTTAAGCCCTATTGAAGTGCCTTTCCTGTAAAAAACGCTTTTTAGAGTGTCCACTTTTATAAACTTTTGAAGCACTCCTGTATATACATATATTTTGTTAAGCCAATAGGATATTTTATTTAAAATTCTTCTCGAACTGTTTTTAACACAAACCGGTACACACTCAAGAGCGAGAAAGGTAATTTAATTTTAACCATAAGTTATGTTAAGGTATCCAAAGACAATGAGATCAAAAAGCCCAACTTGTTCATTAAAGCAGTTTACAATACTATTTTGATGTGAAAGTGTAAAAGCCCGTCAACCTTTTCAAAATCCACTATCGTTAATAAGGGAGCACAAAATAATAATAAAAGTAAAAAGCTCAAGTTTTAAATTTAAGCCCTATTAAAGCGCCTTCCTGAAAAAAGCAATCACTGGCATGACTTTTTAGAATGTCCACTTTTATAAACTTTTGAAGCACCCCTGCATCTATTTTGTTAAGTCAATAGTATATTTTATTTAAAATTCTTCTCGAACTGTTTTTTACACAAACTGGTACACACTGAAGAGCGAGAAAGGTAATTTAATGTTAAACATAAGTCATGTTAAAGTATCGAAAGAAACAATGAGCTCAATGAGCGCAACATTTTCATTGAGACAGTGTACAATACGAATCTGATGCTTTCGAATCTACTATCGTTAAGAAAAATGAAGTATTAAGACGTAATAAGCAACCACAAACACCCCTGTATTCAAAATTTCACACACATTCATAAATTTTCAAAAAACTTCCGCCAATTTGCTTTTTTTTGTCATTTTGACTTTGGATTTGTGATCGGTGACCTAAGACCCCCCGTCTAAAATTTCACATTCATACGTCTATTTTCAAAAAAATCTTACTCCATTTTGTTTTCTTTTAACATTTCGACTTTGGAATCGTGATCGGCGACCCCCAAAACCCCCGTATCTAGAATTTCACATTCATACGTCAATTTTCAAAAAAATCTTCCGACATTTTGTTTTCTTTTGACATTTCGACTTTGGAATCGTGATCGGCGACCCCCAAAACCCCCGTATCTAAAATTTCACATTGATACGTCAATTTTCAAAAAATCTTCCGCCATTTTGTTTTTTTTGACATTTTGACTTTGGAATCGTGATCGGCGACCCCCAAAACCCCCGTATCTAAAATTTCACATTCATACGTCAATTTTCAAAAAAATCTTCCGCCATTTTGTTTTTTTTGACATTTTGACTTTGGAATCGTGATCGGCGACCCCCAAAACCACCGTATCTAAAATTTCACATTCATACGTCAATTTCAAAAAATTCTTCCGCCATTTTTTTTTTGACATTTTGACTTTGGAATCCTGATCGGCGACCGAAGACATCCCCGTATCTAGAGTTTCACATTCATACGTCAATTTTCAAAAAATTCCTCCGCCCTTTTTTTTTTGACGTTTTGACTTTGGAATCCTGATCGGCGACCTAAGACATCCCCGTATCTAAAATTTCACATTCATACGTCAATTTTCAAAAAAATCTTCCGCCATTTTGTTTTTTTTGAGTTTGGAATCGTGATCGGCGACCCCCAAAACCCCCGTATCTAGAATTTCACATTTATACGTCAATTTTCAAAAAATTCTTCCGCCATTTTGTTTTTTTTACGTTTTGACTTTGGAATCCTGATCGGCGACCGAAGACATCCCCGTATCTAAAATTTCACAGTCATACGTCAATTTTAAAAAAATCCTTCGGCCATTTTGTTTCCTTTTGACATTTGAATTATTGATGGGCGACCGTAAAAACTCCCAAGTGCCTAATTTTACTTTTAATCAGAAGAGAGGGAAATTGATTTCAGCCAGCTCCGCCCACTGTGCACGCTTACGTAATCGTTTAAATAAAATTATGTCATAAGGGCATATAAATGTTAAAAGCAATCCTTTTCCACATTAAGGAAACTGGGCGTACGCGTTCTGGAATTCGCGTATTTTAAAATTCAAATATATAATCATTAAAAGAACAATCAACCTGTATATCTATAAAAATGTTATAGTCAAGCGGGACTATTATGTCGTGATTGAGAAGCCGAACTTTTGCCGGACCGGATACATTAATTGGCATTGCACGCATGAACCTGATATTTTTCGCCCGTCCGGAATACATTCATGTCACTGCACATTGAATCTGTGACGTTTTCGGCCATTTTTCTGACCAAATGCTTCTGCAAACGAATTTGAAAATGCTCGTGCCCTTGTTTGCGTGCGACTGTCGACTCGAAATAAGCATGTAAAAGATCCCGAGAAGCCCGTTCTTTAAGATCCCGGGTCTTGTTGGACCCTCGCAACCGTCAAAATTTCGTATTTCACGCTTAAAAGTGAATCTGTGGACACAACTCAGTTTGACGTTTCCCGAGATTTTTATCGCTTGCCACGGGAACGGTCAAAACGTAAGCCATTTTTATGTTACAAAATGGAATGCACGCTCCTCTTCAACGGACGATATCTCTGCACACACTCCACTTAGGAAGGAAAACTCTCCGTCGTTGAGCGGTTTAAAGTCGTCAAAACACAGCCATTAATTTCGCGTATCCAGAGACGAGTACTTTCTAGCATTTTGTCGACTTTTGTCTATTTTGATAGTTCCGAAAATGCTCGGTTAAGCTCTTTCAACTCGGGCGATTAACAACAGAGGTCTGTGCGCTATTATATATTATAAAATAAAACTTTCTGATGAATACGTTGAATGAATGAATACGAATGCGATATGTTCAGTTTACATTAGAATAGTATTCCTTAAAACGCTTTGAATAATAGTAATTAATTTGACAAATAAATCAGTTTTAATAAAAATTCCGGACAAATTACTATTGAACTAAAATTTTGCTTTTTGTTATTGATTAAAATTATTAGTTACTACTAACCTACTATTCGATCATTACATTCAATTAATTGCTCACATAATTCTTTCTGTAGCGCTACTTTAATTGCTTTTTTTATTCTCTTTATAAATACTTTCTCGCTAATAATTTTTTTAAATTGAAAGGAACACAATTGCCAAATAAAAAACAACACAATAAATGTATTTTTTTAATCATAAATGCTGTAAAATATTTAACTTTACATTTTTGCCTTTTTGAGAATTAAAATCTCTATTAACAAATTTCAGTGTACCTATAAAATATTCTGAGACGAATGAACAATCAAAGCAAATAATTCTTCGGAAAACCACTACAAGGTGGATTGTAAGCTATGCTTTTCAAAACGCCTAGTAATTTAGCTCCAATTTGATTTGTTGTAGCAAGTTTTGGAAAAATTTGTAGAAACATACACTCCAATCTGTATATTATATACAAAACAAAATGCACTGTTGGTGTTTTTAAATTTCCAAATAATTCCTCATCAGTTGCTGCTTTGAAATGAGTAAATAAGGTCGATGGTGACAATAACTTATATTCATCTTTTGCCCTATCCTCACATGCTATGCATGTATGCTTAACTAAACATTTATTAATTAAATACCCACTGACATAATACTTCAAAGCATTTTGCTCTGGTAAATCAAGAGATTTATTATAGTCTCTGGTATCTACTGAGAATTCTTGTGATTCATTGGTTTCATTATTGGAAAATAATTCTACTATATTTGTTGGATTTACAGTGTCCAATTGATTTAAAATCACTTCAAAATCCTCAGCACAATTTGCACCATTCGAATGCTGCAGATAGTTCATACAGAGCAACTTTTTAAATGCTCTCTTAAATTGTATTGGTGTTGGATTTCTGACATTACCACATTGTTGTCTAATAGAACCAAAAAAGTTCTCTAAGCTGTCTTGCTGAACCCTTCTGGTATACAAAACAAGTTTTTCCATATCTACCCATAGCAAAAACAAACTATTTAATGTTATCTGCCAACATTTAAAGATTTTTTTAATTTTTGTGACTTCATTGCCAACTCTATCAAATGCTTTAATACTAATAATAGGTACTAATATACGCTAATAATATAGGTGGTTTACTTTCTGCTAAATTTTGGGATCCAATATCACTTGTGCTAGGAACATTCATAGTTTCCAAACATTCTAAAATACATTTTGAAATTAGTATGCTTTTAAAATTTCAAAAAATACTTAGATCTTATAAAATAATATTTTATAATAAACATTTACCCGTAGATAGTTCCTTAAGCGGTGAGGTTTGAATTGATTTCCTTTCAATATGGTCATAGCTGTGAGAGATAGCGATGTTCTCTAAAATTCTTATTTTCGAAGGAGGTTCCTTCACTAATATAAAAAGATAAAAACCACAGAAGAAGTATTTATTTTCATGCTTCATCTTTAATAAAAACTTTAATTATAAGTGCAAACCTTATCAAAACATATTTAACAATGATAAATAACATCATATATTTTTTGTAGATAGTAAATAAGTTTACAAATTTAAATTACGAAATATCTTATTAGAGAAATTAAAGTAAAACGTTATCATCATGTACAGATTTTTTGGAATATTACAAATTATAAAGTCATGTTATTATATTTATTCTACTTCAATGATGATGTATGAAGTTACATATTTTAGAATTACAATGCAACGGTATTGCAACTTAATATAGACAAAAATTGTTGAATATATAAAAGATAAATGCCAACAAATAATTTTGGAAATATTTTAATTTTATGATAGTTTATATTAAAAACACTTTTATGAAAAATAACCTACCCATGTGAAATTTTGCATCAAAAGCTGTTTCTTTCTGGTGTTTCCATGCAGAGTGAGAGAAATAATGCGGAAATTGCATTGGATTCCTTAAATCACATAAACACGTGTGATTCAAAGTGTTTACCACACACAAATGTTGTTTGCCATAATTTTGACAAATCTTTACTTAGGTCATTCCGGTTACAGCTGGTGTAAGACACTACAAAAAGAATTATTACAAATTAACTGTTACTCAATAGCTATAACTAGGACGCGGTATCGAGCGAGCCATGATTCATCGCCCACGGGCGCACTATTGAAATGTTGTATTTTTAAAGAGGTTTTAATTTTATTTATATAATTGGATAACAAGTGACTGGTTATCTATAAAATACAAAATACCTTATTATTTGTTCATTTCCTCTTCTGTAAGACTTGTTCTCTTTGAATTAAGTACATCCTTGTAGATAGAAAACGTCCTTTCTACATCGCAACTGGTTATATGTGCGTACTGGATATATTCTTTTATGTAAGCGTATTTAGCATACACAATGGCCGCAATGTTATTAAATCTGGATTTCTATTAAAAACTGCGTCTAAATTTGGCCGAAGGCCACATGCGAAGTCACTTGGAATACTTTTGAAATTATTAATAGCCACATCTAATGTGGTTAATCCATTTTTTAATTTGAGATTCGATTTTCAAAATATGTGATTAGTTTAGGCAAGTTTCCAAAGTGTTCCTGAAAGAATAACAACTGACTTTTTATTACTTTCTTATACGTAGTATAAGGAAGTATTGTGATGACGAACATGTTCGACCTCGAGATTTTTGCAGATGTCCACGTTTTGACGTCCCTGATACCAAAAAAGTGGTTTTTAAAAAATGTCTGTGTGTCTGTCTGTCGGTGACCACGATAGCGGTCAAACCGCTGTAGAAATCTATTCCAAATTTTGTATTTACGTGTATAATCTCCCTCTTGAGGTCTGATTAGTTTTTCAGTAAAATCGATAGACCGGAAGTAGAAGTTTACTTCAGTGAAAAAATCGAATTTTCAAATATTTCATCAATTACTAAGTTTAAACAAATTTATAAATAACTCAAATGTACTCAAAATTAGATTTGAGACAAATTGCCTTAAAAAAAGTTTTTCGAAATCCCAACCGGAAGTAGGTCTTTTACTCTTATCGAAAATCAGTTTTTTTCGAATATCTCGCAAGTCATGCTTTCTAGGCAGGTGCATTACGAGTATAAAAGTATTTAAATTATAATTTTAAATATCTTTTGAAAGTCGTGTGGTGGCCACACCTCATTTTTTAAATTTGAGATTTGTGTTAGTTCCTTGTACTCAGAAATACTTCGAGCATCATTTAAACATGTAACGAAATTTTGTAAACTATCGAAATTCTCTGCATAAAAACTATTTATGTGTATGTTATAGCAAAGCTAAGTGACGAACGTGCGATATTTTGGCATTCTGTAACGATATTTTACAGACTTTGTAATAAATTTCGGAATCACTGACAATTCATTTTCATATTAGAAAAAGGAACATAAACAGCGTTCTAGATCTAAATAAATGATAACTAAAAATGTACGCGTATGTTATTGAAACTAAATAACAGTAAGTATATATTACATATTTACATTATTTCTTTTGCGAAATATAAGGTAAATATAATAAATTTTAAAAACCCCTCAAGCTAGCTACGCCGATGTAGAAAGAATTTTACTCATAAATTCCTTATTTTATTGAAATTTTTTGCTCTGATTCTCCGGCTCTTGTCGAGCGTAAACATATGTTGCAGTTCGCCCTATGAATTAGTGCTATTCAGATATAATGTAAACAACACACAGTTGTTTACATTATTTCTTTTCTCGGTTGTAGCTCCGTGGTAGTTTAGCTCGCTCGATTCCGCGCCCTAGCTATAACTTACCGATTTTCTTCTTTAAGAAACGAAAAGAAACTAGAATATATTTTGTTGCTGAACATTTTTACTAGTAAAAATACAACATCTACATACGCCAGATTTCTTCTTTCGTACAGTTTCCATTATTTATATCAACAACAATATAACTGGCACCTTTACTTATTATTCTTTCGTAAATTATAAGTTATAAAACTTAGACAGGTTATATTTATACAACAAAAACAAAACGCCATTTTAAAATGTGCGCTTGTTTGATTTTGCGCACAAATATCGGAATTATGCAAGTGACGCTTTGGTCACTTCTGCTATTCTGTGATATTACATACTGCATTGCCAGGCGGCATCACAGTCTAGTGCCCTGTCGTGACATATAGCGCTCTCGCCCCGCGCCACTTTTTATACGCACGATTTCTAATACAAACGGTGCAGTAGCGCGAGATGCCCCGTAGCCTACGGTAGACTGTGATTTTTAAACGCGCTGAAGAGACGGACTTGCCCTCCCTGCAGCAGCCGCCAGTGTTGCGTAAGATGATAATTCGAACTAATACTGTTTAAGTTTATTTAATTCTATACCGCGAAGAGTAGCAGATGTTATAAATCGAAATGGTGCAATGACTAAATATTAACAAAATAAAATACTTAAGAGACAATGTGATTTTGAATAAGTTATTGTTAGTCCATTTCCGTCTTGTTTTTCACAATAACTTAACCATTTTTTCTGACATCATTTATTGACGTTTGTTTTTCAATATCCCAGCACATTAGGCAAAAAACGGTCCCACTTTTATTTGTCCGTAACTGTACAAGAAAAAATCCAAGTGGATATTTAAATTCTGCATAAAAAGTGCCTCAAGAAAGTGCAAATAAAAATTATGTGTCTACTAAAACAAAGAAGTATTATATGGAAAAAAAATTACATTTTTCTTTTTCTTGCTATAAGTCCTGAAATACAGCACAACTTGTTTATATCGGTTATAGCGATAACTCGGGTATAGCGTCATGCTAGTCTTTGTCCCTGGAATTATCTACAGTAGACAACCTAAAAACATTGCATATAACGGCATCAAACTCTGGTGAACATCGGGTTTAACGTCAATTGAAATGCATATGTACATAAGTATGTAGACAAGAGCAGATTAGTTATTAAGTTAAATTGATAGGCCGAAGTAGAAGTTTACTTTAATGCGAGAATCATATTTTGAAAATATATGGTTATAGAGTAATTTTCAACCACTTTTGTTTAAAAAATTCAAAATTTTGACTTGTCGTGTCACTTTTATTCTGATTGAAAATCAGTTTTGGAACAATTTTAGTTTCGAAAATCAGCTTTTTGCAAATGTTTCTTACATTATGCAGTTTTAAGTAAATTTATGAATACTGCAAATTTATTAATACAAAAAAAACCTTTGAATTGATTTTTTTTTAAATTCGTACCATATACCGGATTCCGGATGTCAATGAGATCATGTATCAGCCCGCCATTTATTTAATACCTAAAATAAAACTCCGAAACTTGGATCATATGTATGATTGGGGGACTTATTCGGGTGCACACATTTTTTTAGACTACTTTTAGAAAATATTAGATTTACTACTACACCTACCTTACACTAAACTACAGCTTATTTTATATCACTTGAAAGCTAAAAATTATGCCAGTCATGGCAGTAAAATAAAGAATAGACGTTACTTATTAAAAACAAGAGTACCTGGCATTTGAAAATTAAAATAAAGTATTTTCTTATTTTCTTTAGTCATTTCAACGTGAAATAATAATAATAACAACAAGAATGTCAAAAGTTAACCTATATTGGATGGCAAATTTTCAGTAGAAACCGAATATGAACGAAAATACAGAAAGTTGTGCACCTCAATAAGCCCACCAATCTCATACATATGGTCCAAGTTTCAGTTTTATTTTAGATATGTGAATGTCGTTTTTCCAATGATATCTGTTTGTGTCGGTACCCAAACTCCCGATACTGATATATCTAATAAAAACAAAAGCCCTACGACGATATTAATACAGGATCAACGTAAATAGGATATTAGAGAAGCTACGGTGTTGACAAATTCATGAAAAATGTGTGACTTTTATGATAATTATGTCGATTATTCAAAAGGACAATTAGGAGTTGAACAATAAGGAAAGATTTTTTTGGACTGTTAAATAAATATAGAAAAATGTTGCAGGAAGATGTTGCAATACATAAAGTGAGGCAGGTATTTTACTAGGAAATATGTGTCGGATTGAGACAAAAAAAATTATTGAACCTACGCATGACCATAAAAATAGAATACGTAGAATGTTTGTTTTTATTATAACAAGAATTTAATTATTTTTACTAAAATTGGCTCCTTATGCTATACATATTGCAGTAGCACTGGTAGCATAATTATATGAATAAAATAAATGTACTAATTGGGTACTAATGATACAAAACCATATATATTTATTCATGAATGCAGAGATTGTATTCTTTTAAATTATAACTACTCCAACAAATATTTTAATCCTAATCCCTGTTATCATTCACATTATTCTTGTAGGTTCTAGCAGTGATCCTTCCTTTATTTGTCGACAACATTTCTTATTTAAAATTAAATAGGATAAGGTTTAATAATAAACAAAAAATAAATCTCATAAAATATTTGTATTCAACTCAATACTTGATAACAATATCAGTAAAGAAATTCTTTTGCCACATGTGGCTGTAAAAGAAATTGTCCTTTTATTTTTCCAACCACAAACAAAAAAAAATGTATATTTTTATATATGCGAAAAACACATTGCTTTTAATATACGAGTATTATATGGATTTAAATAAAAATATTATTTCTTGCTATCTTCAAATTTTTAATATCGTATAATTTCAAAGAAATAAAATTTTTCCTTTACGACGCTGAATTTTATTTCAACAAAGACATTCATTTGCACGAAATGCCTCTCTCCAGAGGCATTTCCATCTAAAATCTCGCAAAGTAGAAAGCACCTTGATAAGACTCTCACCAATCGTCATATGCAAATATTCAAATACCACAAATTAGCTATTTGTCCATCAAAAATGCTTATACCTTTACGTATTCAAATATGCTTGAAATCTTTATTAAATTTTTATCTAATAAATTGTTAATAATGCACAGTAAACATTGCTAGCAAACATTCTCACGTTGTGCCATTAATGCCCTTTTTACATCATTAACAATACTCCCGTGATTTGTAAAATTAATCTACTATAGCAAAGAAAATAATATTTTATTCAAAATATTGACGATGTTAAACGCTTTGCTAAAAAATGAACATTTTCACGTAACATCTTTAGCATACGCCACACATCACCAAATATCTATTATGAATTTATTTCAAGAAAAACTTACTTATAATATTCATACACTTTATCAAATTCCTCTTGATTTGTATCTTCCATTTTGATAATAGAAAAAATAATGAAATTAAACAAAGTAACAATGAATTAATTATAATGTGATAAACTACTTATTGAAATCAAAAATAACTTAATGCATTTAACTAAAAATGATTTTATGCAGTGTATCAGTACGCCTGCAATCAATTGAGCATGAAAAAAAATTTACGTTCGAACAATTCAAAAGATCGGCAGCTTCTCTTTCCCTATCGGCGTTCGCGGCTTTTTATCATCTCGGTCATCGAAAAAACACGACCATTCGTCTGCAGCGCCACAATTCACACACTAATGTTTATGTTGGCATTGTCCTGCTCATATTTGTTTTCTTCTTCTGCACAGTGGTCTTCGAACCACCTTCTCTCATCTTCGTGTAGGTTGATTTGCACGCAGCTGTAAACAACATTAACATTATTCTTTTCTTTGTAGATTTATTCAGATTAAACCAAATTTATCCCATTATTTCTGGAACTTTTCCGGATTAAACCAGATTTATCCTGCTATTTCTGAAGTTTTTGCTTTATTATATCGTGTCGAATAAAGAACACCTTTTTATATATCCTTTTTTTTAAATGCTATTAAATATAAGTATCAGGTATTTATTGTATTGTTAAGTGTGACCATAAACTGTCTAACAGATAACAATCTCTTTACAAATTTTATTTCCTACGTCTATTCATGATGAAAGATGTTTTCATGTCGTGAATGTCTAATTTCACCTTATTCATACAATTTTACAGCATTCAAATGACTAACTCTTTTCACTGTTCCATCTTTCATCATCACTCTCTCTCTGTTATTTATTTTTAAGACATTATTAAGCTTGAAAAGTGGTTCACTTCTCAATATATTTAGTGCCACTCTTACACAATGCAAAAAGTTTGGTTCGGCCTTTGTATACTGAAAATACATCTTGTGCTCCTCGTTTCTATAAATATAGAATACATGAATTTATTTTCGTGTTTATTTTTGTACCTTTCATATAAATTTTATTTCAATTTCATTTACCATATACCCATCATCATAATGTTACGCCGTTGCGGTTATGCAACTCATAATTAATTTTTTAACAATTATGTTTACCACTAAAAATTATTTCCTTATTCTAATACTTAATTGTCTAACTATTTTATAATGCCTAAACAATAGGGATCATGGCAATATGTTAATACTTATTTTAAAAAATAAATACAACTACCCAAAGTACGTTCACTCACTCGAGCCTATAAAGAAACAGACACATCCCACCTGTTAGTCCGGTGCGCTTTGCCCATCAATATCAGAACGTCTTTTTTAATGTCGTACTATAAAAAAATTACAAAAATCTTCTTAAGGGGTAGTGCCCACTACCTCAATAAGTTTTTCCCAAATCCTGACTTTATTTTTTAAAATATATAAACAATTATTCTTTCAATTATTAAAAAAGTAATAGAAATATGATAGCGTGGTTCTATTTCCGAAAAAATATATAGAAAAAAAATAGAAAAGTAAATTAAAAAGATATCCGAAAATCAACGACACTATCATATGTTAAAAAATATATTAACTGCGTCCTTGAAAGAGCCGGAAAAATAGTTAAAGTAAATACTGCAAGAGTAGTTGTTGGAGAAATTTTAAAGTGAAAGATGGCAGTGGCGGCTCGTGAGTTATGAAAGAGGGTGGGCACAAAAAAAACTTACCTATTTTTTGTACATAAGTTTGAGGGTGGAAAAACATCGTTCACATTTTGCTGTCGACATGGGCGTTGTACAAATAATATCTTAACAGTTTGTATGTTTCCGTCAAAACCCTTTTTAGGTTGTTGTTTGTTATGAACACTAAAAGTGGCAAAACACCACCTACCTCACACATGTCATCGCGCCCATAAACTGCTGAAAGTTCACTTTTCAATTTTACATTGTCCAACATAGGATAAGATTCCAGTTTTATCAAAATGTTTTTGTGGAAATGAATGACTATAAGTTTATAATTTTGAGAATCAAATAGTTTTGCTGCACATCGGTCGCTAATTTGGCTTAAAATAGTGTCACATACATCCTTTGCAATAACAGCTCTGTTATCTCCAGCTGTCGTTTTTTTGTCTTTTCCGTGCAGGATTTTCATTATTGCGTTCTTAATTGTCATTGTCAGTAGAAATTCTTAAATTTCAAATGTGAATAATTTGTTGTTGGAATTGTACAATTGCCTTTTGCAGTTGAGCACTGTCAATCCCGCGCATTTGTGTGTGATTAAATAATATTTCAACATGCGGCATGATGAAATGAAATATGTTCAACCAGTAGAGAAATTCCGGGCAATTCAAATGTTCAATAAACCACTTGCTTCACTAATAGTAACTGAATCCATCCCATCTTCGTCAATAATTTTGTCTAAACATTCTTTGAAAGAATCCTGGTCAAATAATGTGTTCACAGTTCGACTTTTAAAAATCCAGCGTATAGGAGCAGCGCGAGGTAATCTACGTTTGACTATTTCATTAAGAGTTACCGTTCGTTTTGGCGATCAAGAGAAATAGCTTGAAAATGATTTGGAAATATATAAATAAATAGCGTTCAAAAAACTTTCCATTAAACACGTATCGAATAATAACAACCATTTTCTGATTATTAGAGGTGTCCGTATGTAGTTTCATCGGCATCCAAAGCAATAAAATTAATGTGCAGATTTAATTTCTTTTAATATTTTCTGCTTGTAAATTTGCAGCATTGCATCTAGCAATTCGTTCTGAGGTGCCTTTAAACACTTGTGAACCGTTCATATGTATGGCAAGCACAGCGTCTAATTCAGCTGCAAAGTTGATTAAGCCTACATAAATACCTGGATTCTCCGACGTCAATGTCTCATCATGGCCTCGTAACGCCAATTCAAAAGCCCCGCAAAATTTTATACACATAATTAACCGTCGCAAAATATAACGATTTTTTTCCCACATCTTCGTTGTACTTAATTTTATGTCGCAAATAAGCATTGTCTAACTGTTCACGTATGTCCACTTTGCCTAAAACACTAAAATCCACCCACGCATTCATGTGAGAAACGGAATTTTCGTATTTCTTTGCCCTCTCTGCGACATGCTTTAAATCATTCAACCCTTGTTTATTCCACGCACTAATTTCTTTCTTGAAAATTAAGCAGATAAAACAAAATAGTTTATTTATAGTGAACATCCGCACATCCACTCACATTTTTCATATATATTTTTATTGAGTACTCTATTATAAGTTCGAGTTTTACTTAGAAGTAGAAGTGTAGTTTATTTCAAGTTCTGGAATAGGCCTTCCTTTCTTCTTAATTAAAAGTTTTTCCTCAAATGATAGCGGGTTTTTTAAAAGATCTTGCACACAATTAACTTCCATCATTAATAATAACGGTCACTTCAAGGCTTTGAAATGACACACGCAAGCTAACACGACGAAAACATGCAATATGTTAACTGGAGTCTCGCCAATATGTGCCCCAAACCGAATTTAGAAGCGCATATGGCGAAGATATGCGAAGCGAGCCGATTCATACTTGAAAGAGGTACATCTGAAATCGTGCCCTGGAAAATAGTTTTGAGCGTTGGCATACGCTAGTGTGTGTAGTGCGGAAGGAAACTTTGATACCATCGTTATAAAAATACGTAAAAATAATAAAATAAAATAACGCACTGGATTACATGCGAATTTCTTTCTGTGTTTATCTAGGTGGTTGGGTGGGCACGTGCCCTTGTGCCCTTTAGTACCAGCCGCCACTGAAAGATGGTACAGTTTCGGCTAGCAGTTGAAGTTTCGCCAGAGGAGATTTATCGATTCTGAGAACTCTAACAGAGACACGTAGATAAGGATTTTAAAATGCCCATTCATAGTACATGTTGATTAGAATGACAACAAATCAAACGCACGGTGCACGCATAAATCAGAGTGCCTTACGGCTGCAACTTAACATGAATATTTGATCTCTTTCACACCACCTTCCATCAGTATGTCCAAAACGTATGTCGGTGGACAAAAATCGGAGAAATACACGACGCGCCCAATTGAAATCCGAATTCTTTCAATCTGGGAACATAGCAAGGCTTGCAGAATAAAAACATTTCTTTTTAAGATCAAATTGATTTATTATTTTTTGCATCAACAACCAGTATTTGCACTCCGTTGCACTGGTTTAATAATTGCAAAATTTATGCTTTTATTTAACCGCGTGTCTGGTTTTTATGTATTACTTTCGTCTGCCTTTACTTTGAGTATGAATAACGTTATATATGCCTTCTATGGTATACCATTCTAACGACCTTGCAATGAAGATGAATTCTTTTTGTGTATAGTGCGTATTTTATATCTTCGATCCTTTTTACTTATTTTCACTAGATATTGTACAAAACTATTCGACTGGAGAGGCTGTGTGCGATAGAATGCCGATTTATTACAACAATTTTGTTTAATTGAATAAAAACGGTAATCGATGATTAAAAAAATATATATTGTAAATGAAACACAAATTATAAAATAGATATAGATAGATAGTTTATGGTATGTTGTATGTATATATCTTTGAATGTTCTGGTTGTATCAAAAATGTCTATTTAGCGTAATCTTGTCTTCCTTTAACCAAGTCTCCTAGTTCATTATTTAACATATAAATTAATAGACAGTTACTTATTATACTTCAATTCTCATGACAATATAAGCAAAATTCTCTCGCAACGTGTAGATCTCATTATTATTTTTTTTATAATTCCAACATAGTAGGAATAGATGATAAAAAAATATTATATAAAGTAACTTATCAGATACATTAAAATTGGTGCCTACTTCTACTGAGAAATTTTTATTTCAGGTTCTGCGTCACCTCAGGCAGTCAGTAAATTACTGTCTCTTTCAGAACAAACAAAAACTAGACCTCATCAACCTAGACAGCCGCACTCATCTGTAATCTTAAATTCTGCTAGTCCAGCTGTTAGGCGAGCTCCTAGTGCTACAGGAAGTTATTCTAGTTACGGATGTAATAATTCAAGTAATGGCACTGGGGGAAGGGCCATGCATGAAAGATCTCATTCAGATACTCCCACACCATTACCTTCAGTCGTTCTCTCTGCGGAAAGTAGTAGTGTAACTTCATTAAGCAATTTATCACTAAAGAAGACGCTAACATCAGGTAGGATTAAAAAAGCTTTGCTTTGTTACATGTATAAAAATATGGCTTGAAACTACTGTCTCTATTTTGCAAAAGTAATATTTTGGATAATTCTTTTAATATGCGTTATAACTACTTATAGTTTGTGATGAAGATGTCTTTCATATGTTACCAATAAATTAGAAATGGGTTGCATTTCCAATAAGAATGATATGATTTTACAATGAAATACAATACAAATTATTTCGTGTACACGAGCGAATTCAATAAAACCAATTTTCAGTGATTTTATCCAATAACTCGGCTTATTGTCATGAATACATCAGTCGGTGTTCTATCTTAATGGTTTGGGTATATAAACTCTAGATTTCAAATAACTCCACCAAAAAATTATGTAATCTTTTTACTAAAATGTTCATGCGATGTCGATAGTGGCATTAGTTGTGTGACACTGTATTTTTGAAACCACATGTACTCCAAATCAATTTCTCTTAAGGCTGCGTTTGATAAGGTTTTGGCGGGAGAGAAATGTAAAACCATCAAAAGTAATTACATAGTTTAATTTGCGAGTTTAATCAAATTGTAATATTTTAAAATATGGAGTGTTCTGTTATCTTTAATTGAAAGATGCCTATCCTTTTACTAATGAGATGAACTATGCAAATCAATTAAACTGGGACTTTTTACCAAGCCTAATAGAAAAAATTGTCGGCTAAGAACATACGTACAATACGAACAATATACGTACATTTTATTTGTTAGCAGTTTTCAAAACTTTGAAATTGTTAATTTTTTAAATAGAAACTGCACACCATGTGCCGTATAGTATTTTTGACATATTCATCAAATTCTATAGTTCAAATTAGGGATGCGCAATGTTTCAAAAATATCGATATTAGAATCGAATAATGTATCAAAAATTCAAAATCGATTTTAAACAAATATCGAATTAAGAATATCGATATTCCTTAATATCAACATTTTTATCGTGTTCATAATAAGAGTTCTTTGTTGTGGCTTTTCGAGCCATTTATTAGTAACAAATAATAAAATCTTTAATTTAAAATATATATTTACTCAAAAAATAAAAAAAATTCCAATAAAAAGACAAACAAAATATAAATTTGTATCTATAACTTATAAGATAATCCAGAACAAAAATATATAATCGTAGTGGTATAAATCACATACAGAAATAAATCATTAAAATTTTTTATTAAAACATATCTTCTTTACAATTTTGAGGAAATAGTAATTGTGATAAAGATAACTCCCCATGAAGGCGATTCGGTGAACTATACGAGATGTCAAGTCTATGAAATGAAACATTCCGTTTCCGGATTATAATTTCTACAAAACAGCAAACATCTCAGTAAGCATTTTTCAAATTTCCAACTTTTTTCTTATAAATATATTCATTGTATTCTGTATAATATGATCAGTTTATTTTGTATATTAATCTGAAATAAATGTGTGAAATTTGAAAGAATGTTTATCAGGATATAAGTAGGATGGCATTTTTGATTAAACGATATTATCGGAAAAAAATCGGTAACAGTCGATATTATTAAATAAAAAAATATCGATTTCAATCTCGATTATCGAAAGAAAAGATCGATACTTTTTTACAAACAATATATCGTGCACATCCCTAGTTCAAATCACGTATGCCTGCCCACTCTTTCTTCCGGAGGTCAGTTCGCCGGTTTTAGAGTTTCTAATAATAACAATAATCTTATAATAACCTCATTATTTATCATATATTAACATTAAAATAATACCTTTTCCTTACTTAGTTTTGAAGATTTTTATTACAATTACTGTTCTTTTCATTTTTCGTGTTTGTAGAGTAAATCTTGTACATATTTAAAACTGCTTTTATCATCTTTATTGTACAAATACTTGACGCTGTTTGGGTGGTGAGTAACATGATTTGGTTGGAAGTGCCTTATCTAATGTTCGTGACGTACTTAAACGTACACATAGTGTTTAATAACACAGTAAAATATAATAAACCCAAACAAAAATGCAAGAGAAAGTTCACAGCTTCACAAGATACGGCTTGGTTATGTTATAAAGTAAGCAGATATCGCATACTTATATTTCCTTGTTAAATTTGCTTACATAGGAACCAATACAATCTGTTAAATATGGTACCGTTTTGTCGCGATATTTGAATTGAAAAGCTATAATATGAAGTAACAACGTACCTATGGCCAAATTTGTCTTAAAATATGTATATAGAATTTCTCTTATTCAAATTTACAAAAAAAAATCATTCTGAAAACTGTCCAGGAGCCAAAATACAAAATAGAAATAAAATAAAAACATGAAAAAAACTGATCAACTGTCAAACTGGCATTTGGGATTTGCAAATACTAACCACGTATTTTTAGCGGGTAAAACATATTTATTAGAATGTTGAACGAATTGGTAGGTTATGAAGACAATAATATGACTATATTTCTGTTTTGCATATTATTATTATTATTAGACGTGATGAGCAAGGATGCAGGCTACGTACGAAACATTTCAAGAGACAGATAATGTTTTATTTTGCATAACACAAACGCATTGCTGTTTATTTATTTTGTAGTTTTATATAAAATATGAAAGTCGAATGGATGAGTATCACTTACCTTTAGTGAATATGTTTAAGAAAAACTAAATTTATAAATAAAAGAAACGTATTTAATGTAAAATTTTTACAAATAAATTCAAATGAATGCTTGAAGTTCGCGCGTCTTTCTCCCTTCATGAAAGTTGACAAGTATCGATTAGATTCATATGTATAAAATCAAATTACAAAGAAAGCCTGCCAGACCAAATTTTCGTATAATAGGTAGAAATTCACTAAGCAGGTAAAATTACCTTGAAATGTTTTAAGGTCGTTTCTTTAGAATTAGTTTAGAATTAATAACGTGGCGCAATCCAATTATTACTAGTAGTACTTAAGAAACGCTAAAATCTTAGATACGAACCGAAATGGATTTGCCAAGATTGAAAAGCGCCCTTAAATTTGGTCACAAAAAATGTCAATCAGTGTCGCTCACCAGTCACTGTAACTGCATCTCTTACCTGGTTTCGCTAAAAGAATAATCTTATGATGCCACTATGCCATAAACCACACCATAGAGTTACCTTTTGCGGATGTAAGGAATCTTCTGGATTGTTTTCATACCAAAAGCTACAATTTTATTTTATAACATCCATTTAACCACAAATGAGCTTTATCTCACCAGATAATTTTTGACCCAAAATTATGATCCATAATTTGGAACATCAGCAATGTTATTTCTTACAGGAGCAATGTTCCCACCCTTCTTGCATTTCGACGTCTTGTTGGTACGACGGATATTTTTTAAGTAGGTCCGTTTTTTAATAAGAAGAAAAATACTGTAAATATCATTAAAATATATTTGCTTCTATATTCTATATACTTTCATCTACGTCTCTAAAGAATTTCCATTTTTGTTCAAACTTTTGTCATACCGTTCAACAGGATTTTGAATTCTGATGTCAAACAATTCTGCCATCAGTGAAGAGCCCAATCCATGACTGCAGCTTCCACGTCATCGTTGTCGTCTAACCGTTGACTACCGAGGAACTCCTTTACGTACTGAAACAAGTAAAAGTCACTGGGTGCAATGTCTGCAATGAACATTAGAATCGATTCGACATAAAATCCGCTAACAAAATCTCTTTCTTATCCCAAAACACAGATGCCATAATCTTTTCGTGCTGAAAGTGTCTGTTTGGCTGGTTGGCGACGATGTGTGGCGCTATTCCATTGACTGTTGTTTGGACTCAGGAGTCATGTAAGACACCCAAGTCTCACCTCCTGTAATGATGTGGTCCAAAAATTCATCTCCTTCCTAATCGTATCGAGTCAAAAACGATAAAGCCCATTTTTTTTCGGTTTCTGATCATCAGAAAGCAGTGTTACCGGTGTAATAATTCACACTCCGATTCACAATTAAAGAGTGGAGATGGCTTTAATATTTTACTCTTTATTGAAATAAAAAAAATCTTTTTAAACACCGTAGATAATGTGTGTCAATTTTGTCAAAATTGACACAACTCGACTAACCGTCTCTGTTTTTTTATGTCATGTCAAAAATGACAGAATTAGAAAAAAAAACATGACAGTAATTTTAACATGAACTTCAAACACCTGCAAACGCGTCGTAGTGATATGTATTGGTAACAAATGGCCACCCCTCGGATAGACGCCGTTTGCAGGGTGTTTGAAAAAAAAAATTGTAATCAAAATTAACTTAACAATTTACTATGGGAAAATTGTCTGTCTTATAAGACTATAGAGGTTTAGGACGCACTCGCGAAGAAAAAAAAATGGTTTTCGCACTCGCGGTTTGCTCATTTGTTACGCATTAACAATGGGCGCTTCCAGGTGCTCCGGATGGACATCAGGCTCTGGGTGGTATTGTTGTTCCTGAGGAGCAGTAGGCTGGTGGGCTGGATTGGCTGGTCTCATGGGCCGTACCTGGTCAAGGTGGTATTTTGTTCGCTGAGCGCCTGGACGTTGGACCCATATTGCTGTTGGGCCAGCGTTCTCCACCACAGGGTACGGTCCCATCCACTTCTCGGCGAAGTGTTTGCCCGTCGGATGGTGTGCCTTCACCATCACAAACTCACCGGGTCGGAATATTACGGGCAACGGCGCGTCGAGTTGTGCGTACCGGTGCTCGCGATATCGTAACTCATTGGCGTGTACCTGTTGTATCCTCTGGTCGGCAGGTACTGGGCGCCCTTGTGACGGATCTCGCCATTCTCCGGGTCTGTGAATATCGAACCCGAATAGAGCTTTGGCCGGAGAATAACCCGTGGCAGCGTTTTTTCGGCATCGCAGGTTGAAGAGAACTTGATCCAACTTCTCATCCCATTGCTTGGGGTTTGCATCAACTAGTAAGATTCGGAGACCCTTCTTAATTTCCTGATTCCTTCTCTCGACCGGGTTGGCTCTAGGATGATAGATGGGTGTGGTCCAATGCATGCACTGCCACTTTCGAAGAGCCAAGTCCCATGCTACCGAGATGAACTGTCGACCATTGTCAGTCAATATGGCCTTTGGAAAACCAAACCTTTGAAACACTCGGGTTAAGTAATCTATGATTGTAGTACTGGTAGCGCTTCTCACCGCGCAAGCTTCCGTCCAACGAGAGTATAAATCGGTAACTACTATACCAAATCTGTTCTTCTTCCTAGACTGGATTAGCGGACCGATGATATCGACAGAAACTACCTCAAACGGCTGTTTCGGTGAATGTGGTCGTAGTGGAGCTTGAAACTGTGGCGGTCCTCTTTTAAACGCATTACAGATCCGACAGGCCCTGACATGCTTCGCTACGTCGGTTTGAGCGGTGCTCCAGAAAAAACGTTCTCTAATCGCTCGGTAAGTCTCTTCCGCTCCAGGATGACCTGCGGTAAAATGATCATGATACTGGTTTAACACTCGCTCGCGGATCGTAGGCGGTATCCATATCAACCATTTATCATCCAGACGATATCTTACAAAACCATCCTTCAATGCCACATTCGGATGTTCAGATATTGCAGAATTTCGGGCCAAATTGCCCACCATCTCTAAGACCTGTGGGTCCTCCTGTTGCGCGTCTAAGATAGCATCAATCAATGGCTCATCGACCTCAATAACAAACAAGTCATTTGTGATTTCAGTTTCGGAGTTGCTGGAGGCTTCGTTGGGAAGTAACCGCTCGATGTCACCCAACTCAGCGGGCACTCTGTCATTCCCAGGACTTCGAGAAAGCGCGTCTGGCAATTCATTTTCTCTACCAGGAATGTGTTCGATGCTGTAGGAAAATTCTTGTAACAATAATGACCATCGCATTAACTTGGACTTGGTCTCCTTAAATTGCTGAAGCCAAGTCAGTGCTTTGTTATCAGTCCTTAATATGAATGGCCTATCCTCCAAGTAGGGACGATAACGTTTAATAGCCCAGATAACCGCCAAGCATTCCTGTTCATTACAGTGGTATCTTTGTTCGGCTTTATTGAATCTTAGACTGGCATAACTTACTACATTTCTAAGGCCCTTGTTTTCCTGGTAGAGGACAGCGGACGCACCTATTGCGCTGGCATCAGTCTGCAGAAAAAATTGCTCCTTAAAGTTTGGTCGATGCAAATATAAAGGCTTGGTAGCCGCCTCCTTTATTGCTTGAAACGCACTCATCGCCTCTGTAGTCCATTTGTAAGACTGGTTCGTGGCTAGAAGATCCGTGAGGGGAGCCATTATCCTGGAACAATCCTGGATGTAATCCCGTAACCAGTTTATCAAACCAAGAAACCTTCGTAGACTCTTCCGAGTGCGAGGGGGTTCGGTAGCCTGGATTGCTTCAATATGTCCGGTCTGGGGATGGTTCCCATCCATGGTCACGACGTGTCCTAGATAGTCCAATGTTTGACTTGCGAAATGACACTTACTCTGGTTCAACCTCAGACCATGTTGAGCCAGTCTCTCAAAAACTAACCGTAGGTGCCGTTGATGCTGCTCCATGTTCTCTGAATACACGATTATGTCATCGAGATACGCTATGGCAAACTCACGAAGATACCCAACTAGAACATCCTGCACCATCAGCTTCTGGAAGGTCGTCGGAGCTCCCTTAAGACCAAACGGCATGACATTAAATTCATAAGATGCTCCATCCGGAGTAGTAAATGCCGTATACTGCTTGGACGCTTCCTCCAACTCAATTTGCCAATACCCATTCCGCAAATCAAGCGTGGAGAAAACCTTGGATGTTCCTAGGTCCTTGAGCGACTCTTGTACAGGAGGTAAAGAACTGACCTCGTCCTTCGTTCGACTATTCAGTCTTCGATAGTCAACGCAAAATCTCGGGTCGCCGTTCTTTTTATTTACAATTACAATTGGTGAATTGTAGTTACTATGACTAGGGCGAATAACATTCGCCGCGAGCATTTTCTCTATCTGTTCACCAATCACACGCTTCTTGTCCGGCGAATATCGGTAGGTAGACACCCTTACTGGTGTGTCATCGGAAAGTCGGATAACATGTTTTGTGGTGGCGGTTGTAGTAATGACCTCCCCTTCCTCGAACAATTCCCCAAAGTCATTTAGGGTTTTCTGGAAAATCTCCCTGTCCACTATTGTCCAAGGTGTATTGCCCATGTCGACCTGGATATTTCTGGTGGGGTGTTTCCTAGTACTCTTGGTGTTGAAATGTAATGTTTCTCTTCTTTCTTTGCCCACATGCATGCACCTACGTGCCATGTCGATTACCACCTTATTTTCTGTGAGCCATGGACATCCCAAGATAATGGCGGCACGCATGTTTGATATCAACGTTGCGTTGCATGTGAATGTATAACCACGAGCTGTGGCCTTCAATGTGCCTTCATGATGAGCTTGGAAGGCAATACCCTCTCGGATCCAGGTGAATGTTATTGGGCGAGTTTCTCTAGCTACTCCAGTCATATACTCAGATCTCATGAGGTTCCTGGTAGCAGCTGTGTCGATCAATGCTACCACCTCTTGTCCGTTCACCTGAAGCCGTATTGAAGGTAAAGCTACCTCGTCGTCGTTAGTTATTAGGGCCGTTCCTGTTACTGCTTCGGGACGGCCCCTTGCTCTTCCCCCTGTCTTTGTTGAGGTTGTGGATGACGTTCCTTGAACTCTCGCGGTTGTTTTGGGCAATCTCTATTCAGGTGCCTTTCCGGACAAAACCAACATCTTGGTAGAGAACGACGCTCGGCTAAAGATCGTGTCACTTGCCTGGTCTCTTGATTTGGCGTCGTTGTGGGTCTTCTTCTAGACCGTTTTTCCCATATTTTATCTGCATCATTGAGTCTTGACCAACGTGAGCACTGTTGTTCCATCTCCTTCATTGTCTTTGGTATTACTTGGAATAACTGTAAATTGGACTCTTTGTTCATCCGATCAATGATGTGCAGAATCAGTTCCTCTTCAGGCCAGTTTGGCTTTAACCGGAGACACAACTGCTTAAGGCGGTATAAGAATTTGTCAGGTGACTCGCTTGTACTCTGCCTTGTGGCATACACTGCTACTTCTAATGCTGTCTTACGCTGATGGCTGAGAAATTCATCCTTAAATCTCCGTACAAAATCTTCAGTAGATAAAAAACTTCCCATATAATAGGAAAACCAGTCCGCAGCTTCTCCCTCTAAATGTGGAAGTACGGCTTCGTCTATATCCTCTGGTACCTCCAACTCCAAATGCTGTAGGTAACCCTCCAGTCTTTCGATAAATAACACTGGGTCTTCCGTTATTCGTCCATGGTAAGGACGTGGTGGTGGTCGGTTCATCGGCGCTAATGCTGGCGCGACAGTTAACTGTCTTAGTGCCTCAGCGAGTGTCGCCACGGCTTCAGCATTAACCACTGTCTCTGCAACAGGCGGTGGCACTGTCGGCTTATCAACCTTCTCAGGTGTAGTTCCCTTCTTTGGTGAATAATTAGCCAAAATTTCCCGTGTTACCCGTTCGGCGATTTGTTCCATGAGGGAAACATTATTTATGACAGGCGAGAATGAGCGTTCGGAAACGCTAGACTGTCTTTTCTTCGAGGATCTTTTCGGAGCCATCTTCACCTGGGTTCGTCAATGCTTTCTGCACTGAGAATTTCTGTACGTCTAAACAGAAAAATTCTGCCACACGATGGCGCGCCAAATTGTTACCGGTGTAATAATTCACACTCCGATTCACAATTAAAGAGTGGAGATGGCTTTAATATTTTACTCTTTATTGAAATAAAAAAAATCTTTTTAAACACCGTAGATAATGTGTGTCAATTTTGTCAAAATTGACACAACTCGACTAACCGTCTCTGTTTTTTTATGTCATGTCAAAAATGACAGAATTAGAAAAAAAAACATGACAGTAATTTTAACATGAACTTCAAACACCTGCAAACGCGTCGTAGTGATATGTATTGGTAACAGCAGTTTTGGAACCCACCGACAACACAATTTTCGATATTTCAGTTTCTTCGAAACAATGGTGTACAAAACTGACCTTGAAATCTGTGGAAAAACAGTCTATATCTTTGAAATTGTGAATCGTCGATCCTCTCGAATTTTGTTTTCTACATCACGAACCAAATCATCAGAAGTCAGAGAAGGTTAGCCAAGGCGTGGTTCATCATGCACATTAACCGTCAGTCCTTGAACAATCTCAGCCATTTCGAACTTTTCTGTCACTTATAGCATTGTCACCGTAAACTTCACAAATTTGATAGTGGATTTCCGCTGCTGTCAAGTTTCTTACACTCAGCAATCGAATTACAGATCGTATTACAGATAGTTGGCGAGCGACTCAATTTTCTTAAACATTATGAACTTCTACAGCTCAGCACACAGACAGGAGATACCGCTACAAATGGCTTCGAAATGCGCGCAAAGCATGTTGGGAGCAGATGTGAGTGCGTACTGCGACGATCGCGCTTTATTTTCACTCTCATTCACAAGCAGACCTTTTTTAAAAAATATTCGTCGTGTTTTCGCATCGTGAAGAGTAAAGCTTCTTTCATATAGCAAGCACGCTAGGGCGATTATGTGGCCCAGGTATAGTTTTCACATGCACTTTGAGTATTCACAAAAGTATGTCTCTTTTCATAAAGCCTTTGGATAATATCCAAACGTTCTGGAAAGGTGTATTTAGACCAGTGACGTACAAAAACATATAGTCTTTAGTATAGTTCAAAGATCACTGTTTCACCCCTGAAGAAGACGACTTTGTCTGCAATTGTTTTAGTGTGGTGATACGGTGGAAAGACATTTATAGTTATTAAAGGGCAAACATTGCACTCATACTACTTAGCAACATTTCATATCATTCTTAATGGAAAACCATTTATAAGTAGATATAAAGCTGTATTCGAAAAAAACTTTTTCCCAAATTTCATAATCTGGATTAAATGCCAAGTGGAAGTAGTTGGGAGTTTTAGAGTAGAGGTATATATGAAATTTGACAATCAGGGTTTATTGAATTTACTATAGAAAGCTTCGAGTTGGTTATAGGTTGTTGCGGTTTTTTCAGGAATTTTGTCTGAGTATGTGGGCCAGTACATGATATACTTGAGAAATTAAAGGTGCGTTCAAAACATGTCATTTTTTTGAGTTACACCTTGTATATCTGTACTGCAATTTTGACTTGCAATAAAACATATAGGAACTGTTTATGGCCAGATTTGTTTAAACTGTGTTTAGGTTAACAACAAGAAATTCCGTCAATTTACCGTTTGTAATATAATTTGTATGAAACTATATACAATTTTAACAAAATCATATAGTATCGTGTGTAAATAGTTGAGGTTTTTAAAAAGCAGTTGAATTTAAATAGTTTAAATTAAATAGTATGTCGAAAAAACATGTAAACTTTGTGACAAGAAATAAAAGTTACCATTGAAAATTAGTGACATTCTTTGTGATATTTAAAAAGTGCATTATGTAGACTAGGTATTCTGTGAATAGCAGCGCTTAATAAGCTCAAATAATAAAATTACAAGCACTGGAAAACTTGACATTTTGCTGAAATAATAGTCATAGAATGTGTCTATATCATTTGAGAACCTCAACATGGTCATCTCAAAGCGTTTTGTAAAAGTTCAACGCAATAACCAATATATTAACGCCAATTACTATGTTTTTTCATTAATATTTGGTGCTTTTTTTCTAGACTAAAGTAATTCAAATGCTTTTAATTGGAACCTTCAGCATCATATGGCGCTACTTCAAATTACAATGTTTAGATTAGCGCTAGATACTCGTAATTCAGATATGGTATCAATGAAGTTATTGTGTTGTTTTATAAATATTCTTATGGGCAGTTTGACCTCGGTGAAAAGTTTCATTCCTGTCTCGAGATAAAGTTAAATCTCTCGACAGTAATGAAACACTTTCCACCTCGGTATGTAATATACTATTTTGTACCAGTAGTAATAATCATAGCATTTTTACACATAATAAAGCGCCACGAAATGTCATTTCTCGAGCTGGAACTAATAACAGGTAAATAATGGGCATATTATTCACCTAGGTAAATAATGAAAACAAATAAAACGAATGCCGTAACCATGCAATCGCAGTAGTATGTATGTCAAGTTGTCAACCGTCAAAATTCATAGTAGTTTATTTTTATTTAGATCGGTATACCACAAATCATACCTAAAATCTAAAACTTATAAATGCTCGACCTCTAAGGTAAAATAATTAACTGTATTTTATGTCAACAATAGCAAAATATGTATGATAGTATAATTGGAAACAATATCCTAACACGTAACTATTATAGATGTTAAAATAAATAACTCTAGTTTAGGTTATGTAACAAAAATATTGTAACGAAACCAGTAGACATCCGGGCGACAACAAAAGAAAGGCACTCTTCCGAGCGACAATAAAAAGAGGTTGTAAATCATCTCGGCGCGACTGGTAAACATCATAAAGCAATAAATCATCAATTTGCGTTGTATTTCGTAACGAGACAGAATGGCTATCGAATGTTCCACAAACATCGAGAGGAAGATGGAGTTTACGCGAATGCTTCCAGATGTTTCGTATGTGTATATAAGGCGGCTGGGTCACCGATGGATGAATAATTCCGGAATAGGAAAGTCCTTAAGTAGTCTCGTGCGGAACAGTAAGATAAATATAAGAAATATATAAATAGTTCCTTAAGTGGTAGCCGAAGAAAAGACATAAATATTAGAGTGTTATATAAATAGAAGTGATATAAATACGGTGCAGTTTTTATTATAGTGAAATAAAGATATAAATATTACAGACATATAAATAGTACTGGTAAATAAATACCTGTGTTAATTTAAATCGTAGTAGTTTAAGTGTAATACATTAGTTTTACATTTTTATATTGTAATTAATTTTAAGTGTATGAATATACAGACTGTTTTAAATAAATAAATTGCACGAGTTGTTTATTGCGAACCCGAAAACGTTACAATTGGTGTCAGGTGTGGGGTGGAGAACCCGAAAACGTTACAATTGGTGTCAGAAGTGGGATAAACAATATAAGTGCAAATAAATAAATAAATGGCTACCAAACGTTTGGAAGAATTAAAGGTCTCCGAGTTAAGGGCAGAATTGGAAGAAAGGGACGCAGATACGTCTGGAAAAAAAACAATTCTCCAGGATCGAGACCACTTTTAAGGAAGACATTCAAAAGAATTCATCGAATGGGAGACAGGAATTTTCTAAGGCCATCGAAGCCGTAGAACAGAAAGTTGAGGAGCGCGTGTTCGGAATGGGGGACGAGTTTGGGGTTCAGCTTCAGTTGCCAGCGATGAACGACTGCGGTCCCCATGACGCCTCAAGCGGAAGCCTGGAGATTTCCCGAACAGCAAAGGCAAAAGTAAAACCTCCCACCTTCGATGGGAAGACGTCATGGATCACGTACCGGAAACAATTCGAAGCCGCTGCAGGAGCAAATGGGTGGACGTCCCCGGAGAAAGCTACTGCTCTGATTGTGTCGTTAAGAGGAGAGGCCAGGGACATTCTCCAGACCTTACGTCCAGAAGAGTGTCAAGACTACCTTAAATTAATCAAGCGTCTTGAGATGAAGTATGGGCATGCACACCTGGAACAGGTAGTCCGACGATTAGTGAATCAGGTGCAACCTAAGAGAAGAACGCTCCGATGCTGTAACTGGAAATTGAAATGGAAATAGAAGTGGGCCATGTGCATAGTAAATGCGGGAAGGAGCCCAAGAAAATCATAGCGGAGCAGCGAAAAATGAAACGGGTCGATGAGAAGAGGCAATCGTCGACCCAGTATCGTAGAGCCTCAAAATCAATATCGCGAATTGCATCTCTGCAACACCAAAACGCTGATGCTCTTGCAAGGAGACCACGTCCAGAAAACTGCAAGCATAGTAACCGACAAGAAGAAAAATCGGCCAACACCGTCAGAACTACCGTGGTTGACGATCAGTGGCAACCTGATAATTGCGGATCGATCAAGAAGCTGATGAAGACCCTTGGTTCATTGATGGCTTGGAAAGGTACTGGTCGCGGACCGGCTTGTCAAGAAGTAGTTGCTCGTTCACAGGGACTGGAATCCTACTGGGCTCAATGGTACTCACTGAAGGTGGAGGATGACCTACTCAAGCGTGTTGTGGAGAACCCAAATGGAGAAGACTACGTCAGCGGGCCCAGGCGAAGGTTGGAGGATGCCCACGAGCGAGTACGCCATCACACTCAGGATGCCAGCGACAGGACGAAGAATCGTTACGACGTGCAGGCCGAGAGAGCTGGTTACCGAGAAGGAGAACTTGTTAGGTTATATAATCCTCCACGTCGCCGAGGCCTGTGCCCAAAGCTCCAACGATACTGGGAGGGACCATGCGAAATACTAGAGCGAATAGATGACGTGGTTTGTCGCATAAGACTAACACCCCATAGTGAGCCAGGGGTGGTGCGTTTCAACCAATTGGCCCATACCATGGGCGTGACAATGGTGAAGTGGCGGATGTGCGACAAATTACCGGAAAACCTAGAGAGCCAATTTATGGGAATCCCTTGTCGATTCACGAGGACGAGCACTCGAGCAAAATATAAGGAGGCTGGCAATTCCGAAACTGGGCTGCAGATTAGACCGTTTGTTTCGGTATACTGGTATGGAAATGGTCGTGTGCGGCTGTCGGCCCAATCAGCCCGTTGTGCCGCCTGGGACGGTGGATTGCCATTTCCACAAGACGGCTGGGTGCACCCTTGGGTCCCGGTGTGGATTTCGTCATCCGCCAGCGACAAGAACATGGAATAGCGTGTTTCGGGACGAAACGCGGTTTTTAAGAAGGGGGCAATGTAACGAAACCAGTAGACATCCGGGCGACAACAAAAGAAAGGCACACTTCCGAGCGACAATAAAAAGAGGTTGTAAATCATCTCGGCGCGACTGGTAAACATCATAAAGCAATAAATCATCCATTTGCGTTGTATTTCGTAAGGAGACAGAATGTCTATCGAATGTTCCACAAACATCGAGAGGAAGATGGAGTTTACGCGAATGCTTCCAGATGTTTCGTATGTGTACATAAGGCGGCTGGGTCACCGATGGATGAATAATTCCGGAATAAGAAAGTCCTTAAGTAGTCTCGTGCGGAACAGTAAGATAAATATAAGAAGTTTATAAATATTTCCTTAAGTGGTAGCCGAAGAAAAGACATAAATATTAGAGTGTTATATAAATAGAAGTGATATAAATACGGTGCAGTTTTTATTATAGTGCAATAAAGATATAAATATTACAGACATATAAATAGTACTGGTAAATAAATACCTGTGTTAATTTAAATCGTAGTAGTTTAAGTGTGATACATTAGTTTTACATTTTTATATTGTAATTAATTTTAAGTGTATGAATATAGATTGTTTTAAATAAATAAATTGCACGAGTTGTTTATTGCGAACCCGAAAACGTTACAATATGTATAATATGGAAACAATATAACACGTAACTATTACAGATGTAAAGAATTATTTAATTTATTTATAAAAATTGATAGTGCAATTATGGCATGTAAAATGTACGTATTGATGGTTCAATTCTATTTGAAAAACCAGGATTGTGTAGATCTGTAGGCACATTAATGACAGTTTTATTAATTGAGTTAATTCCATAAGTATTTACGATATCTTCAGTTGAAATAGATTGTACTGCTGATGTTGATGGAATTTAATTCATATTGAAAATTCCTGTATTTATTGCAGGTGTGGTTGCGTAAGTAGATGTAGGTAGACCTTGTAACATACATGCTATACTTTTTTATTTACTAGAGAATCTTCGATATAACCTTCAGCTACAAAGTGGCTCCATTATTACAAAGTTTTGAGACGAACCATTTTTGCTATTATGCATGTGAATAATAATTAAATCATCTTTCATGATATCAGAAATTAATAAATTACACAGCTCATCTCTTCGGCATGCATCAGCAACACCAATTACAAGAGCAGTCCACAGGGTTATAAATTATCAATAATTTCAAAGTATTAATATATAAACATACTACCTTAGTTGCAATGTAACATGTGTCGGGAGCCTCAGTAAGGAATTTTATAATTTCCTCGAGTAAATACTATTGATTTTTTGGGCTTATAATTTTCATTTTTCTTTTTAAAAAGGCAACTAATTTAAAACATTTTGATATGTTAATATCCTCTTTTAGGCCAAGTATAGCTTTCAACATTGAATAATGCGCCTATAAAGTCCAGGCTTTTTTATTTTTTGAATATTCTTGAAAATAAGCCAGAAGTACGTTTTCAGAAGTTACTACTGTATTTTTGGAATTACACCATTTTTTAAATTCTGTATGTGTTTTATGTATAAGTGTTTAGATTTATGCGGAAGCAAGTTCTCAACTGCCTGTTCTGCAGTCACGTACATTTCAGGTGGTGTACATCTAAACTCCTCAGACATTATAAATGGAATAAAAATAATCTAATAAATACTTGACTTTTAGTTTCAGCATTTATGTCAAAGCTTATTTGTCAAATTTGTCAACATCAAAATATAGCCTACTTATTTGTTTATATGAAGTTTTATTACATGGGCATTCTTACATATATGAGTAAATTTATTCATAATTATTAAGGTTTCAAGGTCCAATTAGACTACTGGTACAAAAAATAGTATACATACTACGGTTGAGAAGACTATTATTGCCCGAAGGCACTAATATCGAATAAAATATCTCCCATGCTTCTGTCTATATTACTATAAATTGTCAATAAAATGGAAGTGTACTGTCACATGTAAGTATAAGAATAACAATAACGAGTTTTTTATATTATAAAAATGGTCCTTAATACAAAGAAAAATAGTATATTACATACCAAGGTTGAGAAGATGACTATTATTGCCCGAGTGGCGAGATTAAATTTCGTGGCGCGCAGCGCCGAGGAATTTAAGCCACAAGGCTTAAATTCTCGAAATGTAATCTCGCCACTCGGGCAATAATAGTCATCTTCTCAACCTTGGTATGTAATATACTATTTTTCTTTGTATTAAGGACCATTTTTATAATATAAAAAACTCGTTATTGTTATTCTTATACTTACATGTGACAGTACACTTCCATTTTATTGACAATTATATATACTAAAAGCCGAGTAGTCAATGGCAACCAAACCCGGTCAAAATCGACGAAAATTGGGCACGCGGGGCGCAGAACTCGTCTCTGGATACGCGAAATTGAAAGCTGCCCTTTGGCGTGAAGTTACCGACGACCTTGAATTGTTCCTCGTCGAAGAGTTTTTCTTCCCAAGTGGAGCGTGTGCAGAGATATGGGCTTTTAAAGAGGAGCCTGCACTCGATGTTTTAACAGAAAAATGGCTTACGTCATGACCGATTCCCAGGACAACCGATCAAAATCGTAAAAATGTCAGGTATGACAGGCACGCGCGAAAGAATTGTAAAAGTTTCACATTGACGAAGAAATTTCAGGCCGTCGAGGTTTAGAGTGCGGAAAGAGGGTTGGAAACCAAAAGAGTGGACTTTTCCGCGACGATTGAGTGCACTGTCCACGTGCCAAATCTGTCGCTGTGGAAGGTGCGATTCATTTAAAGCTTTTCTGCAGGGTAAAAAAATCGCGCGATGACGAGTTTGCGTGTCATTAATGACTATATATATATTCACGTTCATCCATCGGTTGTCAAGTTTAAATGTCAGAAGGCCGACAAATAAAGATATTACGAAGAAGTGTATTTTTAATTGAAACGTGGTGCCTTTCAGATACGTATTAGTGTTATTATTATCAGTCGTTACTATTTCTTTTCTATATGAATATATGAACAAAATGCCGACGGATATGATAAAATAAACTTAAAGTGTATTGTCGCACGTAAGTACAGTAATAAATATAACGATTTTGCTATCTTTTATTAAGATATATTAATAAATACAATGACACTCTATTCATTATTTATGTCATCGAAATGTAAATTTCATACAACGAAGAACTTGAAGCAAGCTTAAATAAAGAAGAACCATCTGAGTTTTGCCATTTGGGCCTGTCAAATTACGTTAGATGCACACGAATTATACAAAACCTAAATGTCAACAGAATGTTGGAAATGTATCAGTGTTCAAGTTATAATTATATAAATTTAAGCCATTTTACGAATGGGATCATTTAATAACATTTCTCATCGATCTCTCTACGTACAAATAATAGGGCGGCTTTTCTTTATTTGGCAGATGTGTCCGAAGCACTTCGAAATAAAATAAATACATCAAATAAGATTCCCATAAGCATGTATGTCATTTCGTTTACCAATTCAGTTATAAAAGCAAGTATTTAAAGTGTGCGACTGCTGGTTGGCACCAACTAATCAGAAGTACATTTTTGGTTAAATGGTACGACAGTGTCTAGCATCAACCGTATAGGAGCTAGCAAGATATAAATATGAAAATTAATTAATTCTCTCAATGACCTGTAAGTTTAAAACATGTTTTATTAAGTTAGTCTGACATTTCGTTCTCACAAGTTTATGTGTGAACAAATACAGTTCAACGAACTATTGTCACGATGACAGGTGGAACGACAATTTTGGTTAAACATCTTGATGTCACCTGTCTGACTTTTCATTGTCATAGGTATGTGTCATCGAAATATAGTTACGATGACAGTCTGTCAGAAAATTTGAATTATACACTATTTCAATCGTAAACTTGACACAAAGCGTAGTACCAATTTTATAGAACTAATAACGTGAAACAACATTCAATTAATTTTTTTTTGATCTGTCGACGTTCACCTTGGACTAGATGTACACAACTGATACAAAACCTGAATGTCAATAAGAAAATTTTAAATATCAGCGTTTATTAAATTATATAGGAATATTGTTCGCTTTGTGGGCAAAGTCTTAATAAATAAATTCATTTGCCACTATAATGTATAATCCATTTCTAGAGATATTTCTTTAAATTTAATCTTCATTCATTACAATAGCAAAGTTAACTACATAATTATCCTCCACTGTCATTCATTCATATAGAAATTAAAATACCGTAAATAGTATAGGTAATAGTGAATAGGTACAACCTAACCAACTAAAAAGAAGAAGCGTATGCGGTATCATAAAAATTAAATTAACATTATGAATGACATAGGTACTCCGACAATTTTATGTATTATGGTTAGAGTTGTTGCCGATATGCCATACGCTTTTTAACATATACACATAATCTGACATTACGTCAAACCAGTGAGCTGTAGCAGTGAAATCAACTGTTCACAGGGACAAATATTATACGGATCTAAATTCTAATTAGCACCCTTATTTTCAGAAATAGCGTACCGAAAATAGTTATACCGTATGTTTTTAGTTGTTTTTTAATGAAATCTGCCTTATGAATTTTAACTAACATTTTTATAGGGGAAATGATTATTAACATTTAACATTCATTAAAACAGCATGCGACCAGCATTAATCGCATTACCAATGAGATGCCCTTACAGCCTTACATATAATATTAAAAAGATATAAGTACAAGCGAAGAGGCGAATCAAGCTCAAAGAGCTCCATACATCACTATATCTAACAATGGTTGCTTTCTGCAAACACGAGAGTTGCGAAATTGTTCACATAATTCTAACTTCTCTTTATTGAAATTTAAACGTTCTTTATCATAAAAATTAACACAAAAACATTCATAAATTTACAAACTATATTCAACGTAATGACTATAAAAACATCATCAAAAATAACTCAATAATAATGAGTAGTATAAATACATCGTACCTATACTTGCCCATACTTAATTCAATATAATGATTCCTTTCTATAATTGCTTCCTTTGCGACGAGAAATCATAACAGAATTTGAATTTTGAAAAAAATTATCAACATACAAACTGACATCGAAAGTCACAATTTTTAAATATTGTACTAAATTTTTCTATTATATAAATGCTTTAAAAAAGTGTAATTTCTGGTACGTTAGATTTATGTTATTAAATTTTGACAATTTTTTAATTGAATAAAATTGATGATAAGTATAACAAACGTCAAAATATAATTATTTTATAGGTTATGAAGATAACTGACATAGAGGTGGGCAAAACCGCTCATTTCTTTGACTCGGTTCAGCTCCTCATTGTGAGCCGGGTCACGGAACCGGCTCATTTGAACCGTGTGGATCCGTAACAGCATACCGTTCATGAACGTGTAGTACACATATAATACTCGGCGCCGCGCGCCGTCGTCGACTCAAACGAACCGGGATGATAATTTCGGCTGCGCGCACACCAATTGTACATTCTGAAACCTGTACAAAATGTTTGACAAACAATTTATTTGAAGCTAAAATGCACACAAATTTGACAAATTATTAGGTTGTTGTACACAAATTAAACAAAATATATGTAAAACTAAATTATCAATTATCGGCATCTCAATCTCGACATAATACATCCGCTTGACTTAACATTTTTATAGATATACAGGTTGATTATTGTTCTTTTAATGATTATATATTTGCATTATTAAAATACTTTAATTCCAGAACGCGTACGCCTTAATGGGAAAAAAGATAGCTTTTAACATTTATGTGCCCGTATGACAACGATTACGCATACATGCAGAGTGGGCGGAGCTATCTGAAATTAATTTCTCTCTTCTGATTAAAGTAAAATTCGGCACTTGGGAGTCTTTGTGGTATCATTGATCACGTATCCAAAGTCGAAATGTCAGGATTTTTTGAAAATTGACGTATAAATGTGAAATTTTAGATACGAGGGTGGCTTAAGGCGCCGATCACAAATCCAAAATCAGAATGTCATAAAAAAACAAAATGGCGGATGATTTTTTTGAAAATTGACGTATGAATATAAAATTTTAGATACGGGGGTTTTGGGGGTCGCCGATCACGATTCCAAAGTCAAAATGTCAAAAAAAACAAAATGGCGAAAGATTTTTTAGAAAATTGACGTATTAATGTAAAATTTTAGATAAGGGGGTTTTGGGGGTCGCTGATCACGATTCCAAAGTCAAAATGTCAAAAAAAAACAAAATGGTGGAAGATTTTTTGAAAATTGACGTGTGAATGTGAAATTTTAGATACGCGAGTTTTGGGGGTCGCCGATCACGATTCCAAAGTCAAAATGTCAAAAAAAACAAAATGGCGGATGATTTTTTTGAAAATTGACTTATTAATGTAAAAGTTTAGATACGGGAGTTTTGGGGGTCGCCGATCACGATTCCAAAGTCAAAATGTCAAAGAAAACAAAATGGCGAAAGATTTTTTAGAAAATTGACTTATTAATGTAAAATTTTAGATACGGGGGTTTTGGGGGTCGCCGATCACGATTCCAAAGTCAAAATGTCAAAAAAAGAAAAATGGCGAAAGATTTTTTTGAAAATTGACGTATGAGTGTGAAATTTTAGATACGGGAGTTTTGGGGGTCGCCGATCACGATTCCAAAGTCAAAATGTCAAAAAAAATAAAATGGCGAAAGATTTTTTAGAAAATTGACTTATTAATGTAAAATTTTAGATACGGGGGTTTTGGGGGTCGCCGATCACGATTCCAAAGTCAAAATGTCAAAAAAAGCAAAATGGTGGAAGATTTTTTTGAAAATTGACATATGAATGTAAAATTTTAGATACGGGGGTTTTGGGGGTCGCCGATCACGATTCCAAAATCAACATGTCAAAAAAAAAATGGCGAAAGATTTTTTAGAAAATTGACGTATAAATGTAAAATTTTAGATACGGGGGTTCTGGGGGTCGCCGATCACGATTCCAAAGTCAAAATGTCAAAAAAAGCAAAACGGCGAAAGATTTTTTTGAAAATTGACGTATGAATGTGAAATTTTAGATACGGGGCTTTTGGGGGTCGCCGATCGCGATTCCAAACCCAAACTGAAAAAAAAACAAAAGGGCGGAAGATTTTTTTTGAAAATTGACGTATGAATGTGAAATTTTAGATACGGAGGTTTTGGGGGTCGCCAATCACGATTCCAAAGCCAAAATGTCAAAAAAAACAAAATGGCAGAAGATTTTTTGAAAATTGACGTGTGAATGTGAAATTTTAGATACGCGAGTTTTGGGGGTCGCCGATCACAATTCCAAAGTCAAAATGTCAAAAAAAAACAAAATGGCGAAAGATTTTTTTGAAAATTCACGTATGAATGTGAAATTTTAGATAAGGGGGTTTTGGGGGTCGCCAATCACGATTCCAAAGCCAAAATGTCAAAAAAAAAAACAAAATGGCGGAAGATTTTTTGAAAATTGAGTCATGAATGTAAAATTTTAGATACGGGGGTTTTGGTGGTCGCCGATCACGATTCCAAAGTCAAGATGTCAAAAAAAACAAAATGACGGAAGATTTTTTGAAAATGGACATATGAATGTAAATTTTAGATACGGGGGTTTTGGGGGTCGCCGATCACGATTCCAAAGTCAAAATGTCAAAAAAAACATAATGGCGAAAGATTTTTTAGAAAATTGACGTATTAATGTAAAATTTTAGATACGGGGGTTTTGGGGGTCGCCGATCACGATTCCAAAGTCAAAATGTCAAAAAAAGCAAAATGGCGAAAGATTTTTTTGAAAATTGACGTATGAGTGAAATTTTAGATACGGGGGTGTGTTAGGTCGCCGATCACAAATCCAAAATGAAAATGTCATAAAAAAACAAAATCGTGGAAGAATTTTTTGAAAATTGACATATGAATGTAAAATTTTAGATATGGGGGTTTTGGGGGTCGCCGATCACGATTCCAAAGTCAAAATGTCAAAAAAAGCAAAATGGCGGGAGATTTTTTTGAAAATTGACGTATGAATGTAAAATTTTGGATACGGGGGTTTTGGGGGGTCGCCGATCACGATTCCAAAGTCAAAATGTCAAAAAAAAATAGCGAAAGATTTTTTAGAAAATTGACGTATTAATGTAAAATTTTAGATACGGGGGTTTTGGGGGTCGCCGATCACGATTCCAAAGTCAAAATGTCAAAAAAAGCAAAATGGTGGAAGATTTTTTTGAAAATTGACATATGAATGTAAAATTTTAGATACGGGGGTTTTGGGGGTCGCCGATCACGATTCCAAAGTCAAAATGTCAAAAAAAACAAAATGGCGAAAGATTTATTAGAAAATTGACTTATTAATGTAAAATTTTAGATACGGGGGTTTTGGGGGTCGCCGATCACAATTCCAAAGCCAAACTGAAAAAAAACAAAAGGGCGGAAGATTTTTTTGAAAATTGACGTATGAATGTGAAATTTCAAATACGGTGGTTTTGGGGGTCGCCGATCACGATTCCAAAGCCAAAATGTCAAAAAAAAACGAAATGGCGGAATATTTTTTGAAAATTGAGTCATGAATGTAAAATTTTAGATACGGGGGTTTTGGAGGTCGCCGATCACGATTCCAAAGTCAAAATGTCAAAAAAAAACAAAATGACGGAAGATTTTTTGAAAATTGACGTATGAATGTAAAATTTTAGATACGGGGGTTTTGGGGGTCGCCGATCACGATTCCAAAGTCAAAATGTCAAAATTAGCAAAATGGCGAAAGATTTTTTTGAAAATTGACGTATGAGTGTGAAATTTTAGATACAAGGGTGTTAGGTCGCTGATCACAAATCCAAAATCAAAATGTCATAAAAAAACAAAATCGTGGAAGAATTTTTTGAAAATTGACATATGAATGTAAAATTTTAGATACGGGGGTTTTGGGGGTCGCCGATCACGATTCCAAGGTCAAAATGTCAGAAAAAGCAAAACGGCGAAAGATTTTTTTGAAAACTGATGTATGAATGTAAAATTTTAGATACGGGGGTTTTGGGGGTCGCCGATCACGATTTCAAAGTAAAATGTCAAAAAAAACAAAATGGCGAAAGATTTTTTGAAAATTGACGTAAAATTTTAGATACGGGGGTTTTGGGGGTCGCCGATCACGATTCCAAAGTCAAATTGTCAAAAAAAAGCAAAACGGCGAAAGATTTTTTTGAAAATTGACGTATGAGTGTGAAATTTTAGATACGGGGGTTTTGGGTGTCGCCGATCACGATTCCAAAGCCAAAATGTCAAAAAAAAAACAAAATGGCGGAAGATTTTTTGAAAATTGAGTCATGAATGTAAAATTTTAGATACGGGGGTTTTGGGGGTCGCCAATCACGATTCCAAAGTCAAAATATCAAAAAAAACAAAATGACGGAAGATTTTTTTGAAAATTGACCTATGAATGTGAAATTTCATTTAATTTTTTTTGTGGGTCGCCGATCACAATCCCAAAGTCAAAATGTCAAAAAAAACATAACGGCGAAAGATTTTTTTGAAAGTTGACGTATGAAAGTGAAATTTTAGACACGGGGGTTTTGGGGGTCGCCGATCACGATTCCAAAGTCAAAATGTCAACAAAAAAATGGCGGGAGATTTTTTTAAAAGTTGACGTATGAATGTGAAATTTTAAATACGGGGGTTTTGGGGGTCGCCGATCACGATTCCAAAGTCAAAATGTCAAAAAAAAACAAAATGGCAGAAGATTTTTTTGAAAATTGACTTATTAATGTAAAATTTTAGATACGGGAGTTTTGGGGGTCGCCGATCACGATTCCAAAGTCAAAATGTCAAAAAAAACAAAATGGCGAAAGATTTTTTAGAAAATTGACGTGTGAATGTGAAATTTTAGATACGCGAGTTTTGGGGGTCGCCGATCACGATTCCAAAGTCAAAATGTCAAAAAAAACAAAATGGCGGAAGATTTTTTTGAAAATTGACTTATTAATGTAAAATTTTAGATACCGGAGTTTTGGGGGTCGCCGATCACGATTCCAAAGTCAAAATGTCAAAAAAAACAAAATGGCGAAAGATTTTTTAGAAAATTGACGTATTAATGTAAAATTTTAGATACGGGGGTTTTGGGGGTCGCCGATCACGATTCCAAAGTCAAAATGTCAAAAAAAGAAAAATGGCGAAAAATTTTTTTGAAAATTGACGTATGAGTGTGAAATTTTAGATACGGGGGTGTGTTAGGTCGCCGATCACAAATCCAAAATCAAAATGTCATAAAAAAACAAAATCGTGGAAGAATTTTTTGAAAATTGACATATGAATGTAAAATTTTAGATACGGGGGTTTTGGGGGTCGCCGATCACGATTCCAAAGTCAAAATGTCAAAAAAAAGCAAAACGGCGGAAGATTTTTTTGAAAATTGACGTATGAATGTAAGATTTTAGATACGGGGGTTTTGGGGGGTCGCCGATCACGATTCCAAAGTCAAAATGTCAAAAAAAACAAAATAGCGAAAGGTTTTTTAGAAAATTGACGTATTAATGTAAAATTTTAGATACGGGGGTTTTGGGGGTCGCCGATCACGATTCCAAAGTCAAAATGTCAAAAAAAGTAAAACGTCGGAAGATTTTTTTGAAAATTGACGTATGAATGTAAAATTTTAGATACCGGGGTTTTGGGGGTCGCCGATCACGATTCCAAAGTCAAAATGTCAAAAAAAGCAAAATGGTGGAAGATTTTTTTGAAAATTGACATATGAATGTAAAATTTTAGATACGGGGGTTTTGGGGGTCGCCGATCACGATTCCAAAGTCAACATGTCAAAAAAAAACAAAATGGCAAAAGATTTTTTAGAAAATTGACGTATAAATGTAAAATTTTAGATACGGGGGTTCTGGGGGTCGCCGATCACGATTCCAAAGTCAAAATGTCAAAAAAAGCAAAACGGCGAAAGATTTTTTTGAAAATTGACGTATGAATGTGAAATTTTAGATACGGGGCTTTTGGGGGTCGCCGATCGCGATTCCAAAGCCAAACTGAAAAAAAAACAAAAGGGCGGAAGATTTTTTTGAAAATTGACGTATGAATGTGAAATTTTAGATACGGGAGTTTTGGGGGCCGCCGATCGCGATTCCAAAGTCAAAATGTCAAAAAAAACAAAATGGCGAAAGATTTTTTTTGAAAATTGACGTATGAATGTGAAATTTTAGATACGGAGGTTTTGGGGGTCGCCAATCACGATTCCAAAGCCAAAATGTCAAAAAAAAACAAAATGGCAGAAGATTTTTTGAAAATTGACGTATGAATGTGAAATTTTAGATACTCGAGTTTTGGGGGTCGCCGATCACGATTCCAAAGTCAAAATGTCAAAAAAAAACAAAATGGCGAAAATTTTTTTTGAAAATTCACGTATGAATGTGAAATTTTAGATACGGGGGTTTTGGGGGTCGCCGATCTCGATTCCAAAGCCAAAATGTCAAAAAAAAAACAAAATGGCGGAAGATTTTTTGAAAATTAAGTCATGAATGTAAAATTTTAGATACAAGGGTTTTGGGGGTCGCCGATCACGATTCCAAAGTCAAGATGTCAAAAAAAACAAAATGACGGAAGATTTTTTGAAAATTGACATATGAATGTAAATTTTAGATACGGGGGTTTTGGGGGTCGCCGATCACGATTCCAAAGTCAAAATGTCAAAAAAACAAAATGGCGAAAGATTTTTTAGAAAATTGACGTATTAATGTAAAATTTTAGATACGGGGGTTTTGGGGGTCGCCGATCACGATTCCAAAGTCAAAATGTCAAAAAAGCAAAACGGCGAAAGATTTTTTTGAAAATTGACGTATGAGTGAAATTTTAGATACGGGGGTGTGTTAGGTCGCCGATCACAAATCCAAAATGAAAATGTCATAAAAAACAAAATCGTGGAAGAATTTTTTGAAAATTGACATATGAATGTAAAATTTTAGATATGGGGCTTTTGGGGGTCGCCGATCACGATTCCAAAGTCAAAATGTCAAAAAAAGCAAAATGGCGGGAGATTTTTTTGAAAATTGACGTATGAATGTAAAATTTTGGATACGGGGGTTTTGGGGGGTCGCCGATCACGATTCCAAAGTCAAAATGTCAAAAAAAAAATAGCGAAAGATTTTTTAGAAAATTGACGTATTAATGTAAAATTTTAGATACGGGGGTTTTGGGGGTCGCCGATCACGATTCCAAAGCCAAACTGAAAAAAAAACAAAAGGGCGGAAGATTTTTTTGAAAATTGACGTATGAATGTGAAATTTTAGATACGGGAGTTTTGGGGGCCGCCGATCGCGATTCCAAAGTCAAAATGTCAAAAAAAAACAAAATGGCGAAAGATTTTTTTTGAAAATTGACGTATGAATGTGAAATTTTAGATACGGAGGTTTTGGGGGTCGCCAATCACGATTCCAAAGCCAAAATGTCAAAAAAAAACAAAATGGCAGAAGATTTTTTGAAAATTGACGTATGAATGTGAAATTTTAGATACTCGAGTTTTGGGGGTCGCCGATCACGATTCCAAAGTCAAAATGTCAAAAAAAAACAAAATGGCGAAAGATTTTTTTGAAAATTCACGTATGAATGTGAAATTTTAGATACGGGGGTTTTGGGGGTCGCCGATCTCGATTCCAAAGCCAAAATGTCAAAAAAAAAACAAAATGGCGGAAGATTTTTTGAAAATTGAGTCATGAATGTAAAATTTTAGATACGGGGGTTTTGGGGGTCGCCGATCACGATTCCAAAGTCAAGATGTCAAAAAAAACAAAATGACGGAAGATTTTTTGAAAATTGACATATGAATGTAAATTTTAGATACGGGGGTTTTGGGGGTCGCCGATCACGATTCCAAAGTCAAAATGTCAAAAAAACAAAATGGCGAAAGATTTTTTAGAAAATTGACGTATTAATGTAAAATTTTAGATACGGGGGTTTTGGGGGTCGCCGATCACGATTCCAAAGTCAAAATGTCAAAAAAAGAAAAATGGCGAAAGATTTTTTTGAAAATTGACGTATGAGTGTGAAATTTTAGATACGGGAGTTTTGGGGGTCGCCGATCACGATTCCAAAGTCAAAATGTCAAAAAAAATAAAATGGCGAAAGATTTTTTAGAAAATTGACTTATTAATGTAAAATTTTAGATACGGGGGTTTTGGGGGTCGCCGATCACGATTCCAAAGTCAAAATGTCAAAAAAAGCAAAATGGTGGAAGATTTTTTTGAAAATTGACATATGAATGTAAAATTTTAGATACGGGGGTTTTGGGGGTCGCCGATCACGATTCCAAAATCAACATGTCAAAAAAAAAATGGCGAAAGATTTTTTAGAAAATTGACGTATAAATGTAAAATTTTAGATACGGGGGTTCTGGGGGTCGCCGATCACGATTCCAAAGTCAAAATGTCAAAAAAAGCAAAACGGCGAAAGATTTTTTTGAAAATTGACGTATGAATGTGAAATTTTAGATACGGGGCTTTTGGGGGTCGCCGATCGCGATTCCAAACCCAAACTGAAAAAAAAACAAAAGGGCGGAAGATTTTTTTTGAAAATTGACGTATGAATGTGAAATTTTAGATACGGAGGTTTTGGGGGTCGCCAATCACGATTCCAAAGCCAAAATGTCAAAAAAAAACAAAATGGCAGAAGATTTTTTGAAAATTGACGTGTGAATGTGAAATTTTAGATACGCGAGTTTTGGGGGTCGCCGATCACAATTCCAAAGTCAAAATGTCAAAAAAAAACAAAATGGCGAAAGATTTTTTTTGAAAATTCACGTATGAATGTGAAATTTTAGATAAGGGGGTTTTGGGGGTCGCCAATCACGATTCCAAAGCCAAAATGTCAAAAAAAAAAACAAAATGGCGGAAGATTTTTTGAAAATTGAGTCATGAATGTAAAATTTTAGATACGGGGGTTTTGGTGGTCGCCGATCACGATTCCAAAGTCAAGATGTCAAAAAAAACAAAATGACGGAAGATTTTTTGAAAATGGACATATGAATGTAAATTTTAGATACGGGGGTTTTGGGGGTCGCCGATCACGATTCCAAAGTCAAAATGTCAAAAAAAACATAATGGCGAAAGATTTTTTAGAAAATTGACGTATTAATGTAAAATTTTAGATACGGGGGTTTTGGGGGTCGCCGATCACGATTCCAAAGTCAAAATGTCAAAAAAAGCAAAATGGCGAAAGATTTTTTTGAAAATTGACGTATGAGTGAAATTTTAGATACGGGGGTGTGTTAGGTCGCCGATCACAAATCCAAAATGAAAATGTCATAAAAAAACAAAATCGTGGAAGAATTTTTTGAAAATTGACATATGAATGTAAAATTTTAGATATGGGGGTTTTGGGGGTCGCCGATCACGATTCCAAAGTCAAAATGTCAAAAAAAGCAAAATGGCGGGAGATTTTTTTGAAAATTGACGTATGAATGTAAAATTTTGGATACGGGGGTTTTGGGGGGTCGCCGATCACGATTCCAAAGTCAAAATGTCAAAAAAAAATAGCGAAAGATTTTTTAGAAAATTGACGTATTAATGTAAAATTTTAGATACGGGGGTTTTGGGGGTCGCCGATCACGATTCCAAAGTCAAAATGTCAAAAAAAGCAAAATGGTGGAAGATTTTTTTGAAAATTGACATATGAATGTAAAATTTTAGATACGGGGGTTTTGGGGGTCGCCGATCACGATTCCAAAGTCAAAATGTCAAAAAAAACAAAATGGCGAAAGATTTATTAGAAAATTGACTTATTAATGTAAAATTTTAGATACGGGGGTTTTGGGGGTCGCCGATCACAATTCCAAAGCCAAACTGAAAAAAAACAAAAGGGCGGAAGATTTTTTTGAAAATTGACGTATGAATGTGAAATTTCAAATACGGTGGTTTTGGGGGTCGCCGATCACGATTCCAAAGCCAAAATGTCAAAAAAAAACGAAATGGCGGAATATTTTTTGAAAATTGAGTCATGAATGTAAAATTTTAGATACGGGGGTTTTGGAGGTCGCCGATCACGATTCCAAAGTCAAAATGTCAAAAAAAAACAAAATGACGGAAGATTTTTTGAAAATTGACGTATGAATGTAAAATTTTAGATACGGGGGTTTTGGGGGTCGCCGATCACGATTCCAAAGTCAAAATGTCAAAATTAGCAAAATGGCGAAAGATTTTTTTGAAAATTGACGTATGAGTGTGAAATTTTAGATACAAGGGTGTTAGGTCGCTGATCACAAATCCAAAATCAAAATGTCATAAAAAAACAAAATCGTGGAAGAATTTTTTGAAAATTGACATATGAATGTAAAATTTTAGATACGGGGGTTTTGGGGGTCGCCGATCACGATTCCAAAGTCAAAATGTCAAAAAAAACAAAATGACGGAAGATTTTTTTGAAAATTGACGTATGAATGTGAAATTTCAGATACGGGGGTTTTGGGGGTCGCCGATCACGATTCCAAAGTCAAAATGTCAAAAAAAAACAAAATGGCGAAAGATTTTTTTAGAATATTGAAGTATTAATGTAAAATTTTAGATACGGGGTTTTGGGGGTCGCCGATCACGATTCCAAGGTCAAAATGTCAGAAAAAGCAAAACGGCGAAAGATTTTTTTGAAAACTGATGTATGAATGTAAAATTTTAGATACGGGGGTTTTGGGGGTCGCCGATCACGATTTCAAAGTAAAATGTCAAAAAAAACAAAATGGCGAAAGATTTTTTGAAAATTGACGTAAAATTTTAGATACGGGGGTTTTGGGGGTCGCCGATCACGATTCCAAAGTCAAATTGTCAAAAAAAAGCAAAACGGCGAAAGATTTTTTTGAAAATTGACGTATGAGTGTGAAATTTTAGATACGGGGGTTTTGGGTGTCGCCGATCACGATTCCAAAGCCAAAATGTCAAAAAAAAAACAAAATGGCGGAAGATTTTTTGAAAATTGAGTCATGAATGTAAAATTTTAGATACGGGGGTTTTGGGGGTCGCCAATCACGATTCCAAAGTCAAAATATCAAAAAAAACAAAATGACGGAAGATTTTTTTGAAAATTGACCTATGAATGTGAAATTTCATTTAATTTTTTTTGTGGGTCGCCGATCACAATCCCAAAGTCAAAATGTCAAAAAAAACATAACGGCGAAAGATTTTTTTGAAAGTTGACGTATGAAAGTGAAATTTTAGACACGGGGGTTTTGGGGGTCGCCGATCACGATTCCAAAGTCAAAATGTCAACAAAAAAATGGCGGGAGATTTTTTTAAAAGTTGACGTATGAATGTGAAATTTTAAATACGGGGGTTTTGGGGGTCGCCGATCACGATTCCAAAGTCAAAATGTCAAAAAAAAACAAAATGGCAGAAGATTTTTTTGAAAATTGACTTATTAATGTAAAATTTTAGATACGGGAGTTTTGGGGGTCGCCGATCACGATTCCAAAGTCAAAATGTCAAAAAAAACAAAATGGCGAAAGATTTTTTAGAAAATTGACGTGTGAATGTGAAATTTTAGATACGCGAGTTTTGGGGGTCGCCGATCACGATTCCAAAGTCAAAATGTCAAAAAAAACAAAATGGCGGAAGATTTTTTTGAAAATTGACTTATTAATGTAAAATTTTAGATACCGGAGTTTTGGGGGTCGCCGATCACGATTCCAAAGTCAAAATGTCAAAAAAAACAAAATGGCGAAAGATTTTTTAGAAAATTGACGTATTAATGTAAAATTTTAGATACGGGGGTTTTGGGGGTCGCCGATCACGATTCCAAAGTCAAAATGTCAAAAAAAGAAAAATGGCGAAAAATTTTTTTGAAAATTGACGTATGAGTGTGAAATTTTAGATACGGGGGTGTGTTAGGTCGCCGATCACAAATCCAAAATCAAAATGTCATAAAAAAACAAAATCGTGGAAGAATTTTTTGAAAATTGACATATGAATGTAAAATTTTAGATACGGGGGTTTTGGGGGTCGCCGATCACGATTCCAAAGTCAAAATGTCAAAAAAAAGCAAAACGGCGGAAGATTTTTTTGAAAATTGACGTATGAATGTAAGATTTTAGATACGGGGGTTTTGGGGGGTCGCCGATCACGATTCCAAAGTCAAAATGTCAAAAAAAACAAAATAGCGAAAGGTTTTTTAGAAAATTGACGTATTAATGTAAAATTTTAGATACGGGGGTTTTGGGGGTCGCCGATCACGATTCCAAAGTCAAAATGTCAAAAAAAGTAAAACGTCGGAAGATTTTTTTGAAAATTGACGTATGAATGTAAAATTTTAGATACCGGGGTTTTGGGGGTCGCCGATCACGATTCCAAAGTCAAAATGTCAAAAAAAGCAAAATGGTGGAAGATTTTTTTGAAAATTGACATATGAATGTAAAATTTTAGATACGGGGGTTTTGGGGGTCGCCGATCACGATTCCAAAGTCAACATGTCAAAAAAAAACAAAATGGCAAAAGATTTTTTAGAAAATTGACGTATAAATGTAAAATTTTAGATACGGGGGTTCTGGGGGTCGCCGATCACGATTCCAAAGTCAAAATGTCAAAAAAAGCAAAACGGCGAAAGATTTTTTTGAAAATTGACGTATGAATGTGAAATTTTAGATACGGGGCTTTTGGGGGTCGCCGATCGCGATTCCAAAGCCAAACTGAAAAAAAAACAAAAGGGCGGAAGATTTTTTTGAAAATTGACGTATGAATGTGAAATTTTAGATACGGGAGTTTTGGGGGCCGCCGATCGCGATTCCAAAGTCAAAATGTCAAAAAAAACAAAATGGCGAAAGATTTTTTTTGAAAATTGACGTATGAATGTGAAATTTTAGATACGGAGGTTTTGGGGGTCGCCAATCACGATTCCAAAGCCAAAATGTCAAAAAAAAACAAAATGGCAGAAGATTTTTTGAAAATTGACGTATGAATGTGAAATTTTAGATACTCGAGTTTTGGGGGTCGCCGATCACGATTCCAAAGTCAAAATGTCAAAAAAAAACAAAATGGCGAAAATTTTTTTTGAAAATTCACGTATGAATGTGAAATTTTAGATACGGGGGTTTTGGGGGTCGCCGATCTCGATTCCAAAGCCAAAATGTCAAAAAAAAAACAAAATGGCGGAAGATTTTTTGAAAATTGAGTCATGAATGTAAAATTTTAGATACAAGGGTTTTGGGGGTCGCCGATCACGATTCCAAAGTCAAGATGTCAAAAAAAACAAAATGACGGAAGATTTTTTGAAAATTGACATATGAATGTAAATTTTAGATACGGGGGTTTTGGGGGTCGCCGATCACGATTCCAAAGTCAAAATGTCAAAAAAGCAAAACGGCGAAAGATTTTTTTGAAAATTGACGTATGAGTGAAATTTTAGATACGGGGGTGTGTTAGGTCGCCGATCACAAATCCAAAATGAAAATGTCATAAAAAACAAAATCGTGGAAGAATTTTTTGAAAATTGACATATGAATGTAAAATTTTAGATATGGGGCTTTTGGGGGTCGCCGATCACGATTCCAAAGTCAAAATGTCAAAAAAAGCAAAATGGCGGGAGATTTTTTTGAAAATTGACTTATGAATGTAAAATTTTGGATACGGGGGTTTTGGGGGGTCGCCGATCACGATTCCAAAGTCAAAATGTCAAAAAAAAAATAGCGAAAGATTTTTTAGAAAATTGACGTATTAATGTAAAATTTTAGATACGGGGGTTTTGGGGGTCGCCGATCACGATTCCAAAGCCAAACTGAAAAAAAAACAAAAGGGCGGAAGATTTTTTTGAAAATTGACGTATGAATGTGAAATTTTAGATACGGGAGTTTTGGGGGCCGCCGATCGCGATTCCAAAGTCAAAATGTCAAAAAAAAACAAAATGGCGAAAGATTTTTTTTGAAAATTGACGTATGAATGTGAAATTTTAGATACGGAGGTTTTGGGGGTCGCCAATCACGATTCCAAAGCCAAAATGTCAAAAAAAAACAAAATGGCAGAAGATTTTTTGAAAATTGACGTATGAATGTGAAATTTTAGATACTCGAGTTTTGGGGGTCGCCGATCACGATTCCAAAGTCAAAATGTCAAAAAAAAACAAAATGGCGAAAGATTTTTTTGAAAATTCACGTATGAATGTGAAATTTTAGATACGGGAGTTTTGGGGGTCGCCGATCTCGATTCCAAAGCCAAAATGTCAAAAAAAAAACAAAATGGCGGAAGATTTTTTGAAAATTGAGTCATGAATGTAAAATTTTAGATACGGGGGTTTTGGGGGTCGCCGATCACGATTCCAAAGTCAAGATGTCAAAAAAAACAAAATGACGGAAGATTTTTTGAAAATTGACATATGAATGTAAATTTTAGATACGGGGGTTTTGGGGGTCGCCGATCACGATTCCAAAGTCAAAATGTCAAAAAAACAAAATGGCGAAAGATTTTTTAGAAAATTGACGTATTAATGTAAAATTTTAGATACGGGGGTTTTGGGGGTCGCCGATCACGATTCCAAAGTCAAAATGTCAAAAAAGCAAAACGGCGAAAGATTTTTTTGAAAATTGACGTATGAGTGAAATTTTAGATACGGGGGTGTGTTAGGTCGCCGATCACAAATCCAAAATGAAAATGTCATAAAAAACAAAATCGTGGAAGAATTTTTTGAAAATTGACATATGAATGTAAAATTTTAGATATGGGGCTTTTGGGGGTCGCCGATCACGATTCCAAAGTCAAAATGTCAAAAAAAGCAAAATGGCGGGAGATTTTTTTGAAAATTGACGTATGAATGTAAAATTTTGGATACGGGGGTTTTGGGGGGTCGCCGATCACGATTCCAAAGTCAAAATGTCAAAAAAAAAATAGCGAAAGATTTTTTAGAAAATTGACGTTTTAATGTAAAATTTTAGATACGGGGGTTTTGGGGGTCGCCGATCACGATTCCAAAGTCAAAATGTCAAAAAAAGCAAAATGGTGGAAGATTTTTTAGAAAATTGACGTATTAATGTAAAATTTTAGATACGCGGGTTTTGGGGGTCGCCGATCACGATTCCAAAGTCAAAAAAAGCAAAACGGCGAAATTTTTTTTTGAAAATTGACGTATGAATGTGAAATTTTAGATACGGGGGTTTTGGGGGTCGCCGATCACAATTCCAAAGCCAAACTGAAAAAAAAACAAAAGGGCGGAAGATTTTTTTGAAAATTGACGTATGAATGTGAAATTTCAAATACGGGGGTTTTGGGGGTCGCCGATCACGATTTCAAAGCCAAAATGTCAAAAAAAACAAAATGGCGGAATATTTTTTGAAAATTGAGTCATGAATGTAAAATTTTAGATACGGGGGTTTTGGAGGTCGCCGATCACGATTCCAAAGTCAAAATGTCAAAAAAAAAAAAAATGACGGAAGATTTTTTGAAAATTGACGTATGAATGTAAAATTTTAGATACGGGGGTTTTGGGGGTCGCCGATCACGATTCCAAAGTCAAAATGTCAAAATTAGCAAAATGGCGAAAGATTTTTTTGAAAATTGACGTATGAGTGTGAAATTTTAGATACAAGGGTGTTAGGTCGCTGATCACAAATACAAAATCAAAATGTCATAAAAAAACAAAATCGTGGAAGAATTTTTTGAAAATTGACATATGAATGTAAAATTTTAGATACGGGGGTTTTGGGGGTCGCCGATCACGATTCCAAAGTCAAAATGTCAAAAAAAACAAAATGACGGAAGATTTTTTTGAAAATTGACGTATGAATGTGAAATTTCAGATACGGGGGTTTTGGGGGTCGCCGATCACGATTCCAAAGTCAAAATGTCAAAAAAAACAAAATGGCGAAAGATTTTTTTAGAAAATTGAAGTATTAATGTAAAATTTTAGATACGGGGTTTTGGGGGTCGCCGATCACGATTCCAAGGTCAAAATGTCAGAAAAAGCAAAACGGCGAAAGATTTTTTTGAAAACTGATGTATGAATGTAAAATTTTAGATACGGGGGTTTTGGGGGTCGCCGATCACGATTTCAAAGCAAAATGTCAAAAAAAACAAAATGGCGAAAGATTTTTTGAAAATTGACGTAAAATTTTAGATACGGGGGTTTTGGGGGTCGCCGATCACGATTCCAAAGTCAAATTGTCAAAAAAAAGCAAAACGGCGAAAGATTTTTTTGAAAATTGACGTATGAGTGTGAAATTTTAGATACGGGGGTTTTGGGTGTTGCCGATCACGATTCCAAAGCCAAAATGTCAAAAAAAACCAAAATGGCGGAAGATTTTTTGAAAATTGAGTCATGAATGTAAAATTTTAGATACGTAGGTTTTGGGGGTCGCCAATCACGATTCCAAAGTCAAAATATCAAAAAAAACAAAATGACGGAAGATTTTTTTGAAAATTGACCTATGAATGTGAAATTTCATTTAATTTTTTTTTGTGGGTCGCCGATCACAATCCCAAAGTCAAAATGTCAAAAAAAACAACGGCGGAAGATTTTTTTGAAAGTTGACGTATGAAAGTGAAATTTTAGACACGGGGGCTTTGGGGGTCGCCGATCACGATTCCAAAGTCAAAATGTCAAAAAAAAAATGGCGGGAGATTTTTTTAAAAGTTGACGTATGAATGTGAAATTTTAAATACGGGGGTTTTGGGGGTCGCCGATCACGATTCCAAAGTCAAAATGTCAAAAAAAAACAAAATGGCAGAAGATGTTTTTGAAAATTGACGTATGAGTGTGAAATTTTAGATACGGGGGTTTTGAGGGTCGCTGATCACGATTCCAAAGTCAAAATGTCAAAAAAAAACAAAATAGCGAAAGATTTTTTTGGGAATTGACGTATGAGTGTGAAATTTTAGATACAGGGGTGTGTTAGGTCGTCGATCACAAATCCAAAATCAAAATGTCATAAAAGAACAAAATCGTGGAAGAATTTTTTGAAAATTGACATATGAATGTAAAATTTTAGATAAGGGGGTTTTGGGGGACGCTGATCACGATTCCAAAGTCAAAATGTCAAAAAAAAACAAAATGGCGGAAGATTTTTTGAAAATTGACGTATGAATGTAAAATTTTAGGTACGGGGGTTTTGGGGGTCGCCGATCACGATTCCAAAGTCAAAATGTCAAAAAAAACAAAATTGAAGATTTTTTTGAAAATTGACGTATGAATGTGAAATTTCAGATACGGGGGTTTTGGGGGTCGCCGATCACGATTCCATAGCCAAAATGTCAAAAAAAACAAAATGGCGGAAGATTTTTTGAAAATTAAGTCATGAATGTAAAATTTTAGATACGGGGGTTTTGGGGGTCGCCGATCACGATTCCAAAGTCAAAATGTCCAAAAAAAACAAAATGACGGAAGATTTTTTTGAAAATTGACGTATGAATGTGAAATTTCAGATACGGGGGTTTTGGGGGTCGCCAATCACAATCCCAAAGTCAAAATGTCAAAAAAAGCAAAATGGCGAAAGATTTTTTTGAAAATTAACGTATGAGTGTGAAATTTTAGATACTGGGGGTTTTGGGGGTCGCCGATCACGATTCCAAAGTCAAAATGTCAAAAAAAAAGAAAATGGCGGAAGATTTTTTGTAAATTGAGTCATGAATGTAAAATTTTAGATACGGGGGTTTTGGGGGTCGCCGATCACGATTCCAAAGTCAAAATGTCAAAACAAAATGGCGGGAGATTTTTTTGAAAGTTGACGTATGAATGTGAAATTTTAGATACGGGGGTTTTGGAGGTCGCCGATCACGATTCCAAAGTCAAAATGTCAAACAAAAACAAAATGGCGGGAGATTTTTTTGAAAGTTGACGTATGAATATGAAATTTTAAATACGGGGGTTTTGGGGGTCGCCGATCACGATTCCAAAGTCAAAATGTCAAAAAAAAAAAAAATGGCGGAAGATGTTTTTGAAAATTGACGTATGAGTGAAATTTTAGATACGGGGGTTTTGAGGGTCGCCGATCACGATTCCAAAGTCAAAATGTCAAAAAAAAAAAAATGCCGGAAGATTTTTTTGGAAATTAACGTATGAATGTAAAATTTTAGATACGGGGGTTTTGGGGGTCGCCGATTACGATTCCAAAGTCAAAATGTCAAAAAAAGCAAAATGGCGAAAGATTTTTTGAAAATTGACATGAGTGTGAAATTTTAGATACGGGGGGTTTTGGGGGTCGCCGATCACGATTCCAAAGTCAAAATGTCAAAAAAAACAAAATGGCGGAAGATGTTTTTGAAAATTGACGTATGAATGCGAAATTTTAGATACGGGGGTGTCTTAGGTCGCCGATCACGAATCCAAAGTCAAAATGTCAAAAAAAAACAAAATGGCGGAAGAGTTCTTTGAAAATTGACGTATGAATGTGAAATTTTAGATACGGCTTATTACATCTTCAATTCGGTGATTCTTCGAAACGTGATTGAACAGGGTTTAAATTTAATACTTAATTTTTTCTTATCAATAGTAGATTCGAAAACATCAGAATCGTATTGTACACTGTCCAAATGAAAATGTTGCGCTCACTGAGCTCATTGTTTCTTTCGATACTTTAACATGACTTTTGTTTAACATTAAATTACGTTTCTCGCTCTTGAGTGTGAACCGGTTTGTGTAAAAAAACAGTTCGGTAGAATTTCAAATAAAATATACTATCGGCTTAACAAAATGTATGTAGAGGTGCTTTAAAAGTTTATAAAAGTGGACATTCTAAAAACGTCATGCCAGTGAACGCTTTTTACAGGAAAGGCGCTTCAATGGGGCTTCAATTTAAAACTTGGGCTTTTTACTTTTATTATTATTTCGTGCTTCTTTATTAACGATAGTAGATTTTGAAAAGATTGACAGGCTTTCACACTTTCGCATCAAAATAGTATTGTACACTGTCTTAATAAAAATGTGGCACTTCTTGATCTCATTGTGCCTTTACATACTTTAACACGACTTATGTTTAACATTAAATTACCTTTCTCGCTCTTGAGTGTGTACCGGTTTGTGTAAAAAACAATTCGAGAAAAATTTTAAATACAATAAACTATTGGCTTCACAAAATATATGTATATACCGGGATGCTTTAAAAGTTTATAAAACTGAAAAAAGCGTTCTTTTTACAGGAAAGGCGCTTTAATAGGGCTTAAATTTAAAACTTGGGCTTTTTACTTTTATTATTATTTTGTGCTTTTTTCTTAACGAGAGTAGACTTCGAAAAGATTGACAGGCTCTTATACGTTCACATCAAAATAGTATTGTAAACTGTCTTAATGAAAATGTTACGCTTTTTGAGAGCTCATTGTTCCTTTGGATATTTTAACATGACTTATGTTTAACATTAAATTACCTTTCTCGCTCTTGAGTATGTACCGGTTTGTGTAAGAAACAATTCGAGAAAATTTTTAAATAAAATAAAAGGCACTTCAATTTAAAACTTGGGGTTTTTACTTTTATTTTCATTTTGTGCTCCTTTATTAATGATAATGGATTTCAAAAAGGTCACACTTTACATCAAAATAGTATTGTACACTGTCTTAATAAAAATGTTGCGCTTTTTGATCTCAATGTGTCTTTGGATACTTTAACACGACTTATGTTTAACATTAAATTACCTTTCTCGCTCTTGAGTGTGTACCGGTTTATGTCAAAAACAGTTCGAGAAGAATTTTAAATAAAATATCCTATTGGTTCAACAAAGTATATGTATATACAGGGGCGCTTCAACAGTTAATAAAACCGGACATTCTAAAAAATCATGCCAGTTATAGCTTTTTACAGGAAAAGCGCTTCAATAAGGCTTAAATTTAAAACTTGAGCTTTTTACTTTTATTATTATTTTGTACTTTTTCATTAACGATAGTGGATTTCGAAAAGATTGATAGGCTATTACACGTTCATATCAAAATAGTATTGTAAACTGTCTTAATGAAAATGTTGCTTTTTTTGTCTTTGAATACTTTAACATGACTTATGTTTAACATTAAATTACCTTTCTCGCGCTTGGATGTGTACCGGTTTGTGTAAAAAATAATTCGAGAAAATTTTCAAATAAAAGATACTATTGGCTTAACAAAATATATCTAGGGGTGCTTCAAAAGTTTATAAAAGTGGACATTCTAAAAAGCGTCATGCCAGTGATCGCTTTTACAGGAAAGGCGCTTCAATAGGGCTTCAATTTAAAACTTGGGCTTTTTACTTTTATTAATATTTCGTGCTTCGTGCTCCTTTATTAACGATAGTGGATTTTGAACAGGTTGACAGGCTTTTACACTTTCTCGCTCTTGAGTGTGTACCGGTTTGTGTTAAAAACAGTTCGAGAAGAATTTTAAATAAAACGTCCTATTGGCTTAACAAAATATATGTATATGCACGGTTGCTTCAAAAGTTAGTAAAATCTTACATTCTAAAAAGTCATGACAGTCATTGCTTTTACAGGAAAGGCGCTTCAATTTAAAACTTGGGCTTTCTACTTTTATTATTATTTCGTGCTTCGTGCTCCTTTATTAACGATAGTGGATTCAAAAAGGTTGACAGGCTTTTACACTTTCACATCAAAATAGTTTTGTACACTGTCTTAATAAAAATATTGCGCTTCTTGATCTCATTGTGTCCTTGCATACTTTAACACGACTTATGTTTAACATTAAATTACCTTTCTCGCTCTTGAGTGTGTACCGATTTATGTCAAAAACAGTTCGAGAAGAATTTTAAATGAAATATCCTATTGGCCTAACAAAATATACGTATATACAGGGGTGCTTCAAAAGTTTATAAAAGTGGATATTCTAAGAAACGTTTTTTACAGGAAAGGCGCTTCAATAGGGCTTAAATTTAAAACTTGGGCTTTTTACTGCTATTATTATTTTGTGCTTTTTTCTTAACGAGAGTAGACTTCGAAAAGATTGACAGGCTTTTACACGTTCACATCAAAATAGTATAGTAAACTGTCTTAATAAAGATGCTGCGCTTTTTGATCTCATTGTGTCTTTGGATACTTTAACACGACTTATGTTTAACATTAAATTACCTTTCTCACTCTTGAGTGTGTACCGATTTGCGTAAAAAACAATTCGAGAAAATTTTTAAATAAAATATACTATTGGCTTCACAAAATATATGTATATACCGGGATGCTTTAAAAGTTTATAAAACCAGACATTCTAAAAAGCGTCATGCCAGTGATCGCTTTTTACAGGAAAGGCGCTTCAATTTAAAACTTGGGGTTTTTACTTTTACTTTTATTTTGTGCTCCTTTATTAACGATAGTGGATTTCAAAAAGGTCACACTTTACATCAAAATAGTATTGTACACTGTTTTAATAAAAATGTTGTGCGTTTTGATCTCATTGTGTCTTTGCATACTTTAACACGACTTATGTTTAACATTAAATTACCTTTCTCGCTCTTGAGTGTGTACCGGTTTGTGTTAAAAACAGTTCGAGAAGAATTTTAAATAAGATATCCTATTGGCTTAACATAATAAATGTATATACAGGGGTGCTTCAAATATTTATAAAAATGGACATTCTAGAAAGCGCTGTTTACAGGAAAGGCGCTTGAAAAGGGCTTAAATTTAAAACTTGGGTTTTTTACTTTTATTATTATTTTGTGCTCCTTTATTAATGATAGTGGATTTCAAAAGGGTCTCACGTTACATCAAAGTAGTATTGTAAACTGTTTTAATAAAAATGTTGCGCTTTTTGAGTTCATTCTGTCTTTGGATACTTTAACATTGCTTATGATTAACTTTAAATTACCTTTCTCGCTCTTGAGTGTGTACCGATTTGTGTCAAAAACAGATCGAGAATAATTTTAAATAAAATATACTCTGCTCTTTTATTAACGATAGTGGACTTCGAAAAGGTAGTAAGAAAGTAATATACTTTATAAATTAAATTTACTTTACCCATTCACATACATATGTTTGCGAGCTATATATTTGAAGTTCATCAGCATTCATTAGCATTCTATAAGAATGTTTGAAAGCGACGCCCATTTACCAAACAAAATTTGTTGTAAACATGTTAAACACTATGGAGATACTACGTATATTTGAGCATGTCAATTAAAATGACGAGCCCGCGATAGCGGGCGAGTAGTATATATGTAATTCATTGAAATTTTAAAATGTTCTTCAATACAAGTCCTTCATTTTTAAATGACGTGCGAACTAATTTTGAGTATGTGACAGACGAATATTTCAATTATGCTGACCAAAATTTCATAATGAAAGCGCTGTTCCACTTCAAATAATTTGGGTGAAAATATCTCAGTGTCAAACTGCTTATTACGTTCTTTTTTGTTAATATTGTGCATGCCTATCTTAAATTGTTTCTGAGCAATTGACATACTTTTTGTTAATATACTAAATTTTTCCACTGTTATTTCAATAGCGTATTATCCCGATTGTCTCAATGAAAATGATGCACTTATTGAGCATATTGGTTCTTCGGATACTTTAACATCATTCTTATGTTTAACATTAAATTATCTTTCTCGCTCTTCATTGTGTAACAGTTTGTGTAAAAAAAAATTCTAGAAGAATTCTAAATGAAATATACAATTGGCTTTACAAAATATATGTATATACAGAGTGTGCCACAAGTCTATAAAATCTTACATTCTAAAAACCACCACGAGAGTGATCGCGTTTTACAGGAAGCTGTAAAAAGCTGTAAGCGGACGCGCAAAAGGCGAATTCAAGCTCGAAAAGGTTGAAGCCATAGCTCACAAACATTCAACACAATAAATATTGCAATATGTAATAATAGGCCCAATGATAATAGTGTATAGGTAAGAAATTTATAAATTCGATTCCTTATTTGTTTATAAATACTTTCTCCTTATTTTTAGCAATTATCGTTACATGACTGGAGTCATTTCGTCCATGAATTCAGTTGTAAAAATACTTCAAAATATTATAAGATATTGTAAATAGAAAAAAGAAACTAAAATATATTCCTACCAGATTAAACAAGCACTTAATCATGTTGTTACTGTGCCAGGCAAATTGAGAAGTAATATCATACGTATTCAAAAAAGATTGTTTAATTATCATTGATGAAAATGAACTTCCCGCGACATCGTCAATTAGAATAATTCAAAATAGCAATTCTAAAAGGATGTTTTACAGTATTTTCGAATATAACAATAAGTAATCAATATTACCATAATACATACATATATTATATCTATATATTCCTTAAATTGTAGGTGTACAACGCAAAAGAAAATAATTATGTACAGTGTGAACAAGGCTTTACCATCATTATTAAGCATCATACATAACTGACAGTTGTAATACAATTTACCACAAAGAAACACTGCAAATTATAAGAGTATAGGAATGGAAATCAGTATAAAAAATGCCAATGAAGTAAATATTATTTGTTATAGAACAATGATTAAATGAATTATTTAAAAGTATACATTCGCGTCAACAAAACATAATTCTAATAAAGCTATCTACAAGTTTGTATAAAATAAAATGTTTTTATAAAATTCTAATGAATTTTCATTTAAACCAAAAAGACCAATGGAATCGACATATGTATATAGACTGAAACACTATTAACAAAAACTATCAAACCACATTTTCCAACTGATGCAAAAAACACAGATTTCGAGATTATTCTAATTTTATACCCACAAACAAAATTCAAACTATAGATAAATTAGGCAAACGTGAAATAAATCATTGGCAAGTCAAGGCACTAAAACCAATAATAGTAGAAAAATTATAAATAGAGTGAAAACTACCGTCTGTGAGGCACAGGAAAAGTATGTGAAAAATGTCAATATAACTTTAAACGATAAAATACATCTTATTTCATGGACAGCCGTTAAACATTTTCAATTTAAAAACTGCTATTATCACTAAATCTATTATTAATCATTTCATCCGATGAGCATTCTGAATAAAATATTGCATAATTGTAAACTATATACAGGGGTGTATAAAAACAACTAAGCAATATTGAACATCTAATACACAATTATATTTAGTTATTCGCTATATATCGGAATTATATGGTGTTTCAAAAACTGAAACGCAATAAAGACAAAATCCGCAATAAATCTAGAAGAATAAGGGGGAGCGGTACCTCAACTGTAAGCGGAATAAGAGGCGATAGCGGGCCTTCAAGGCCTGCCGTATTAGCTAGTTTATAGTAATATAGACAGAAGCATGGGAGATATTTTATTCGATATTAGTGCCTTCGGCATAGAACAAATACATATAGAAAAGAACGATACCACAGTACAATAATTGGTAGTAACAAAAATACATACCTAATAGGTCTCTCATTTCAGTAAAGTATCACATTTGAACCTGATTTTTTTTATTTCTTTCCCATTATGTATCCATATTATGACTGCTCATTTGAGCCTATATAGATGTTTGACGGAAGTTACTGGACATCATAAACTTAGAGTTTTTGTTCACAAAAAATCGAAAATATCGATCCCGTTTCATCGCTTAATATCGTGTTCATGTAATCAACTAAATAAATGCATTTTTCATTCCTAAATTGTACAACATTTGTAGGCTTTCGGACGTTTAAGCTTGACAATTAGTCGATGATAGTGACTATTCTTCCTTGACGATATTTTTTCGTTTCGGTTCATAAGTGAAATCGAATTTTCATCGCAAATCAAACGTCAGATGGATTTTTGTACGTCAGTATTAATGTTTTCCGCTGCTTTAGTGGATATACTTACACTTAAGTTTAACTACATACTGACATGTCAAATTAAAGACTGCTTTCGAATAATTCAAAACATGGATCTCTTCAGCATCATTTAATGATTTTGAGTTAACCTTTCTTCGGATACATGCTAAATGTGTGATCGATGAAATTAATGCCATTTAGTATACTCTTTAGAGCTTTTGCATTTAATTTTCTCAATCTATTTGTATATTTACAGCATTTATCGAACGAAACCTGCAAACGTTTGAGACTGTAATTTCTGAATCTTATACGTACGATCATGTATAGTTACTGATCTTGTGGCTTCATTTCTGTCTACCTTAATTTACGAGAGGGCTCGTGGAATCGCGGCTTTCTTATAAATGTGATTACTTTAAACTTTTCGCATGCCGAAATTTGACCTTTGCTTGAGGAAAAATATAGCACCCCGCATGACCATTCTGTCTAGTTCTGACGTTCTAAATTCGGGAATGATGAAATTAATTTAGTATACTCTTTAATGCTTTCGCATTTGATTCTCTCAAGCTATTGGATATTTCCAGTATTTAACGAACGAACGCTGCAAACGTTTGAAACTGTAATTTGTGAATTTTGTACGATTATGTACAGTTACTGACCTTGCGGCTTCAATTCTTTCCACCTTAATTTACGGCAGGGTTCGTGGAATCGGTCTTTCTTCTATATGTAATTCTTTAAACTTATCGCATGCCAAAATTAGACCTGCAAACGTTTGAGACTATAATTTCTGAATCTTGTACGATCATGTACAGTTACTGACCTTGCGGCTCCAATTCTATCCACCTTAATTTACGGCAGGGCTCGTGCAATCGGTCTTTCTTCTATATCTAATTACTTCAAACTTATCTCATGCCAAAATTAGACCTACAAACGTTTGAGAGAGACTGTAATTTCTGAATATTGTACGTACGATCATGTACAGTTACTGTCCTTGTGGCTTCAGTTCTTTCCACCGTAATTTACGACAGGGCTCGTGGAATGGGTCTTAATTATAGACGTGATTACTTTAAACTTATCGCATGCTGAAATTTGACCTTTGCTTGTGGAGAAATATAGCACCCCGCATGGCTGATACTATTCTGTCTAGTTCTGAGGCAAATGTCATCGCGAACTGAAGTTTTGATTAACGGTTTCCATCGGTAGTTTATCAGCTGCAATTGAATTTTCGTGCGACTGTCAACGTAAATCAAACGTCAGGTGGATGTTTGTCAGTCAATTTTGGCGTCTCCAGATACATTTTATTCAACCTCAACTGGACTTGGGAGTGTCATTGTCATCTGTACCGACCCAGCGCCATATTGAACCGAAAACCTAGCTAAATTTATCGCTCTACACGTCCTCCTTATGGCAGAAAACGTGGATACGGCGTGATTTACTGCACGTCCGAGAGTGCCGGTTTTTGCACGCTCCTCTTCAGCGGCCCGTATCTTTGCACACGCTCCACTAAAAAGGTAAATCTCTCTGTCGAGGAGCGGTTTAAAGTCGCCCGTACGCCCACGCTAAACGACAGCTCTTAATTCCGCTTATCCAGAGAGGAGTTCTTCGTACCGTGTAACCAATTCGAGTCGATATTGCCCGTTCGGTTAGACGTGTCAGTCGCACGCGATTAACAAAAGAGGACTGTGTGCTTTTAGTATATATAACAAACTAGATTAAAAAAAAAACAACGAAGAATGTATAGGTCATATTTTGCATTTGCTCGCCTATAACAGATACTCGGGTATTGAGGACCGGAAAAAGGAAAAAATTGATTGACAAATTAAAGAATATAATTATTAATACCTCTTTTGATTCGTTTCTGCTACGAAACTTGTGTCTAGCCGATTTTTTTTTAACAAAGTTAAATAGTTTAGAAAAGTAATAAAATTATCTGAAAGAGTTAGATTCGGAATTAGCCTTTTCGTAATGCATTTATTTATTGCGATTTTCTAGTTTTGACAAATTAGAGGATGAATCAAATTATGCGAATAAATCGGTGATAGATACCACAATACAGAAGTGAACAATCTTATGGATTTTGTAAGGCTAACACCTTTTATAACAATTCGAAACGGCTATACGCACGAGTACCAGCAAAAAATGAGGTGTGGCCACTACACGACTTTCTTATACCTATTGCTCGTTTCAACTGATACAAATTTTGTTCTAAATTATGTTTTAAATACTTTTATCTTCTTTAAAAAAATAAAAAACCTGTAAGTGTGTTACTTTAGGTCCGACTTCTGAAAAAAAATTTATAGGTACATAAATTATTCAGAATTCTATTCTAAGTACTTCTTTTCTCTTATAGAAAGCCTACTTTGCTATATATTTGCAAAAAAGTGCTACTCGATACGAGTGAAAGTGTTACTTCCGGTCCGAATTTCGATATTTCTTTTATACAAAAATTATTCCAAATCTGGCTCTAAATACTTTTACACTCTCTAAATCTATATAGCATGCATAATTTACGAGATATTTGCAAAAAATCGCTGTTCGATAAGACGGTCAGCGAAAAAATTAGAATACAAAAATTGTAGATAATCATGAGTTCTACAATTTAGAGATATTTTCATGTATACAGAGAGTTCGACAACGACGAACCAACACAAACTTATGTTTTTCTAAAGAAATGCTATGATTTTTGCTATGTAAAAATGATTAATGATGAAAGACCTATTATGGGCTCAATTATAGTAGCGATATCATTTTAGTGTGAGAATTTAATATTTATTTTGATATTTCAAAGCATGTTCCTTAGAATTACATACCATTTGCTGGACATAAAATTTCTTTAAAAAATGAGGTGTGGCCACCACACGACTTTCTTATACGTATGAGCGTTTCAAACTATACAATTTTAATAATTTTTTTATACAAAACTTATTCAAAATCCTATTCTATGTACTTTCATTCTCTTAATAAGCTATAGAATGCATACTTTTGCAAGATATTCGAAAAAAAGTGCTACTTGATAAGAGTAAAAGTGCTACTTCCGGTCCGAATTTTGAAATTTCATGTATACAAAAAATATTGCAAATCCAGCACTAAATGCTTTTGTACTCTTGATAAATATATATAGAATGTAAAACTTATGATATATTTGCAAAAAATCGCTATTCCATAAGATTTAGGTGGTACTTTCGGTCTGAACTTTGAAATTTTTTTTATACAAAAGATATTGAAAATTATGTTCTAAATACTTTTATACCCGTAACGTACCTGTCTAAAAAGCATGATTTGCGAAATATTCGCAAAAAACTGATTTTCGTTAGGAGTAAAAGATCTACTTCCGGTAGGAATTTCGAAAAACTTTTTAAATAAAATTGTTCTCAATTTTAATTCTAAGTACATATGAATTCTTTATAAATTTGTTTAAACTTAGTAGTTGAGGAAATATTGGCAAAATTCGATTTTTTCACTGAAGTAAACTGCTACTTCCGGTCAACTGATTTTACTGAAAAACTAATCAGATCTCAAGAGGGAGATTATTCACGTAAATACAAAATTTGGAATTGATATTTACAGTGGTTTGACAGCTATCGTGGTCACACACAGACATTTTTTAAAAATCGCTTTTTCGGTATCAAGGGACTTCAAAACGTGGACATATGCAAAAAAATCCAGGTCGTAAATTTTCATCATCACAATACTTCCTTATACTACGTATAAGAAAGTAAAATTAAATGGAGCACTCTGTGTCATACTGTTATTGTCATTAATATTTGTCAGTATGACACTTTGATATAACTTAAGACAGACGTTTTACATTCCATGCCAAACCTTTATCAATATAATTTTTGATTTCGCGGTACCTACTTTCTTTATGGAATTAGATTCGAATAAACCCGATTACGATTTATTTACTTACAAATATATCATTTTCAAAAAAAAATAATTGTAGTTGCTCTGACAAATAATTGATAAAACCTCAAATTTTCCTTTATTGGTTTACTTGGAAGGGAAAATTAATATTGCAAAGTACATGAATTTACTTTATAGCAAAAATTAACAAATATGATCTTTCGTTGGCGGGAAAAGGATTGAAATTATTTACTGTCATAACGAATATACAGGAATATGCTAGTTCTACTACTTCAAGAAATTATAACAAATGTTTATAGATCATTCGAAACTTGACTTCAAGTGTATTCATAAGTAGAACATTCAAACATTTATTAGGTTTTTTATCACTTTTTATGTTAACCGCATTTGCTTTTGTGCTTTATAAATTTTAAATGTGAAATTATATGCACAAAGTAATAAACGAAATTAATGTTACTTATGCTTTTAATCTTTTACTTATTTTTTAATTTGTTAGATAATGACTTGTAGTAATTGTGACACTGTGATGCTTGAAAATGTTTTTCAAGATACATATTTTTCAGTAAAGTAAATTTGAATGCTTCTACTGACCGGTTTTCTTTTTTAAGTGGTAAACGTAAGTTCGTTTTTTTGATACACTGTAACGGCGATATTTTCAAGGTATGCATAATTCCTGAATTAACAGGATTGTCACTTCATAAGTTTTAAAAATCTAATAAAAATTTCTTATTTGTAAAACGAGAATATTATAAGTAACTCTTTTCGATTTATATTAGTTATGCTATGTGTAACGCAAGTCATGGCAACTCATACTTCTAAATTAATAAGTCGCAATCGGGTTTATTCAAATATAATATTCTATAACTTTTCGAATATCGCCCACAGACCCAAGAGAACACATATTGATAAACAGCAAATTTTTAATTAGTTTTCACTACCATAAAAATATATTGGGTGTTCCAATTAATATTTTTAAAAAAATTAGTTTTAGCGAATGGTCTGCTTTGAAATGTCGAAACAAAGATTAAATTCATGTACTAAGTAGGTATATCTACTAATTCAGCCCATAATAGGTGTTTTATCATAAATCGTTATTTCATAGCTATCTTTCAAAAGTTACACAATTTTGGACGAAAAATCTCTGAAACAGTTGAAAATCGACAGATACAAATTGATCAGTTTAATCAGTTCTTTAAGGTCTATCATAAAATGCTATTAAATGCATAGCATTCCATTTCAAAAAACAAGTTTGTGTTGGTAAATCATTGTCGAACACTCTGTATGTATGAAAATATTTTTAAATTGGAGAGCTCATGATTATCCACAATTTTTGTATTAAAATTTTGTCGATATTCACATTATTAGGTACCAATTAATGGACTTTGCCGCTACTCTGGGACACCCGGTATATCATATATTTGTATAATGTCAAGCTTTACATTTTATGCGCATTGTTTCTCAAAAGAAAATAAGAGTTTCCTTGCATGTAAAATTGTAAATCTCTAGAAAACCATAAAATGAATATAATTTCACATTGCTAACTGCTGTTTTGTTTTCCAAACATGTTTCATAGTTTTAGCGTAGAGAGAATATATGTAGAGAATCCATTCAATGTTATTTACGCCGTTGTGGATCTGGAGGCAAGAACGGCTACATCCACAACCAGCAGCAGCACCTGCTCCTAGGATTAAGCTTATGCCTGGTAGATGTCGTGAAGTATTTTCAAATATTCTTTTAGTATTAATATAGACAAAATAGTACCTAATAGCTAGTATTAATTCACTCATATCTAATAATAAATTTTATTATTTAGATTTAGAAATAAAGTAAATACAATCTGTTATATAAATTCCAACAAAATACGTATATAGCAAAGATAAGAACCTTATTAAAATACGTATATATATAAAAACTTTGAATGAGTGTGTAAAATCAAGGCTGACTCTTCCTGACAAGGAAAAAATGCACAGAGAACTTATATATTAAATTTTGTGTTTACACAGATGATCATAAATATACAGCCGACGTGCCAGGTTTAAATTACGACGGAGTTTCAACGGAGCAAAGAAATAATGTAAACAACACCTAGTTACTGAATAGTACGAATTCATATGGTGAACTGCAACATCTGTTTTGACGCGAAAACAATAACAAAAAAGGTCCATTAAATCCTCCTAAATTTCTTTCTTCATCGGCGTAGGTACAAGGGTGACGAGTTTTTAAAATTTATTATATTTAGCTTTTATTTCCTAAGATATTATATGTTAGTTTCGTTTTTTCATTGTTTTGACTGTTAAATACATACTTCGTAATTTTTGTAATAGTTCCTGTTTAATACTGGTTCATTGAATCTACTTCTCCCATTTATATAGACGTAAGTGTGCTTTGGATTTTGTTAAGTTTCAATAACATACGCATACATTTTTAGTTATCATTTATTTAGATCTAGAGCATTGTTTATGTTACTTTTTCATATATGATATGGAGAATGGTATAGTAAAACAATGGTGAGTTGGATTGAGGGTCATACTGATTGTATGTCCATTGTCATTGATTCCGATACTTATTGCAAAGTCTCTAAAATATCGTTACAGAATGCCCAAAAAGTGCACGTACAACATCACTTAACATCGCTAAAACATAGACATACATTGGACCCGTTGAAAGCTGACAATTTTAACGAAGAACTCTGTGAAGCTTTAATGGCGGCTAATATCCCATTAAAGAAACTTGACAATCCCATTTTCACAACATTTCTTCAAAAATATACTGGTCGAAATATTCCTGATGAATCCACCTTACGCAAATATCATTTTTCTAAGTGCTTCACGAAAGCAGTAGAATGCATTAGAACGTATCTTTCAAATGGATAGGTGCCGACGAACCTGTCGATATATTAGGAAGCTATGTGGTAAATGTTGTAGCTGGTGTACTACATTCAACTATTCCATATAACAGTTGATGCGGAAACAGTTGCTAAAACATTGACGAGAATTTGCACTAAATGCTTCATTCAAACGACAGGTACAAGGAATAAATACTTTTGTTAGTGACAGTGTCGCATATATGTTAAAAACAGACAGACTGTTAAAGGAAACATATCCTTGTATGCTGCATATTATTTGTGTAGCACATACTCTGTACAGAATCTGTGAATATATCAGAGACACCTATCCGGAAGTTGATAGACTTGTATCCGCTTTAAAAGAAGTTTTCAGAAAAGCACCACTGAGAGTACCTCTTTACTAGGAAAAACGTCCATCTCTTTCACTGCCTCCCTTGCCAGTAATAACTAGATGGGAAACATGATTGGAAGCTACTACTTTTTTTGCAGAGATTTTCCATAGCTTGCAAAATTTCGTTACATGTTTAAATGACGATGCTCGAAGTATTTCTGAGTGCAAGGAACTAACACAAATCCCACATTTAAAAAATCAGTTGTTATTCCTTCAGGAACACTTTGGAAATTTGCCTAAACTAATCACATACTTTGAAAATCAAAATCTCAAATTGAAAGACGGATTAACCACATTAGATGTGGCTATTAATAACTTCAAAAGTATTCCAAGTGACTTCGGATGTGGCCTTCGGCAAAAGTTAGACGCAGTTTTTAATAGAAATCCAGATTTAATAACATTGCGGCAATTGTGGGGACTGCTAAATACCCTGAAATAAAAGAATATTTCCAATAAAGGACGTTTTCTATCTACAAGGATGTACTTCATTCAAAGAGAACAAATCTTACAGAAGAGAAAATGAACAAATAATAAGGTATATTGTATTTTATAGATCACTACTCACCAGCCACTTGTTATCCAATTATACCGTGCCTTCAAATACTTTTTCTTATTAATCTCCATGCTTAACGGTAATTACTTACACAAAGTTTTAAATCTCCCACCAGCTTATTTATCGTCTGTTTTACACTACCATTTAATTTCATACCCAACTAATTCCGTATTAGAGTGAAATTTTATTTTAATGTTCATATCTCTCGTGTAAATAAATATTTATTAGGCATGTTGTACCTACATTATTAAAAAGCTATTTTTAAGGACTATCTAACTAAATAAAAATTCAATATGGCCACCATAAGAAAAACAAAGGGTAGTGCTAAGAAATGAAAATCGGGAGTTATTGTTAACACCAAAAAAATTTGTCCTAAAAAAGTGTCTCGGCAATGTTAGAGTTTAAAAGCGATCGCATTAGGCGTTATCGAGTCATTGAGGAAAATTGAAATCGGCAAATATTGGTTTTTTCAAAATATCTCAAAAGTGTAAAAAGTCCGAATGAATTTGAAATGAGATTTGTTGCGAGCATTGAATTCTGCAAAATATTCCCCATTCAACCGTTCCTCTATGTCTTCTAATAACCGATGTACCAATGGTGAGCATCGAAATCTGGATATACTGTATAAACGAACACAACCTTATACAGTTTTTTTTTTATTTGCGGGGTGATTAGTTTCTGATTAATAAATCTTCTGAATGTAGCGGTAATAAATACTATATGTACAATAGGTCTTAAGCCGAAAAACTTGCTTAAAAAATATCGTGTCCGGTAAAACAGGAAATGTCTTTTATTTTTAAATTGGATTATACTTTTTTCTGCACACTCGTTAAAAATAATTTCAAATTATTAATATTTACACATATATTGCACATTTAGAAAATAGAATTGTTCTATTTAATCAGATCATCCTAAATATTAACAATTACATTTCATAGAAACCTGTTATAACAGTAAAATATTTGATGACAGATATTAAAACTTCTAATTTTTATAAAACAGTATGTGCAATTTCCCAATTTAATTTGTGCAATTTTTTAACAGTCGAGTTTAAAAATTACTATTAAGACGAGGGCAATGGTAATTAAAAAGCAATAAGTCAGTCAAAAGCATCAATGTTTGATGTCAATTCGAAAAATTATTCCATAAACCGTGATTCTGAACACTCCTGCGCGACTTCTTAATTTCATCTGGCTGCCATATCCCGAACTCCAGTTATAACTGTTATAAGTAATGAGGATGTAAAAGTATGAAATTCAATAATAAAATGAATATACATAAAACTTTAAATAGCTTGAAATACTCCCATAAAGTATTTATAACTGAAAGTAATATTGCAAAGAATAAAGAATCAAAGTTGCCCACAAAAACGAAAAATACAAACGCTCTTGAATGAATGGACTATTCTAAGTATTCATAGGATTTACATTATGTTCTCTTCGATTAAAACACAATAGACAGGCTCATAGAACTGTAACCGGATACATATGTAAATAAACAGCATAAATGTTTGAAAGAGTTAAATAATTATATAGCAAAAGATTACTTACACTTTTAAGGCAGAAAATATGAGTATACAAAAAGCAAAAAGCAAGTCATTTATAAGATAGAAATACTGGTGTCTGAATATATTCTCAAGTTTTGTTTTTTTTAAAGAGCGATAGGATTTTTGTTGTCCGTAATTAATCACTTTGATAGGATACTTATGTGTGTATATTTCATTCATCTGCTTGTTGATGTTTATATTTATTTCTCCAATTACAGTTGTTTGGGCTCATGAATTTGCTATCGCAAACAAAAGCATCACAAACGACACTGCGTGTCTCTGCCATCTTCCGGAGAATAGTTAAACTAGTGTTTGGATTCACTTCTTAGCTTTTTATTAAAAATTGGTAGTGGGAGCGCTATCTATGTATACAAATGCAAATTGTTGACCTTCAGGGAGTGTCTTGAAGGACATTTGGCGCGCTCTTAATGTTACTTGGCCCGAAGTAACTGTTTATGAGGTGACTCGTAGTTTAGTGGTAGTTCATCAATATGGTAATCCCAGCGTTCATTCACTGTTTTGCAGTTACCTCCCTTTACTGTGAATACTTTTATGATAGGGTCAAAATCCAAGAAAGAACACAATTATAGGTCATAATCATAATGTATAATCATGAATTACAACCCGAGTGTAAAAACTGCTTCGGTATAAATATAATCACAGATTCCTTTTAAAAGGTAGTAGAGGTAATACTTTTAATAGTTTGTGAAGCAGGCATTCTATGCACGTTGTTTTGTGGTGGACAGTATCACAATAGTCAAACTGCGACTGAACTAGACTATTCCAAAGAATACCTCGCAGTGTCTGTCCGAGACACTCCATGTAGCCATATAAAAATTCAATCCAACAGGAAACCGCTTTTATCATCTTTAAATCGAAGTTTTCGTATCACTTAACATTTGCAAATTTTTTCCGATGACACTGCAAGTGCTTCATCCTAAACAGTTATTTGAATGTCTTCACATAGTAATGTAATATTTTTTTTGCTTGCCAAATTGAAGCAACAATTTTAAGCATATTTTAAATTAAATATAATTAATAAATAAATTTAATAATAAATAAGTATATATAATAATAAAGGAAGAGTATCATATATTTTGAAATAGACCTGCTTTGACCTGTCTAGCACGAATGTCGAATTTCATCTGATTCTGTTGTCGTTCTTCTGCTTGCAATGCGAACGGTTTATTTAACTTCAATAAAACGCAATATTATATATCTTTAAACCAATTCCTTCTCGTAATTTCGCGGCTGTTGAGTGTTATTCTTGAAATATATAGTTCCCGAAAATTAAAGATTCTTTTAATAAAGAGATGGCGTAATATTTAGATCAAATCGCCACAAATATTCTGAATGTTTAAAAAGAAAACATAAACAATCCAAAACAATATTAATTTGATAAAACAAAAATAATACAAGCAGCAAACTAACAATCCTAGCGGTATTTCAGAACTAACTCAAATAAAAAAAAACAAATGCAGTGGATATCATAGCGAAAAAACCGCTTCGAAATATCTTCTCTCATAAAGTCAGAATCTGCCTTCCCCAGGGAGATGACTCATCCTGTATGGCATTGTTACGAACGCAACTGGGACTACCAATTTTCTTAATTCGACAAGTATTAATATGAAGTCTGTAGTTCTTGGAAGATTGCCTAAAATTATTAATAACTACAAAAGCTATATCCATGTATATGAAGAATGTAATGATGAAGAAAACTATTTGGAATACAAGACGAAAATAAGTGCATGTAAAGATTTGAATTGTACATTAAAGAACTTGTTTTATCTTTTACTGTTCATATGAGCGTGATAATTTCTGTTGATTTTTTCAACAGCTATAGTAAATCTGCACCACAAATAAATTCATCACCTATATATCCTCGTTAGTTCATTTTTCAATGGCTGTAGTAAATCTGCACCTCAAATAATTCCATTACCTATATAATTTCTTTCATTATTCAAAACACTTATTAAGGTTTTTCTTCTTAACTAAATATTTTATCCATATAATGATCGATTTATGTTTACATGTAATTCTGCTCGTTAGGCTATACGTTCTCCAGTATGTTTCTGAACTAATACGCACACAATACAAATATGGAGTTAAACCGTTTGTCACTTTAGATAATGCCTTTTGCAAATTGTAAAGTTTAATTTAGCGCGCAATAGTACCTACACAGTAGTGAAGGAATACATAAAGATGCGCAACTACATAGCACTGAGCGTAGCCAAAACTGGGTCCGAGGTTCGAAACAGCCCGAGACAGCGATGATGTTCCTCGGCAAGGAGTTTGTGGGAGGACTTAACGGAAAGACACGCAATTTTACTATAGCGTTGCGCATCTTTATATATTCCTTCAATCAACGGTTAAAGCTATTAATAAATAGTAATTAATTTAATATTGTAGTCAATGACAAATACACATAAGTACTCAGATGTGAAAAATTCATTAACCTACATTTAATATCAATTTTTGGAATTATAATATAAAATATAACTATTAACAATAAGACAATAAATAAAAGCCCTAAAATTAATATCAAATTTGAATGCGAAAAATTTCAATTAATTTAATATTTCTGAAATAATACGCACAGAATACAAATATGGAGTTAAACTGTTTGTCACTTTAGATAATGCCTTTGCAAATTGCAATGTATAATTTAATATTATAACAAAAATTATTATTTACAAATAATGAAATTTACTTTTTTTTTGTTGTTGTTATTAGTGCTTAGTGTTTTATTTTCGTAGTATGACGGGGATTCTAGTTAAATATAACAAGCAACGACTGGTTAATTATTCTCTCTATCTACTTCTAACCACTATACACTATGCAGATTGCTTTCCATAGTTAATTCAAACACTAAATAGGCATCTATTGTTGTATATGCTTTAATTCTCTTCTTTTAAATTCAGTTTATATGAAATGGGTTGAATGGTGTATGTATATTATTTCTGGATGAATTAACGGAATGGAGATCAGAAAGAAACAAGAGTATGTATGTATGAATGTATGTATGTATTGCTTGTATGTTTTACCGATCCTTGATCGATAAGAGAAAAAAAGTGTAAATAAGCTATCAAAATTATTTAGCAGTATTTAAATTCTGCTGTTATAAAGTACTCTTTTTGATTCACTATTTGCACTTTATTTTGGATTTCTGCAATAACAACTTACACATACATATCTTTCTGATGCATGTTTGCATGTGCAGGTTCGGTGGCTTCTTCTGATTCAGGGCATAGCACAAACAGTTCTGGAGATGTCACACACTATCAACCACGATGTCCTAGTCCTTCTAGACATCCACCTCCTTTACCAGGTATGTAATTCCTGATAAAATATGTAAATATATATACTGGTTATTGTATAGTTTTAAAAATGACTATAGTAGTGAATTGATCAGAAACGATATCTAATCATTTGTTTATGTATATATGAATTCGTAGAATATGTTACAATAAATCCTGTTCGAAACATTTTCAAAGTCGTTTGATTGCTTTCATTATTCTACCTACATTTTTGAACAAATGCATTTGAGAAAAAAATTAAAAAGCTACTTGTTAATTAGCTTAAAAGATACTAAAGGAAAAATAAATGTGAAGTATCAAAGCCATAGAATATTTCCCGCCAATATGAATATGTAACTGGAAGCTGCTCTTAATAAATAATGTAAAAAATGTACTTGTGACAACACTGCAGTCCCTTAAAACAAGATTTTCCTTGTCATATTAGCAACATTTTCTATGTTCAGTCTTGGATGCTTATCTTTCAAATATAATTTTCTAAAACTAACGGTGAAATAAAGCATGTGTCAACAAGCACCAAATCTTATGTCAGCAGATAAAACAGGCGAATGAGATGTGAATATATGTACGAGGCGGATATTAATTTATTCATTCTACGCAAATTTATCAACACTAGATAAATAAATATTTAACTATTATTTTGGTAAGAACATCTCGCTGATTAGGCTGTCTAAGCATAGAATGAAGATTCAAAAGTTTTTAAATTTCAGCTTCTTATAAGAAATCTTAAAAAATTTAGATTAGAATGCCATAACGACTAAAAGTTGTAGTTCCTGTTCGAATATATGTATATTCCTACCAAACTCCTTTCATATTATCGGTTGAATGCATTTACACTGTGCATAAATTTGCGAAGAACCCATAATTTGAGAGATATTGACTTAAACTGCTTTTCTTCTTCTTCTTTATTGTGGCTTTGAGTTAGACTATTTAGTCTTTTACTCTTCATCTGAGTGCGGTGAATCTTGGAATGTTGGAGTTGAATTTGATTAGATATTGTTTATCTTTATTTTGATTAAGAATTAAAGTAGAACCATTTTAGGTCTTTTGTGTTTGAAGTTTTCATTTCCATCATATGCTAGTGTTCTTTTAAGATTTTGGTTTGAGTGATTTCCATCAGATTATAGAAGCTGAGCGCTCTTTCCTTGATGTAGTCAATGATGGTTGGGGTATTTGTTTCATTCATTATTTGATTATTTCTCATATACCATGGAGCATTTAGTATCATTCTAAGACTGGTGTTTTGAATTATTTGCAGTTTTTTGATGTTGGTCTTGCACATATGTACCCATATTGGGCATGCATATGTGAATATTGGACGTAATACTTGTTTGTAAAGTAGAATTTTGTTGTTCGTGTTCAGCTGGCTTTTTCTGCATATATGAGGCCATAGTTGACATCTTGTTTGCTTGGTTTTGGTTATCGTTTTTGCTATGTGTGTGTTATAATTGAGCTTTATATCCAGGTATATTCCCAGGTATTTAATTTCTCTACTCCATGGAATAGTGTTGTTGTTGATGGTTATTTCGTTGTCTGTTGTTTTTCAATTCCTTTGAAAGATTATTGTTTGGGATTTGTCTTTGTTTATTGTTGTCCTCCATTGGTTGAACCATTTTATCGTGTTGTCTAGGTGCGTTTGGAGTTCCTGTACCTACCGCGTTCGCCGGACATCTTGATGTTGAGAGCAGTGCCGTATCATCTGCAAAGGTGGCCGTATTTAAATATCTTGCAGGATTTGATACTGGTATGTCAGCTGTAAATATTGTATATAGGTGAGGTGACAGGCATGAGCCCTGGGGGACTCCCGCTGAGAGATATTGACTTAAACTGCTTTTGTATATGATTAAAAGTGGAACGTATTTATAGATAGAGTCTTGAAGAAAAAATATACAATAGTATTTTCTTCTTCTATAGTATTTTGTAAATTAACCACTGAATATTGAATACTTTTGTAGGTTTGGATGGAGTGCATAATTTCAAAGATATTCGCAAAATAAAATATAAGTTTTATTCCAAGTTTTTATCCACAGCAACAAAAATCGTATTGTTACCGAATATGCTGTAACGATAAAGCTTAACGCGCATCTCAAACATGAACACAAAGACTGCCAGATGCTAGATAAAGCTTGTTCATTTAGGGAACAATCAGAACATAACGAAAAGCTGCGCAAACCACTAGCAGGTTATTTCTGTTATATATATATTCTACCACCGGTAAGTGCTATATTAGTATAAATTTGAACATTACGCCGTGACGTCCTGGTTGTTCTCTAAATAAATCAAGTCTGTTCGCCAATACTTATGCGGACCTAACATTAAAATGAGCGTCCAAGACGTATTTTCCAAGCAAATGTATAAGAAGCGCTGACAAGCTCTCAGTTTTTCTATAAAACTTTTTTTTAGAATGCTAATTGGAACTTTTTAAGTGAGTCCAATCATCATGTCACTCCGCCAATGACGATGAATATTCACGGGTGTTACACTACGCAAGTGGAGAAAACATAATTACACGTTGTTATTCCAAACGAAACAATGCCATTTTAAGCATTAAAACTGCTTCTCACTTTAGGTACACCTGTGCGAACTCTATCCTCTGTACATTCCTGTCAACTGTGTCACACAATTATAATATAAAGACTGCTCGCGTACTGCAAGTTCAGCTGCATCTTTCAGTACTGAGAGTAGATCCCGAAAATTTTTTACAAACTGCAGATTGAGCGCAGATTGAATTAGCTGTTCGCATCCCTCGCACTGTTGTATCATACCGTATATTTCTAGTTTATTTTAGTTTAGTACTTGAAATTCTTTTCTTTTTATCTGTGCTCTTTTGAATGTTATATTTGTCAGAGATAAAACCTTGACTTGCTACAGTATTTTCCATATTCTGCTCTGAAGTTCACAATTTGCCTCTTATTTTGTAATACTTCTCTTATTTTTTAATAATCAGGGCAGGTTGGATACATCTCCATGCTGCTTCTATATTTGGTCGCAAAGAGCTACAGATAAAGACAGATACCTCGAAACTCTCAGCACTGTGTTTGGTTTATTGTTTGGTAGAATAATGCTCTCCGCTGTGACTGTGTTGCCCACTATATAACGCCCCCTAACACACGACCAAAACAAACTCTGATCCAGACACCCCCCACTAACTACTACGCGGGAGCTTCATCAAAACAGTTTTGATATAACTAATCTCCAGAGGGGGGAATGGGAAAGGAAAACTGCACCAAATTACCAATGTCTTGCATCTTTTGTATACCAGAGATGCAAGGTTTGGTTTTCACAACCAAATCCGAACGAATTGCGGAATATACGCCGACCCGCTGTACAAGTGTGGTAAACTCCCTTCTACCACCTCTAACTATGGTATAGAGACAAACTGTCAGATAGATAGTATAGGAATGTCCACTAAGGGCATACATTAGGATTTTTTGGGATCTACCAAGGAATTAATCGATACATCTAGCTTAGACATTTGTTTGTGACTTAATGCGATGGCCTATATACGTACATCTTTATATGTTAATATTATATTTATTATTACATTCTGATGTTCGCTAAATAAATATACGAGGGACACTATTTATGTATTGAGAATAGAAAGAATAAACAAATGAATTTGATGAAAAATACCTTTATTGCTTTCCGAAATAATCGCCTTTAAGATCTATACACTTTTGCATGCGATTGAACCACCCTTCAAAGCACTTTGTCCAGTCAGAAGATGGTAGCTCTAAAACATGCGTTTTGAAGGCCTCAGCCGCTTCTTCGGGCGATGTAAATCGTTGTCCACGCAGTTTATCTTTAATTACTGGAAACAAGAAGAAGTCATTGGGTGCCAAGTCGGGGCTGTAAGGCGGATGACCCATCAATTCGATCGTTTGTGTGTCCAAATACTCGTTTGTTGCATGTGATGTGTGTGAGCTCGCATTGTCATGATGCAAAATGATTCGTCGTTTAGGGTTGGTTTCTCTCAATTTACCGAAAACTTCAGGCAAACAAATGGTCGTATACCACGCTGAATTAACGGTCTTTTGATTTTCGAGAGCCACAGTTGCCACATTTGCTTCCTAACGTTGCGAGAACGAACAACTTTCTTTGGCTTTGCTTCACATTGAAAGACCCAAACTGCCGACTGGCCTTTTCTTTCTGGCTCATAAGAATAAATCCACGACTCGTCACCTGTGACGATGTTGTATACCGCTTTGAATGCACCACAGTTGTATTTTGAAATCATTTTACGGCACCAATCGACACGAGCATTTTTTTGAGCATATTTCAACAAATGTGGAATCCAACGCGCACACAGCTTCCGAACACACAAATGTTCGTGCAAAATCTTATGTATGCTGGTCATACTAATGCTTAAATATCTCTCGATTTCTTGATATGTCACATGACGATCTTCTTCAATTAGTTTTCGCACAGCATCGATATTTTCCGGCACAACGACCGATTTTGGACGACCTTCTTTAACTTCGTCCGTGAGCGAACTACGTCCACGTTTGAATTCAATGTACCAGCGATATACAGTGGGTGTGGATGGTGCTTCATCACCAAAAGTTGAATTCAGTTGATTGATGCATTGTTCTTGAGTTAGACCACGTCGAAAGTCATAATAAATCATAGCTCGAAAATTTTCGCGAGTTAATTCCATATTTTGGCTGAGATGAAATTTTAAACACTGCAAAAAACACAAATATTGCTCGCACGTCAAAACTTTCTGACTACCTATAACGTCAAAAATTTCAAACTTTACGATGACAATTTCAAATTTCACCTGGCAATACCAGTGTTGCCAATTCTCAGTACATAAATAGTGTCCCTCGTATATACTTTGATATTAGTTTCATAAAACTAAATGCGATCTATTACTGAAGAGATATCTTTAGACACATACTAATTGTAACACTAATGAATGAATAATAATAGTAATTTATTTAAGCACAAAATATAATATTTTAGAGGTATAGCCAAAGAAGCAGAAATATATTAAAACATGTTAAATATTAAGTCAAACACCAATATATATTTATATAGGTATTGAATATGAAGTTAATGAAAAACGCATTTATTATTCTCAAATTCCATATTAAAATAATATATTTTATGAAAATGTGTCGAACAGATAAACGTTTATTGTACTAAGATATTCAAATATGCTCTTATAGTACAATTTGTGCTTTTCGTGGAAAACCTAATCGTAAATCAAATCAGTATAAAAACATACACAAATGAAAGGTTTTGTTGTTATTCTTGTAATTGCATGTTACTACTGCTTAAAAGACTATTATTGCTTACTGTCTGTACTGGTTGTTATATGTGGTAATATAGGCTGGTACCCAATTCGTGTTGGTGCTATGCCACCTTTCTCTCATGCTGTCGCCGTATTGCCTCCCCTACCCCAAGCTTTTCGCAGTGGTAAGTTGAATTGATATCCAGTTATTTAAAATGCTTGCAATCCTGCACTGCTTAACACTTACACTTTGTTTTATTTAAGAAATGCCTGTAAGTAACGGATTTAAATTTCTACTAGTAGTTTTAAACAGCTTATTAAATATAAATCTCATATACAGGTAAGTTTTTTTGCTGCCCAGTGTGCAGATCTTGGAACCTAGCAGAGTTGGTAGTGCGACGGTTACACGTAGAAGGAACTGCATTTTTGGGAGACAAATTTAATGTGCCTTTTGCAAAACTCCATGTCTTACTGGATATTTATATATAATAATATAATGATATTTGCCAATTTGTAAACGCTTTAGCTATATTCTTTCTCTTTTAAAGAAAAAGTGTAAATATTAAGGTGGCGGGTAATAATAGAACAAAAAAAAATAAGCAATTATTTTTTTTTAATTTGTAATATTCGAGATATTACACACACTTGTGTTTTTAAAATTTAAAGTGTATTTAGTTATGACCTCATAAAATCGTACATTTTTTTCTTGTTTATACGAGTATAAGGAAGTATTGTAATGATGGTGATTTTTGATTTTAAAATTTTTGTAATATCCGTGTGTTGAAGTCGTATGATACCGAAAAATCGGTTTTTGCAATCAAGTCTGAATATTTAGCTCTATGTGACCACGGTAACGTCCAAAACGGTTAAAACAATTAATACCAAACTTTAAGAGTATTAAACTTCTTTTCAAGATCTGATTAGATTTTCAGTCAAATCGGTAGTGGTAGTTTACTTCAGTGAAGAAATGAAATTTCTCCAATATGTTATCAACAAACTTGACAAATTTTCTGGGTGGGTCTATTAGGATTGACACAATGATTCCATTTTTCTTAACTTGCGTGGCACCTACGAGAATTATCACGAGACAAACTCTTGCTCTACGGGAATACGAATTAAGTCTGCCTGTTAAGTTTTCCAGTTTCGCCATATTAAAGAAAGCCGTCGGAAATCAGCTTATGTTAATTCGTGGTACAACACTATAAAGACATTTCAGCTCCTTAGGGACGATTTTATTTTTCACTATGACAAGGTGTACAGCGATCCGTTTTTAAGCTTCCCAGACAGCAACTCCTTCCATTCCAGTTGTCAGGAGGAATCTGGAAATCATTAGCTTACGTCCATTCCGCAATGCGTTTTACCGACTCGGCTCAATACATGAGGTCTATCAGATCTTTTTGCTCTTTCGATGTCTGCTTCTTTTACTTTCTTATACGTAGTATAAGGAAGTATTGTGATGACGAAAATTTTCGACCTCGAAATTTTTGCAGATGTCCACGGTTTGAAGTCCCCTGATACCGAAAAAGTGGTTTTTAAAAAATGTCTGTGTCTGTCTGTGTGTGACCACGATAGCAGTCAAACCGCTGTAGATATCAATTCCAAATTTTGTATTTGCGTGTATAATCTCCCTCTTGAGATCTGATTTGTTTTTCAGTGAAATCGGTAGACCGGAAGTAGTAGTTTACTTCAGTGAAAAAATTGAATTTTGCCAATATTTCGTCAATTACTAAGTTTAAACAAATTTATAAAGAATTCAAATATACTTAAAATTAAATTTGGGAAGAATTTTATTAAAAAAGTTTATCGAAATTCCTACCGGAAATAGGTCTTTTACTCTTATCGAAAATCAGTTTTTTGCGAATATTTCGCAAGTTATGCTTTTTAGACAGGTACGTTACGAGTACATATAAAAGTATTTAGAACTTAATTTTCAATACATTTTGTATATAAAAAAAAATTCAAAATTCGGACCGGAAGTAACGCTTTTATTCTTATCGAATAACGATTTTTTGCAAAAATGTCGTAAATTATGCGTTTTATACATATTTGCCAAGAGTACAAAAGTATTTATAGCTGGATTTGCAATGTTTTTTGTATACATGAAATTTCAAAGTTCGGACTGGAAGTATTACTTTTACTCTTTGAGAGTAGCACTTTTTTTAAAATATCTTGCAAAGTATGCATTCTATAGAAATTTATTAAGAGAATGGAAGTACTTAGAACAGGATTTTGAATAATTTTTGTACAAAAAAATTCTGAAAATTTTATAATTTGAAACGCTGATACGTATAAGAAAGTAGTGTGGTGGCCACACCTCATTTTTTCAACTTCAATTACTTCTCCCCCCTCCCCCACTGTTTTTAAATATTTCTATTAGTTATCTTTTACAGACCTTTATGATCGACAGTGACTACAATATACTCACTTCTACAACCAGTTTCTCTCCCGATGGTCGTGATAGTATCTTTTTCATTGGTAAACCTCTTGACTGATCTTAGAATTTAATTATGTGATATTTATTCCGATGAATGATGAACGTTTTGTGCTGGCGCTTGTGAAACATCTATTTTCTCTAGTTACATACAAGGCTTTGCTACATTTTCTACTTATATACTTTATTCATTTACCAATAGGACAGAATATCTACAATTAATATGTATAGCATCATTAAAAATAGTAATAAAAACCCATGGCAGAACGACTCCTAACAGGGAAGGTTATCGACCATGGGTTTTCATTATGTTCCTGATGTACGACTTCAATTTTGCCTCTCCGCATTCACCTAAGGAATGAGGGAAGTTTCAGCCAAGGCAATACTTAGGCAGGAGCTAACAGACTATGCGACAAATGTGGTAACTAACTTGCTGTAAAATAGTATATATACAAATAAATTCTAATAATAATTAACATTTAACAAGCACATCACACTGCACTTATTCACTATAAAATTAAATTATTATTTTAAAGTGTATTCTCTTATTTCTGTAGGTAAATATCATTCCAGCACAACTAAACGAATATTGCTTATATTACGAATTCGGGCTGTTTGGAATAATGCTGCACCTGTCTTCTTTCCATACATCCTTTCCACAATGCATGTATTTTTTCTAATACTGTTTAACACGCATTTTGCGAGTATCTGCTAGATAATCGAGTTTTATGATACTCAAATCCCTCGCAGATATAGCCGAACCAATATGGTATATAGGTACCTTTGTATTTAGAATGGGGTTTACCAAACACCCTCCTTTTTTACCGACTTGTCAGAATCCCCGACCAGGTCAAGTTATCTATTAGTTTCATTATCCTAGGAGCCCACTAGCACTACATACCGGAAATCCACACTGTCGTGGAAGAGACAAGTCCACAAGTGTGGTGTTCTTCCAGCAACTGCATCATTGGCAGGGGATCTTGATATAGAATTCATATTGCCATAAATCCGGACTTTTGAGTTATAGGCTAGATATTTTTCCCCGTTTGATATTTCTCTTTATACTTTTTTTTTGGACATTTCATCTATTTTTTTTTCTATATTTTGAAATTACAGAGTTTACTTTTATTGATCATGTAAAATCCCCCATACATGTTCCGGAAACCCTTTGAGGAAAAACTTTACAGTCTTGGCCTGCAGTATTTCCGGAGCGTGTATAGGGACAGTTTTCTACCACACTCGCTCCGGATATACTGACGATCAAGACTCTACAGTCTTTCCTCAAAAGTTTCCCGGGACATGTATGGGGGCGTTCAGAAATAAGCATATCATCGATGGTGTGACTAGCAATAAAGATTTTCATTTCCTAGCCACGGTGTACTAAGTCACTGGCGTCCGAGATAGATGTTAAGTTTGGTTATGTTTATTAGTTCATAATGATAGCCATTAAGAGATTAAGAATTTTATCCATCTCTAATTTTTTTAGATCACGTTCGTCCGTGGTTAATTCTGTTAAATATAGTGAAGATATGATTTTGTTGACACTTATTAGTAGCTTGTATTACTTTTTGATTATTGCGTATCATTTTGTCTTAAAATTTATATATACGAGGGACACTATTTATGTATTGAGAATAGAAAGAATAAACAAATTAATTTGATGAAAAATACCTTTATTGCTTTTCAAAATAATCGCCTTTAAGATCTATACACTTTTGCATGCGATTGAACCACCCTTCAAAGCACTTTGTCCAGTCAGAAGATAGTAGCTCTAAAACATGCGTTTTGAAGGCCTCAACCGCTTCTTCGGGCGATGAAAATCGTTGTCCACGCAGTTTATCTTTAATTACTGGAAACAAGAAGAAGTCTTTGGGTGCCAAGTCGGGGCTGTAAGGCGGATGACCCATCAATTCGATCTTTTGTGTGTCCAAATACTCGTTTGATGTGTGTGAGCTCGCATTGTCATGATGCAAAATGATTCGTCGTTTTGGGTTGGTTTCTTTCAATTTACCGAAAACTTCAGGCAAACAAATGGTCGTATACCACGCTGAATTAACGGTCTTTTGATTTTCGAGAGCCACAGTTGCCACAGGACCAGTTTTCGTGAAGAAAAACGCCACAATTTGCTTCCTAACGCTGCGAGAACGAACAACTTTTGTTGGCTTTGCTTCACATTGAAACACCCAAACTGCCGACTGGCCTTTTCTTTCTGGCTCATAAGAATAAATCCACGACTCGTACCTGTGACGATGTTGTATACCGCTTTGGATGCACCACAGTTGTATTTTGAAATCATTTTACGGCACCAATCGACACGAGCATTTTTTTGAGCATCTTTCAACAAATGTGGAATCCAACGCGCACACAGCTTCCGAACACACAAATGTTCGTGCAAAATCTTATGTATGCTGGTCATACTAATGCTTAAATATCTCTCGATTTCTTGATATGTCACATGACATATCAATTATGTAGTTTTCGCACAGCATCGATATTTTCCGGCACAACGACCGATTTTGGACGACCTTCTTTAACTTCGTCCGTGAGCGCACTACGTCCACGTTTGAATTCAATGTACCAGCTATATACAGTGGGTGTGGATGGCGCTTCATCACCAAAAGTTGAATTCAGTTGATTGATGCATTGTTCTTGAGTTAGACCACGTCGAAAGTCATAATAAATCATAGCTCGAAAATGTTCGCGAGTTAATTCCATATTTTGGCTGAGATGAAATTTTAAACACTGCAAAAAACACAAATATTGCTCGCACGTCAAAACTTTCTGACTACCTATAACGTCAAAAATGTCAAACTTTACGATGACAATTTCAAATTTCACCTGGCAATACCAGTGTTGCCAATTCTCAATACATAAATAGTGCCCCTCGTATATGGGATATATTATTATTGAAAATAAAATAGGAGGAGTAGAAATTATACAGAAATAGTTTATTGCGACAACAAATGCGTGAGATTCGGATGTAAACTTTAAGCTCTACCCACTTCATATTAAAGAAATATCTTATAAAAATGACACTGTCGACGATGAGAAAAGTCTTATTTTATTTTTAGATTTAGTATCTTGTTTAAATATTGTGACATGTGTTCTGTGTGTGCCTATATGCATGAGAAATAAAGGCATTATTGTTATTAATTCCACTTAGCTTGCTACTTCTTAGGACTGTCAGTATAGCTTTGCATTTTCCTTGCTGTTCGCTCATACTTATTTCTTGCTTATTGTTCTATCAATTAGATACCATTTGCTGAATAGTATTTAATATCTATTAAAAACGTTGAGCTATATTTTTCATTGATATAATTCTCTTGACAGTATGTTTTTGTGTTGTACCGAAAGTTTGTGTTAATCTAAAAATCAGATCAATTTAGAATATAAATTCATTTATAGTAATAAAGATGAAAAAGTACGTTAATCCTCATTTGATACACTAATGTCCGTTTGCACATCTTATATTTAAAACTATCACAATTTTAAGTAGATATGTACTTTTCACTCAAGAGAAATTAAAATTAAGTAGAAGATATCTTCCAATTAAGTTAAGGCGAAGCCGTTTTTACCTTGGTTTAGATGAGGAGATTATGGCAATTTTTTATCGACAATTGTTAAATTGCATCCGAAGAACCAGCAGAGGTCGCGATAGGTACCTGAGAAAACGGCTAAATTTTTCAACTCTTCTTACAGCTGAGAATGTTCACTTTCAGTATCTGACACTTAATATAAAAGGCCAATTATTTTTCTAGTTTTGATTATGTAATGTTTTTTCTAAAAGGTTCGGTATAAGAAAGCACTCTACAATAAACATTCTTGAAATGATGGAATATCTATAAAATTATCAAATCAATTATCTATAACAAAATGTGATAGTGTAGAAGATACTTAAGATTTATCTATTTTTTTCAATCATTCGTCTTTGCTTGCTAAATATTATAAATAACTTAACATAATGTCGAAAAAATGTAATTTAAAAGCGTCATAAGACTTTTTTAACTTCTCGCTAAATTTATGAAAACTTTCGTTTTACTCGTTTTTCACCAACTACAAAAGATGTCGCAAAATTTTTCATTTACAAAGTGTTCAGGGAAATAAATACTTTTACATCGTTGCTTAGAAGCACAACTGTTTAGCTTAGATTTTTCTAAATAGTAATCCTAAAAAATAAAAAAAAAGCTAATCTTGTACTCTTGGAGTTCTAAGAAAATTGTCAGTTTTCAGTAGAAGTGCTGCAAACCGGCATATATGTATCTAGATTATGAAGGAATTCAATAAAGGTAAATCTATTTAATTTCAACTCACGAATTTTATTTATTTTAAATTAGTATTAATTTATTATTTACATTAATATCAATTCTCCTCAGATTTGATTATTTACTTAATGTAGTTCAAACGAATCTGAACTATTGTTTGCAATTATCACTTTGATTATAATACCGACGACTACAATAAGTAATAAGGCGTAACCAGATTGAAAAAAAACTAGTTAATATTTTATGTATATAGGCCTGGGCAGAAGGCAACCCCCTGCATATAGCGTAGCTGCGCAAATGGCGAGATTGCATAGGTTAGGCCGTGCTCATTCCCATGAAGGTGTAACACAAAGTTATCATTATCATACAGATCCCGATACAGATCACGGTAAGTTGCTTTGTTTTTAATTTATGTTAAGTATATTCATATCATACATGATCATTGAGATTGCATTTAATTGTCAAATATACTAACATTTATACCTAGAAATGCTTTTGCATATTGTATTGCTTATATATCAATGTAATTTTAAGATGTTCATAAGTGTATCTAAATTATGTAAATGTGTCTCCTAATTTTACAGATTAATTTAATTTTTTGGAGTATGTAGTTACTCAGTAATCTGCGTTGCGAATCTGGTAAAAATAACCATTTTAATTAAATAAGGCATGACATTATCTTTTGCCTCTTGGTCTTTTAAAGTTTATGCATTTGTAAGTAAAATACGCTCATCTATATTCCACTTAACACCAACCTTGTTTTATTTTCTTATACGTACTATTAGGATGATGAATTTTTGACCTCGACATTTTTGCAAATGTCTACGTTTTGAAGTCCTCTGATAACAAAAAAATAGGGTTATACCTACCCTCGTTATATCTATAAAGAATGCATAATTCGCGAGATTTTTAACGATTTTTCAATAAGAGTAGAAGTGATACTTCTGGTCAGAATTTTAAATTCCTTTTTCTACAAAAGTTGTTTAAAACTTAATTTGGTATAACTAAAGAATACAAACGTGCTAATAAGTTGAATTCTAGAAAGATTTTATGAAAAAAGCTTTTCGAAATTCCTACCAAAAGTAGGCCTTTTTGTCATATCGAAAAACGATTTTCTTCAAATATCCCACAAATTATGCATTCTTTAAGATTTATAAGAAATACAAAATTAATTAAAGCTCGAGGTGGAACAATTTTTGTATATAAAAACTTCAGAGTAACATACTCTTATCGAATAGCAGTTTTTGCGAATATCTCGTAAATTATACAATCTGTATAGATTTATTATTGATGCAGTATTTAGAACCGCCTTTGGAATAAGTTTTGTATAAAAATTCAAAATTCAGACCAAAAGTAACACTTTTATCAAACAGTATTTTTTTTTGCAAATATTTCTCAAATTATTACTTACTTTTATGCTCTTCGTTCCGTATAGAATGCATAATTTACGGGATATTTGAAAAACACTGTTTCTCTGTCAAAGTGAATGTATCCCATTGACAGAGACACCGATGATACGAACAAAATTCCTATCGAAGAAAATGAAAAACGACCTGCTTTAGAAGAAAGACAAAAAAGCATAAACAAAGAAACTAATAAAAAAAATCACAAAAGAGTTTAAAAAGTAAAGATATTAGTTTAAATTACGCTGATGCTTTGCGTAATGATACTTTCATGATGCCTACAAATATGGATGTTGATGGGTATACAGTGGTGTCGAAGAAAAGACGTACAAGAGTAATACATGGAGTAGCCCAGAGTTCATCTTTAAAGGGCGCGACTAGATATGCGTATTTGCATGTATACAGGCTGGAGAAGGGTACAGTGGTCAAAGTCATTTGTGACCACCTAAAGGATAATAAATTTGCCGATATAAAATGTGAACAACTAACAGCGAAGCATCCAGACCAGTATGCGTCTTTTAAGTTAGCCGTTCCGGTGAATATGGTGGAAGACGTAAAAAATCCTAATTTGTGGCCCCTGGGTACATGCATCAATCGTTTTTTATTGGATCTTGGGCGGAGGAAAGCAAAATTACTAGCAGCCCAATAGATAGACAAAAAGGCGTTGTGATACCTTCCAACAAAAAGGCGTTGGTGATATCTTCCAACCAACAGAAGAAAATACATTTGGACAGATAATAAACGGAGCCTTTCCCTTTACGTTACTGCACCAGAATATACAGAGTGTGAGGAATAAGGCTGACGAACTTCTGGTTTTTATTGAAGAATTAATTACAAAGGTGGATGTAATTGCGTTGACTGAGCATTGGCTGAGGCCTCGCGAGGATCTGTTGATTGATGGTTACGTCATGGCGTCCTCTTTTACAAGGACATCTCGGTGATGGGGGATTGACTTCGACGAACTTTCGTCTCTGAAACTAAAGAGCAAGGAACAGGTTTTAGAATGCAGCGTTGTTAAAATCAAGAGACATAAGTTGATTATAATCAATGTATATCGTCCGCCGTCGGGATGTATGGATCAATTTCTCCATATACTGGATGGGATTTTGAGCGATGTGTCGGTGAATGTTACTTACACGCTGGTTTTGTGCGGTGACTTTAAGAGACATCTGTACGGTTCAACAGCATATGCATTTACATGTAACTGAGCGCCAAAATATCTCATTATCCAACGAACCTGAACAAAATGTATTGTAAGATTTCGAAAATATACATTATTGGGTACAATTCACCCGGACCTTTTATTTAATATTCAGTTTCGTTTAATGACAATTAGATATCAAAGTGGAACGGTAAACAGCATAATCAATGTCCCATTTGAGTCTCCTTTTACCACCTTATAAATAATTCAAAACAAATTTGCTCCGGTCAGATTTAGATTTAGATTTATAAATGAACAACAAAAATATGTACATAGATAAAAAATGATAGTGAATACTTGGAATATCTCCAAAAGATAAAGCAAACCATATACATACATATACGAATTAAAAATTCATACATGCATGCATGAAATGGATGCACATCTGCCCCAGAGCTGGCATTACAGCAACCAACGCACAGACACAGTGTTTCAGTCTACTATGACTTCGTCAGTGTGCGACGTGGTCCGCTGCAATGCCTAAGAACTCTAAACCTCCAGTTTCTACGTCTGTTTACATGACGATGTCTATGAGAAAACCTCAGCGACATCTGTCATGCAAATGCATGATAACTAAGTTATCATGATAACTTAGTTATTCACAGTCGTTTTAGTTTCACTTTTGGATGTGTAGACCCCTTTTTTCGAAAATCAGAATTCTGACGGTTGTTCTAGGTTTATTCTTAATTTTTCAAAAGTATTTCAAAAAAAAAATCGTAATTGGCTGAGTTAATTGAAAAAGCGATTTTCTTACAGCCCCTCTTTTGCGAAAATTGAACTTCTGTTTCAGGTTGTTCTAGATTTGTTCGAAACGCTCTTCTAATACATCATAACCATGTCTCATATATTAAAAGATACTGCCAAAAAAGTATATCCAAAAGTGAGAAGTTAGCCCCTCTCTTTTTCGAAAATCTGATCGTTGTTCCAGATTGTTCTAGGTTTGTTTTCAAATGTTCCAAAGTATTTCAAAAAATAAATCGTAATCGGCCGAGAAAATGGCAAAAAACAATTTTTCGCTAGCGCCCCTTTTTTCGAAAATCGAAATTCTGACGGTTGTTATAGGTTATCCTAGGTTTGTTTTAGATTGTTGAAAAGTATTTCAAATAAAAAATCATAATTGGCTGAGTTAATACGAAAAAACAATATTCTTACTGTCCCCTTTTAGCGAAAATTGAATTCTGACGGTTGTTTCATGTAGTTGTAGATTTGTCTAAACATTTTTCTAATGCCTCAAAACCGTATCTCTTATAGGTATATCAAAGGATATTGCAAAAAAAAAACGAAATCCAAAAGTGAGAAGTTGGCCCCTCTTTTCGAAAATCTGAATTCTGACAGTCGTATCAGGGTTTTCTAGGTTTGTTCTAAATTGTTTCAACGTATTTAAAAAATAAAGTCGAAATTGGCCAAGATAATAGGAAAAAATGAGGTGTGGCCACCACACGACTTTCTTAGTCGAGGCGCGCCGCGCGCACCGAAATGGTAAGTAGGTGGCGTGGAAGTGGCGTGGTGACAACGTGGGATGTGGCAAATTTTTAACTAATGAAATCAGTTGCCATAGCGCCATATCGATGCGCGCTGTCGCATCTGATTTCACTCGTTTAAAAATTGCCACATGCCACGTTGTTACCACGCCACTTCCACGCCATCGCCACACCACTTTGGTGCGCGCCTCGACTTATACGTATGAGCGTTTCAAATCATACAATTTTAAACATTATTTTATACACAAATTATACAAAATCCTATTCTAAGTACTTCCAGTCTCTTAATAAATCTCTACAGGATACATACTTAATCAGATATTTGCAAAAAAATGCTATTCGCTAAGAGTAAAAGTATTACTTCCGGTCCGAATTTTGAATTTTCATTTATACAAAAAATATTTCAAATCCAATTCTAAATGCTTTTATACTCTTGACAAATATATATAGAATGCATAATTTGCGAAATATTTGCTTAAATCGCTATTCGATAAGAGTAAAAGTGTTACTTCCGGTCCGAATTTTGACATTTTCTTTATACAAAAGGTATTGAAAATTAAGTTCTAAATACTTTTATACTCGTAACGTACTTGTCTAAAAAGCATGACGCAAAAAACTGATTTTCGATAAGAGTAAAAGACCTACTTCCGGTAGGAATTTCGAAAAACTTTTTTAATAAAATTCTTCTCAAATTTAATTTTGAGTATATATGAATTCTTTGCAAATTTGTTTAAACTTGGTAGTTGACGAATAATTGGCAAAATTCGATTTTTTTCACTAAACTACTACTTTCGGTCTGCCGATTTTACTGAAAATCTAATCAGATCTCAAGGGGAAGATTATATTAGTAAATATAAATTTGAAATTGATACCTATAGCGGTTTGGCCGCTGTCGTGGTCACACACACAGACACACACACACAGAGAGAGACATTTTTTAAAAACCAGTTTTTCGGGGGACTTCAAAACGTGGACATCTGCAAAAATCTCGAGGTCGAAAATTTTCAACATCACAGTACTACGTACTGTTCCCGTTGAGAGTTAAAATGAAAGTAAATCACCATTAATTGTTCCGTGTGCTCAAGTGATAATTCTCTGTCACCGTAAATACATGTATACATTGAAAACGACCGTTAAAGTTTTTATAGCACCGGCACATTTATCCCCGGTTCGGAAAAATTATTTCTTTACCAGTAAACAAGTACACAATTGAAGAATTTCACGAAATAAATACTTGCATACAAGTGCCTTCACAAAATCATTTTTGACAGAAGATATCAATCCTTTGATACTCGATGAAGAGCATGTACGAAGGGCACCTTTTCACTTTTAATATTAATTAGCTAAATATCAGACCTGAGGATAAGATATGTGAACTGGCATAAATCTTAAAGTTTTAGTCTTAACATTGTAAATTTATAAATAAAGGTGTAAGAAGTAGAATGACATCAAACAGACAAATCAGAAGATTTTTTTGTTATTGTATATGCTAACTTGATTAATCAGTTGTATTTTGTTGACATTTCCATCATTTTCTGTTGCGAATAAACCACATGTTTTTGAAATTTCATCAGAACATGCTAACGTTTACTCCGTGTTAATTTTGTTCATGGCGATCAGTATATTATTTATTTAGGATAATATAGTTATTAAATATATCCAAATCTAGTTTCTGTATGATATATTTTCTGTTATTAAAGAATTATTTATATTTGCTTAAAAAGAACTTGTTGCTAATACTATGTTTGCTGTATATTTTATGCAACTTACCTAGCCTCTACTGTATCAAGGATGAGAGCTATATTTACATTTTGGTTTATTAAAAGCATGTTGTATTAACAGAACTTTGATATTACAGATGATGACGAAACTCAAGTGTCGGCAGTGTGAAAATATGTTGGATATTCCAAGTACTTGGCATATCTCCTACTTTATTGTTGAATACTCGTAACCCGTAATTTTATTAGTAGGTAGGTACTGAGGCAAGATACGAAGAAAAACTTTGACTTTGTCACTTTTAATGTTTATAGTATTGACTTATGATAAAATTTGCATATTTGTGTATCTCCCCTTGCCTCTAACGTATGTACCTGAATTATTGATCTTGCACTGAAGACGTTTTATTGTATCTTTTGTCAAGATGATCAAATTGCTGTATTATGTACATTTTAAATATATTTATAAATAATAAATTTATTTATGTAGCTGTGGATAGTATTTGTTTGATAATTTTTATCATATGTATATATTTTATACTTAAATTTTATTTAATTTTTTATTGGCACGAGAATTTTTTACTTTATTGAGTCATTCCAGAATTTGATTCACTCGAAAATGTTAATTTGCAGTGGTGGGTGTAATCCGAGTCTTGCATGTCTTTCCAAGAAATAATTTTTCTTATTATATCATTTCAAGAGGCTCACTACTACCACATAAAATATATTTATTAGTTACATCTATCTATATTAAATGGTACTACTTAAATATGTAAATTATTCATATCAGTGTATACATATTTTCTTTCAAATCAGTATTAAGCACTTATAAGAATTTTCTCTATTGACTCTCTAAACAATGTTGACAGCTATTATTACAATCATTTTCATATATTATCTAGCAATTAGAATTACTTGTAGTATACATCTCATAAGATGTTTCGTGAAATGATCATATCTTTGAAATTTTATTACTGGATTATTCAAATTGTACTAATACATTAAACCTGCTATCATTAGTCTGAACTTCTTTCAATTAGGTAAATTAAATAATTATCTCCTGTACTGACTCTTATGTAATAAAATAGGTATATATATTATCTAGATAATGTGATTTAACTAGTCGCTCAATGTGTACCGAAGGTCAAATATTTATGACAAATTTCAGTACAAAGTATTTTTGTAATGATTAACAAATTAGGAAGCTTGATTGATGCATTTTAGAAATTTCGTAAATATTAGGTCTTCTGGTATGTTTGATACTAAGAATGGTAATATTCTATATGTAATATATAATACATAAATCAGTGTAATAGTGTACAAAATTCCTTAATTTAATAAATATGTATACCATCTTAATGAATGTTTTTCTTTTCTATATTCTATTTCATACCAAAGGCTTTTCTGTATAATTACTAATATCCTTTGAAAGCAATGTGTATGTTTTATCACAGATAAGGAAAATAACATAGTCGATGTAATGTTTATAATTGGCAACAAATTTTGGAAAAAACCAAACGTTAGTTTAGGGAGAACGCACCAAGTTGAAGGAGGGGGAGTGTAAGTTTATAAGAATATTAGTGTCTCAGTCTCAGGGTTTGTAGTTGAATGTAGCAAAATTTAGGGTTTCTATTTTAATTTCTACTGCAATATTCTTCTTATATATATCTTTGACTGATATACAGATATACACGATATAATACATACAACTTTGTACAACTTTAACAAATTTTAACAGATATTTCATATCACTTGTGTCTGTGTTATTTTATAGGTCTTTTTTGACTTAAAATATCTACCCATTAGAAATAAAGAGTATTTCAAATATTGTAGATCACGATTATTTAATGTTTATATACAATACACAATTATGAAACCTTATTAATTGGTGTTTTTGAGTTTGAATTCAAATGTAATGTAGCATAAAGTTTATATCATTTATTATCACAGCTGTATCCAAAATATGTCTGGTAATACCTACATGTCAGGCTGATTCATTTTCGAAAAGACAGTAGGTTTAAATTTGACAATGCAGATAGATTTTGTGCATATTATGGACCTGGATAGAAAATAGAATCGGAACAGTTCTAACAGTTCTCGATGATGGGCTAGTATTTGAAATTCTGATAAATCCGGAGCATGCGTAATTGTCATTCGTATCAGCTTTCGCATTTTTCTGGTTATGTTTATCTTATTTATGTTGAACTTTAGAGTTTGGAGTTGTTGTAGGTTTGTTTTTAAGTTATCGTTCAAGTACCTATTTGTTTTTTATTTTATTTTGTGATATTATTAGAGTATTGGTGTGATTCGGTTCATCAAATCTATTTTTAATTTTTTTACAGTTTTTATTCACACCTATTATATCAATTTTGTAATAGCCAAAGTAAACAGCTATAAGTATGTGACTAAACATTAATTTCTTCAAATGGTGGTTTATTGTTTTAGAAATTACTTCATTGACTACCATGTTCTTAAGTCTAGCAAGTGATTGTTCCTCTAAGAATGAAGTGAATGTAATGGTACAATTATAGGAACTTGCGAACATGTGAAAAGTGAATTTATAATTATCATATATTCGTAGAGAAAGTGACATATTTGTTAAACTTAGACAAAATAGTATTTAATATTATGTAAACTAAACTTATAATTTTTGGTTTGATGTGTCCCCCTTGAGACTTAAGAAAAATAAAGGGAATTTGTGATATCAACATATTAGATATCCGAACAATCTATTATATGTATGTGTTTGTACCAGCCTGTTACGTCATGAAAATTATAATAAATTGCAAGTTAATGCGACTCCCAGACTTGTGACACAAAACGTTCAGAGTCTGATTGATGTAAGTACCAAATCATGTAGGTATTGCAATTCAAATTACCAAAAAGGCTTCAATTCTCCAAAATGGATTGAAAGAGTGTACTACTTCACAGATTAAAAAAAAGAAGAGGATTTGGTTTTGAACATTGAAAATGTATTGTAATATATTTGTTTAAATTCATCATGATTGTTGATTTTATAGTTATGTAATACATATTTATTAATGTGTGTGTGCATTTGATGCACGTACCAATTATTAATAACAGCTTGTATTAAAAATCCTTGTACATTTTTCAAAATTTTGTAATGGATATTTCTGATAAACCGGGTAAATAGGTTTATCAGAAATATCCATTACAAAATTTTGAAAAATGTACTTCTGAACAACTTCATTATTTTTTAAATCCTGTCGTAATTTTGAGATGTAACATTTAAATGTTCATTACGATTGACATTTGTCCACCAGTTTGGTGTTTTTTTAATAAATGCAGAAATATCCATAACAAAATTTAGAAAAATGTATTTCTTATAAACAACTTTTTCACTACTTTTTAAATGCTGTCGCAATTTTGGTGGTTAGATGCAGATGCAGTAACATTTAAATGTTCATTACGATTGATATTTGTCCACCAGTTTGGTGTTTTGTAATATATAAATATATTGCTTATATGTATAAAAAATGCAGAATTATCCATTACAAAATTTAGAAAAACGTATTTCATATAAACAACTTTTTCATTACTTTTTAAATCCTGTCCCAATTTTGGTAGTTAGATGCATTAGCTATTTAACGTTCATTACGATTGATATTTCTTCCAATAAGTTTGGTGTTTTTTTAATATTACTATTACTAATGTTGGTAGTATATTATAAGTTTCCCTAAAATTCCAATTTTAAAACTTTTCGAACCGTTCTAGAACCAGTATTTGGCCGGACATGCGCATTATTATCAGAACTACTAATTCTAGAACGGTTCCGGAACTGTTCAGAACTGGAGGTTCGAACAAACCTACTATTGTGTGTCTCACTTTATTGAATATTTTGTGGGACTCGTTTTTATAAATATTAGTTTTAATAACTGCCTACAGCAAATAATCGAGAGGAGATCTGATCGGTCATTCAACAACTCCATCACTTTGAATCCGATAGTCGCATTCAGAATACGTAAATTTGGGAGCGGATTGGTAGCACACACTTCTCCATGAGCTCTCCCCAATGTCAATAAAAGCACGTTGGTTGCTATAATAACGATGTATTAAGAACATATCCCACGGCTTAAATATATATTTAAGTAGCCTTGTAATACTAGTTTTGGAACTATGATAATTTGAAGCTTTCGTTATTTGTTTATAACTTTCTTCTGTGTATACTGCTGTTAATAATTTTGTTTTGTTAGGGATCTCTTTATGCTACCAAAAATGACGTCCGATCTCTAACAAACTCTGCCCTCTTGGAGCAGAGTAGTAGACACGGGTATATCGATTTATAAATGTTTTAGCAAACTGTTTAGTAGCTGCCAAGTTAACAGACGTGATAGCAAGCGCGGGGTTTGACTTATTTTTGGTGTTGAAGGCGAAACCCTCATGGGACCCCGAGATCTTATTCTTTCTCGGGGAGTTTGAGACTCTTCCTCACTAAAACCCCTCGTGTCAACGGCCACCGGTATCGCCTTCCGGCATTCTTCTGGACGCTCCCTACCCTTCCCGTCCTTATCTTTTTGTTTTCTCCTCTTACTCCTTTGTCTTTATATCTTCGTGACTACTTCTGCCACACCATACCATCCTTCCTGATCTCGCAGCATTGTCGGTACGATATTTTCTCCTGTCAGTTTACCGCCCAGTCGCAGCTCCTACATCTTTCTTGTTTCCGTTCATTGTTGGTTTATTGGCGTGTGAACTAGGTAAACTTATTATTAAATTATAGCCTACTCTTTTCTCCATTTATTGATATATTTTGTATCTGTGGTTATTCAATATTTCTTACTTTATCTGCAATTTTTCTTTATATGTATGTATATGAACTCGTATACATATATTTACTCATAATCTTTTTCAACATGTTTCCTTTTTTTTCCTTTATCTTCTTTCAGTCAGTCATAAAAATAGGCACTTCTTGCTTTTTTTTCTTTTCTTTTTATGTATATCCTTTGTAAACACATATATTTATTACCGTTTGGTCCTGTCTTGTTTGTCTTGAAGTCGTCGCGACGGACCCCGCTGACTCAGAAGAGTATCCCTTGTACTTTTTCCTTATTTATTTATTTATTTATTTATTTACTGATCTGTAACATGAATTGCTCGTGCTGTAATGCTGTGATCGCCAAGGATGATCCTTCAATTAATTGCAGTGTATGTAACAAAAATTTTTAAAACCACTTGTACTGAGGCGACGAGGTCTGATTTGAAGAGATTTGGACCTACCACTGGTATTTTCTGGTCTTGTAAGGACTGTAGGGGCCTTGACTTGCGATCTCTCATATTAACGTTACAAGAAGATATAAAAAACTTAAAGTTGGCAGCCACGGCTCCTGTTGTGTCCACCGCCGAAGCTCTGACTAAGTCTGACGAAATCATACAAGAGGTACTTGAGCGCGAACGTCGTCGAAGGAACATCATTGTCTACGGTATGGCTGAATCAAAATCGAACTCTCAGGAGGAGCGAATGGATGCAGATCTATCTGCTGTGCGTGAGGTGTTTCGTTATGTGGGTGCTGCTGTTCCCGAAAATATGAAGCCTATTAGACTAAGCAAAATCGATCCCACAAAAGCTGTTTCTAAGAGACCTATTAAAATCTCCTTTTCGTCTTCTGATACTGTTTCTATCCTGTTAAAGAAATCTAAACTACTAAAAAATTGTACTGAACATCCTGGCCTTTGTCATTTCTGCTGACCGGACTCCATTTCAGCAGAAATTATTCAATGCAGTAAAAGCTGAACTTACTGAACGTAAATCTAAAGGAGAGGAGAACCTTAGAATTAAATATGTAAATGGAGTGCTAAGGGTTGTTGTTATTTCGGAAAACTAACTCAGCCCAACAGAATCTGTTGTTTGGAGATGTATTACCAGATTGTTCGCGGCTTACGTACAAAGACACATACTTTTCTAAATGCGATTCTTTCTTCTCACTTTGACATAATACTACTTACCGAAACATGGCTTACCGACTCCTTCTCCAGCGGCGAGCTCTTTCCAACTCATTATAATGTCTTCAGATGTGAACGTGATCCAATAATTACCGGCAGATTGTTGGGCGGCGGCGTGCTGGCTGCTGTTGGGGATTCCCTTGCTTGTGTATCTGTTGACACCACTGTGTTTAGGCGGCTCACACAACAGGTGGACGTATTGGTTTTGAGAATTACTCTGGGCCTGAAGCAACTTCATGTTGTCCTTGTTTATATACCTCCGGATCTTAACTTGCATTTATTTGAAGAATTTTTTGAATTACTTGAGATATTTATTTTGGATAAATCTGTTTTACTGGTGGGCGACTTTAACCTGCCGAATTATGCGGATCCTGCGAATGCTGATGCCAAATTGAATTCATTCCTGCTATTTCAAACATCTACAAATCTTATTCAATTTAATTATGTCTTAAATCCTCACGGTCGAATGCTTGATTTGGTATTATCAAACTGTGATTATCTAATTGGAATTAAACGTGACTCACTACCACTTGTCTCAGAAGATACTTATCATCCTGCTTTGAGTATAAGTTTCACATATAGATCAATTTCAAAATGTCCAGCTTTTATATCTAATCATAACAAAAGATACAATTTTTATAAAGCCAATTACAATAATCTTTATTCAGATTTCTTACATGCTGACTGGTCCATTCTAAAAAGTTGTACTGATGTTAACGAGGCAGTACATGAGTTTTATGGAATAATTTATGGCATTCTCGACTTGTCGGTGCCTAAGTCAGTTGGAAATTCTAATTCTTTAAAATACCCACCATGGTTCACTGTTGATATAAAAAATGAGTTATCAGTTAAGAAGTATTATCATGTAAAGTGGAAAAAAACCGGTGACATGTATTTTAGACGAGAATTTGAGAGACTAGTAGAATTCCAAGTAAACTTAATGATTCCGTTCAGGAATATAACACACCATCTGCCATTGTTGATGCCTTCGCATTAGCTTTCTCTGGTGCTTTCGTGCATGGTGGCGTAATTGATGACTTACCTGATTCGCTGTCTAATTATCCGTTGGTGCATGTCTCGGATATCGGCCTTGAAGAAGTCATTCGGCATTGTAAACGACTTAAAAATAAATCTACTTCAGGAAATGACAACCTTCCTTGTTTTTTGGTGAGGGACTGTGCTACTATTTTCGCTAAACCTTTATGTGAGATTTTCAACTTAGCTCTACGCACGTGCGTCTTTCCGGATGATTGGAAGATTGCGAGGATCTGTCCAGTTTTTAAAAAAGGTGACGCTAACAACCCCAACAACTACCGCCCTATTGCCATTATCCCTGTTTTTGCAAAGATATTTGAATCAATTATTAATGAATGAGTCGTCTTTCTCACCAAATCGTGTATGTCCTTCCACCAGCATGGATTTACATCAAGAAGATCAAGAAGAATCACCAATTTAACCACATTGTCCCAAGAAATAGCTGAGACGCTGGACATGGGTGGACAATTGGATGTGATATACACGGATTTCTCAAGTGCCTTTGACAGCATTGACCACTTAATATTGCTCCGCAAACTGAGTTATTTGGGCTTCGATAACGCACTAGTCTGCTTTTTTAAATCCTACCTGTCAAACCGTCAGAACTATGTCTATTATAATCGCTTCAGATCCCTTCAGTATGTGTCATCATCTGGTGTACCACAGCGGCCCACTCTTCCCGTAGCAGGGTTTGACTGCAAAGGTGATACGGCAACACAAGGTCAACGGTGGAAATGATGGGAGAGGTCATTTATTTCATTTACCTTTTATATAAATGAGAAAGGAGTGATAGACTCGTAACAAAAGAAAGCTGTTACACACTGCTGGAGCAGATATTCAGGATACGTATATGAGACGTTGTCGCAGGAGGAACTAGAAGAAGGTATTTGAGTAAACCAGAAAACACTAGATGCATATTTCATGCCCAAATCTAACACTGAATACGAGATTAGGAAAATTGAACGGATATGACAAGAAACAGTAGATTGAACCAGCAATTAAAACATTGCGGCTTTGCAGCAGTGGCGACGGCTGAGTACGTTTTGGCGGGGCAGTTACATAGACAAGACTTATTCGTTTATTATCGGTGGTTTGCTAGGTATCTGGGAGTATATCGCCGATAAAAAATGAGGTGTGGCCACCACACGACTTTCTTATACGTATGAAAGTGTTACTTCCGGTCCGAATTTTGAAATTTCATTTATACAAAAAATATTCCAAATGCAACTCTAAATACTTTTGTACTCTTCATAAATATATATAGAATGCATAATTTACGACATATTTGCAAAAAATCGCTATTCGATAAGAGTAAAAGTGGTACTTCTGGTCAGAATTTTGAAATTTTTTTTATACAAAAGATATTTAAAAGTATATTCTAAGTACTTTTATACTCGTAATGTACCTGCCTAGAAAGCATGACTTGCGAGATATTCGCAAAAAACTGATTTTCGATAAGAGTAAAAGACCTACTTCCGGTAGGAATTTCGAAAAACTTTATTAAAACAATTTTTCTCAAATTTAATTTTGAGTACATTTGAATTCTTTATAAATTTGTTTAAACTTAGTAATTGACGAAATATTTGCAAAATTCGATTTTTTCACTGAAGTAAACTACTACTTCCGGTCTGCCGATTTTGCTCAAAATCTAATCAGTTCTCAAGAGGGAGATTATATTCGTAAATACAAAATTTGGATTTGATATCTACAGCGGTTTGACCGCTATCGTGGTCACACACAGACAGACACACAGACATTTTTTAAAAACCACTTTTTTGGTATCAGGGCACCTCAAAACGTGGACATTGCAAAAATCTCGAGGTCGAAAATTTTCATCATCACAATACTTCCTTATACTACGTATAAGAAAGTAAAAACGAATCAGTCTTTGCTATGTAATTGCCCCGCCAAAACATACTCACCAGCCGCCACTGCTTTGCAGATGTAGATAGCGAAATATAGTCTCAGATTATTGACAAATGTAGATCTAATCACTTGGGAAGGTTAATCGACACATAAGGAACATTGAAAGAAGCAATAAATTTGCTCGAATTACGAAAACCAGTGAAAGAAAGGCATGCAGCTTAAACTTTAAACTCGTTTACATCTATCAATTTTAAGTTCTATTTCTAGAACTCGGTTCACATTGATGCGAAATCCGGTGTTTACATCTGCCATTTCTAGTTCAATTTTAATTGCTTATAATAGACACGAGTAAGTTCCATAAATTTACAGATCTAAAATAAGCTTGAAATGAAAGTTAATAAAATCAAGAATAATGACTGGAAACATACAAAACAGGAAACTAAGTAAAAAAATAGGTCATTTTAGTGACAATAAGTACCCAGGCATGTAAACACAACAGTTCATCGATATGTTGAAATTACATATAAATATCTTACTGCTTCATCAGATGTACTTTCCGAATTAGCTCGATATCGCAAAAGGAAGGATTTTATACCAAGTAATATATTCTAAAATCTTAGTTGACGCTAATAACTGATCACTGCTCAGGTCAGATTACTGGCAAGTTGACAATAGCAATGTTAGTTCTCAAATCTCAGAATCTCCTACCAGAAGCTATAATTACATTCTTGGATTCTGGATCGAAATCGCGTCCTCGTTTCTGCTTCTATTGCCGACGTTTCCTCCAATACCCTAAGAGACGTCTTCAGACCTTTTACTGCTGTGATAACCTGAAACAGACAAACGTATTTTGGCAGATGGATGATTTATATTCTATTTAGTGTAGCAGTTCAGTATGTTGTGGTTGAGCTGTTTGTATGATGGACTTCTAAGTGTGATGGAGATAGTAACCTTCGTCACGGTTCAGGTTGTTAGTATGTCTCTGGATTTCGATGGAATCGCGGATTTTGCGGTTGTTATAATGGGAACCTCTGGAGACGATTTTTTGCAATTGAACTGAATCCGGTTGTCAATCTGGGCTCAGTCAGTGCAGACCAGATCGCCTGCAGCACTCATGCTGGAAACACGAGTGTTGGCCGATCGCTTGGTCTCGCTAACAACACTGCTGCACGAACATGGAACCCCCGCTAGGATTCAAGAGGTTGCTTGTCTTTGACAAACGAAGGGAAGTCGAATAATTTGGAATGGGATTTATTTTAAGAACAACTTTCCAGTGAATTAACCGGAAATTATTATTGACCGGACGTACGGGGCCGAAATTACGACTGACAAAAGAAAGTTTACTCGATTTGAACTACAGAATGAATAAATAATAACGTATTTTGTATTTTATAGATCACCACCCACTTGTTATCCAATTATATAAATAAAATTGAACATTTTTTAAAAATATAAAATTTCAATAGTGCGCCGCTCGTGGGGGATGAGTCATCGGCCTCTCGTGCCCGGTCTGTAGTAATTATTATGTAATTTTTTGTACCTAGTTATGTGTATCTGTAGAATATTACCGCACTAGCTTAGAAGCTTCAACCACAAACTTGGGCTATCACTATAAATTAGGTATACTGATGGCCTACGTTTGTGGTTGAATCTGTGAACTTTGCCTGCTGTAAGCTATCCCATTAGGGATAAGCATCAATATACTAATTTTTGGGATGCAATGGGATATTCGAAGGAAAGATAAATCTACATCATTTTTGGTTCGAATTTTCGACATTTTTTATACACAAATATATTTGGGATTATGCACGATTGATTTTAAACTACTAATTTGGATTGTTCCACTTACATTAATACTTCAGGGTGCTAGAGACATGTTGGTAAATACCGTAAGGTTAAACCTTCCTTTTTGAAGTACCAGACGATCGAAGTGAACAGTAAATGAATGTAGAGTAAACGTCAAATTAGATGGCGAGCGGTGGGATGCGCCGTACTCGTCTTTAAAAACGCGTACGCCCATTTACTGAAGTAGTATGTATGTAAAACCAAATACAAAGCTTCCCACTATCTCTAATGCTGCGCGGACTTACTCCCACCGCTCGCCATCTAATTTCGCGTTTACTGTATCTATATAATTTTTCGTTCATAAAATTTGAAGAACCTGCTGATGAAAGTGCACAGTAAATAAATGTATATATATAATAAAACACAAGTGTATAGATTCTGAAAGTTATCAAAACTACTGTTCTCACCAATAGCTTATCGTAATAATAGCACAGACTAAACAACCCAGACTGGCAACTACTTGAAAAAAAAATATCCAAGATCTTCTATCCTTGTCACACATCAGTGAACTTGGTACGAAGATGGCGCTAGCAGCATATTGGCGCGGAATTTGAAATGAACTTGTTTTTAGAATACGCTTATTAAATACGTTATTTATGTAACAGAAACATACACAAAAGTTACTAAAACTATGGTAATAAACATTACTTACTGTAACAGTTATAGCCATAGTTTGAGCATCTTATGTGTAATTTTGTGGTGTTACATATTAAATATGTGATACGAAATATAAATATTAATCTTTTACTTACATGTATTATAACATCGCTCTTACGGTGACCTATTAGACACAATAAACTTCTAAGATTAAAAGAAATATAATAATCAGGTGAAAACTGTCAAGGAAAACATAGGGATATAATAATAATAGTTTTTATTGATACATATACTTATACATTACACAACCAGTAACGAGAAGACAAAAATAATACAAATCTTGTAATATAATATAATATGATGACTAAGAAATTTTGTAATATGCATATTTAAAGCACAACTTTACAATATTTATACTCACTAGTCGATATTTGCAGGAAACCTGTGCATTTTGTTAACTTCATCGTGCCCAAACCCGCACACTAAACATTTGGACACCGTATTTGTATCAACATATAATTAATACGATGTACGGCAAAGGATTGCAAAAATATGTCAAACGTGTCAAACTTGAAATGTAGTTTTGAATGACATATAACCACAGCATAACAAACATTTCAATTGACACTAGCGCCATCTCATCTCCAAGTTCAGTGAATCTGACAAAGATGGTAGAGTATTGAAATTTACGTTTGCTAAACAAGGATGAGTACTCTGGATAAAATCTAGGATTAAGTTGCCGGTCTGGATTGTTTAGTCTGTGATAATAAAGTGGTTATATTAACTGCGAATTAACTCAGTGTCAGTAACATTGTGTGCATGAAATATTCTCTAATTAGAGGAACATTTTTATTTGCACAGATATTTGTCCAACAATTGCCAATTGCTCACCTTTAACTTTATCTCGAGACAGGAAGGATTGTTTCGTCACTTTGACAGCGAAAAAAGTTTATTTTCACGTGCTTTCACTTTTAAATCGGCAAAAAAGTTTTTTACCTTTGGTTGACCCGACAACAATTTGTGTTTGCTTGTTATGTCATAAAACCATTCATTATCAAAATAAAATGTCAAAGTCGACCCAGCGGTAAGCTTTGCGTGTTGTCTTTGGTTGACCTGACATCAGTTTCTGTCAGTATCTTTATTTTATCAACATAGTGTTTGTTGTGAAGTGTTGAATAGTATTTTCAGATAATATAATTACTATGTAATAAATGTTGCAGTAATTGTTTACACATTTAGTAAATTATTTTATCGCCAACCGTCAGTAAAGTGATGCGTTACCATAGCGTTTTGCGGAGGTAAAGAAACACTTTATCGTACTGTACAATAAAGTACTTTACCTGCCGCTAATATCTGTCAGCGTAGCATGACTGATGACTTTTAAAAATAAATCGTTTGTCACTGTCATAAACTGTCAAAAGTTATTATATCTTTATTTCTTAAATTAACAATTTTAACGGTTGGCGATAAAATTTTGTATGCACCACGTCAGTAAAGTACCTTTACCGAACTCGTCTGTTACTCGCCGCGCTCGCTTCACTCGCTTGGCTCGTAAACCAGACTCGTTCGGTAAAGTATCACTTTACTGACTTGTTACATAAATAACTATTACCGAAATACATTCGAGCTCTCCTTTTATTTCCGGATAAATTTTCCATTTTCAAACTTAAATTTAGTTGCTAAATGGTAACTGGACTCAACAAATTACATTCTCGATAAAACGACTCGTCGTTTTATTTAGGTGGCAATAATTCATATTAGGTTTAGTGTAAAAATCAGTAGCCATTTTTGCTATAGGAGTTTCAACATGTACCTCCTTCGTCGATTATTAAAGTAAATAAATGTAGTTAATAAAAATCTGGTTTTGATATCCTTGGCCGAGCTCATGGGTAATTTATTTGCAATTATATCATTAACGCGATGTTCGTTAATAATTGTCTATTTACTAATTCAATTTTAAATTAGCTTTTCTGTGTTTGGTTGCATTTTTGATTATTCTCCTTGATTTATCTTTCAAGCAAAACTACTCCTTGAGAGTCGGAGCTGTGTTTTTCATATATTAGGTCATGAATTGCTTAAGACGTCCTGCCAGTGGCGGCTGCTGCAGGGAGGGCAACGGGGCACTGCCCCCTGTGACAAATTTCCCCATGACAAATTTCTTTTAATAGATACATTAATTATAAATACCTAATTTATATGTAATTTTTCTGATTTGTTTGATAACAAATATGTTTTCGGAAGTAACAGTCCGTCTTTTCAGCGCGTTTAAAAATCGCAGTCTGACGTACGCTCCGAGGCATCTCGCGCGACTGCCCCGTGAGATCCCGTCTGTATTGGAAATCGAGCGATGAAACTGGCGCGGGTAGCGCGCAGATATACGTCAGCGGTGAGGCACTCCTCTATGATACCGCGTGGCTCAGTATGTAATATATAGCGGTGAGTGTATGTTGTAATTTCTATCTATGCAAATGCAACTATGAATTGCGTTAGTAACACAATAACACACTGAGCTATGACATTAAGACAGAAAACTAATAAAACCGTGACGAGAAAATTCAACAGAAGCTCTTACAGTTTATCAGTGGGTGTAATGTGCAAAATGCTTTTTGCTATTTCGGTGCTATAAAGTTCACATTACGACACCCGTTTTGGTTGCAAAACTATTACTTTATCGCACACTAATTTTGTTGTTTTGACGTTGGTAAAAAAAAAATGAGGTGTGGCCACCACACGACTTTCTTATACGTATGAGCGTTTCAAACTATACAATTTTAAGAATTTTTTTATACAAAACTTATTCAAAATCCTATTCTAAGTACTTTCATTCTCTTAATAAATCGCTATAGAATGCATACTTTGCAAGATATTCGAAAAAAAGTGCTACTCGCTAAGAGTAAAAGTGCCACTTCCGGTCAGAATTTTGAAATTTCATGTACACAAAAAATATTGCAAATTCAACTCTAAATACTTTTGTACTCTTAATGAATATATATAGAATGCATAATTTACGACATATCTGCAAAAAATCGATATTCGGTAAGAGTAAAAGTGGTACTTCCGGTCCGAATTTTGAAATTTTTTTTATACAAAAGATATTTAAAATTATAATTTAAATACTTTTATACTCGTAATGTACAGCTGCGGCCACCGAAATGTACACGATACTTTAGTATATTACAGCAAAAAGTTTTAATTTTGTTTCGAATTTTGAACATTTTCTGGTCTGCTGCATAATGTATGAAACATTTACAAAAAAACTGTTTTTTGATAATAGAAAAAGTTGAGGAATTTTGAAAATTTTAATTTTATTCTAAAATTCACTTCTACATAATTTGGTAGTGTATACAATTCGGTGGCCGCAACTGTACCTGCCTAGAAAGCATGACTTGCGAGATATTCGCAAAAAACTGATTTTCGATAAGAGTAAAAGACCTACGTCCGGTTGGAATTTCGAAAAACTTTAAGATAATTTTTCTCAAATTTAATTTTGAATACATTTCAATTCTTTATAAATTTGTTTAAACTTAGTAATTGACGAAATATTAGCAAAATTCGAATTTTTCACTGAAGTAAACTGCTACTTCCGGTCTACCGATTTTACTAAAAAAACTAACCAGATCTCAAGAGGGAGATTATACACGTAAATACAAAATTTGGAATTGATATCTACAGCGGTTTGGCCGCTATCGTGGTCACAGACAGACAGACAGACAGACACACACACACACACAGAGACATTTTTTTAAAAACCACGTTTTCGGTATCAGGGGACTTCAAAACGTGGACATCTGCAAAAATCTCGAGGTCGAAAATTTTCATCATCACAATACTTGCTTATACTACGTATAAGAAAGTAAAAATGGAACCAAATTATATTTAAATGTCAAAATGTAAGCCTTTAATGAATGTAACAAACATGTGCAATAGAAGTTGTACAAAGAATAAAAAGCACGCATGCTAACATTTTATTTACTAATTAACAATATAAATTGTTAAACAGAGTTGATGATAAGATTTCTGATGCTACTATTGAAATTTACTTCCAATGTTGAATAGTGCAACTATTATAAAAGTTTGTTTTTGATAATATGTCGAAATTATGTTGGCGAAAGATTTTGTAAATTGTCTTCTGCTATTTTGCGAATCTCTAGGGGCGCGCAATTATTTATTTCGACCTTTCTGTTGATAATTTGAAATAATTTATTGCATAAATCAGTCTGAATTTTAATCATAATTACATATAACACTGCCTATATTCAAATATTTAAAATGTTCACGAAGTAGGCCGAAGAAAACTTCACCGATATTCCGAAGATGTCCGAACACAAACGAAGTTTGCCGAAGCCAAGGCAAGGCCTTCACCGACATTCCGAAGACGTCCGAGCCCATACGAAGTTGGCTGAAGTCAAAGGAAGGGCACCACTGACATTCGGAAGACATCCAAACTCGTACGAAGTTACAGTTTCCATAGACGTTCTAACCATAATTACATATAACACCACCTATATTCGAATATTTAAAATGTTCGAACGAAACATGTTAAGCGTTTTTGAAATTTTAATAACCAAATAGAAAAAATAGTATAAAATACACGTTTCATAACACATTTTGCACACTTGTTCTTGTTCTTAACTTAAACGCGTGCGCAAAAATCGTGTGTTATGAAACTTGTAGTTTAATATACTATTTTTTGTTATGTGTGCTTAATTAGGAATTCTCCACAAAGCGACCCTGTCTGGACTTCTAACGGTAGTAGGGATTTAAAACACTTTGGTGAGAAAGTAAAAAGACATAAAGTAAGTGAAAAACATCTTAGTAACGTGATAGAATCACAGACTAAACAACCCAGACCGGCAACTACTTGAAAAAAAAATATCCAAGATCTTCTATCCTTGTCACACATCAGTGAACTTGGTACGAAGATGGCGCTAGCAGCATATTGGCGAGAAATTTGAAATGAGCTTGTTTTAGAATACGCTTATTCAATAGGTTATTTATGTAACAGAAACATACACAAAAGTTACTAAAACTATGGTAATAAATATTACTTACTGTAACAATTATAGCCATAGTTTGAGCATCTTATGTGTAATTTTGTGGTGTTACATATTAAGTATGTGATATACAAGGTGTGTATAAATTGGCGGACCCTCTACACGTGGCGACATTCTTGGTCAAATTTTGAGTTAAAAGTCCTAATCCTAAAACGATGTGTCAGGCTTCCTTTGTCTTCAGAATGAATTTGAAAGAAACATACATTTGGCAACATTGAATACGCATGTGCTAGTTATAATCTTCGGAACATTTTTACACGTCGTCATGTGAAGCTTACATTTTAAATTTAAAAAAGAAACAAACGAAATAAAATTGGTTTCTTAGATTAGATATTTATTACGAAAATATTACAAAGTTTAAAATTTTTTTGATAATATTGACTAATTTTTGTACATCTTCTTGATAGAAATCAATGTAATTATTACCTACATAATTGTTCGAATTGAAATCCATTAGTTTGTAGACATAGCTGCAATCTTTGTGGTATCGTTTGTACTATTCGCTCAAGTCTTTCTGGTGTGATTTCTAATACTGCGGCTTCAATTCGGGCTCTAACTTCGTCAGCGTCCTGTGGAGGTGTAGCGTAAACTTTACCTTTAATGAAACCCCAAACAAAAAAATCTAATGAATTGAGATCGGGGGATCTCGCAGGCCACAAAAGGGGACCGCCACGACCAATCCATCTGTCTGGGAAGTGTTCAGTCAACCAGTCTCTTATATTACGAGCAAAGTGCGCAGGAGCTCCATCATGCATGTAAATCATATTACGGCGTACGTTCAGCGGTATCTCATCAATAACTTGTTCTAAAACATTTAAATATTCACCGGCATCTAGGCGATTTGGTAAATAAATTGGTCCAACTACCCTGTGGTTTATTATACCCAGCCAAACGTTAACAGAAAACCTTCTTTGGTGACCGTATTCGCGAAATTCATGTGGATTTTTCTTAAAAAGCAAACGCACTCTACGAGTTTTCAGTACAGACTATTTATTGAAGTATACACAAAAGTACATGTAATGAGTAGAGGGCGCTATTCAAAATTTAAAATTTGACATCATTCTAACACCCCCACTATGTCAAACATTACAAATTTGAGTTAAACCTAACATTCTTAAAAACTCACAATGTTTAACAGAGTTTAAACCTTTCGTTAGTAGATCAGCCGGCATCTCAGTAGTTGATAAATATAAAATTTTTACAAGTTCTTTTGCAACAGCTTCTCTTACAAAGTGATGACGAACATCAATGTGCTTAGATCTTTTGTGATACAATGGATTAACAGTTAATTTCTGAGCACTTTGATTGTCATTGAATAAAATAACAGTATTCAAATTCCCTGTCAAGTCAAATAATAAATTCCTTAAATATATGGCTTGTTTGGAAGCTTCAGATAGTGCCATGTACTCTGCTTCGGTACTAGACAAAGCAACCGTTTTTTGCTTAACACTTTCCCAGGAAACTGTAGAATCAGAAAGCCTAAACACAAAGCCTGTATAAGACCTTCTATCGTGAGTATTACTTGCCCAATCAGCATCTACAAAACCCTCTAATTCTACTTTCCCTTTTTTAAATTCTAAACAATAATTTTTAGTTCCCTGTAAATATTTCAATATTCTCTTAGCACATTTCCAATGACTATCATTATAGCAGTCATTGAATTGGCTTAAGAAACTTACACTAAATGCTATATCTGGCCTAGTTAAAACTGATAAGTACATAAGGCTTCCAATTAATTGTTGATAAGGTTTATTACTAACACATTTATCATTATCATCAAGACTTAAATTAGTTTCTAATGGAGTACTGATTGGTTTACAATTTACCATATTAAACTTTTGTAATAACTGATTTATGTAATTTTCTTGGTCCAAAGTTATAATTCCTTTATCTTTATCTCTATTTATTCACATTCCAAGACATTGCTTTGCTTCCCCTAAATCTTTAATTTTAAAGTTCAAACTTAATTTATCTTTCAAGAAATTTGTTTCATTTACATTATTTGAAAAAATAAAAAAGTCATCTACATACAGGGCAATTACAGTTATCTTATTGTCTTTATTTTTTATATATAAACAATGTTCTAATTCTGACCTTTGATAACCCAAATCTGATAAAATTGTATCCACTCTATTATACCAAGCTCTGGAGGATTGCTTGAGTCCATAAATTGCCTTTTTCAACTTACAAACCTTATTTTCATTATTTTCAACAATAAAACCCTTAGGTTGCATCATAAAAACATTTTCCTTTAAAATGCCATTTAAAAAGGCTGTTCTTACGTCGAGGTGAGTTATGTTCAAATCTAAGTTAACTGATAATGCAATTAATAGTCTCAATGTTGAGTGCCTGACCACTGGTGAAAAAGTTTCGTCATAATCATTTCCACGCTTTTGTGTAAAACCTTTTGCAACTAATCTTGCTCTGTATCTAACACAATTATCACTTCCGAACTTTCTCTTGAACACCCACTTACACTGCACTATAGTTCCCTTTTCTGGAGTGTCCACTAAATCCCATGCCTCATTCTCTTGAAAGGACTGGATTTCCTCCATCATCGCCTGCTTCCACCTCTCACTATCTGGTCTCGACAGTGCCTCTTCGAAAGTAACTGGATCGCTTTCCAAGTCTATGCAGTCTGTAGTACACATGTAAGTTACATATTCATTGAACAATTTTGGTTTCGGTTTTCTTTCTGATTTTCGTGTCACAGGTTCTTCTTGAATGTCCCTCGATTCATCTATACATTCTGTATCGACTTCCAGTTCCTTCTGTTTAACTTCCCCCACTGAATTCACTATGCCTTCATCTTCTTCTTCAGTGTTTAATACAATCTCTATTTGTTCTGATGCATCTTCTATAATCGTGACGTCTCTACTGGTAATAACAACATCTTTGTCTGGATTGTATAATCGGTAACCTTTAGTATTTTCACTAAATCCCATAAGAATCATTTTTTTTGCTTTCTTATCCCATTTTGTTCTCTTTGCTTTAGGTATCTGCACCATAACTGTGCTGCCAAAAATTCATAAATTATTAATATTTGGTTTCTTACCTGTCCATATTTCAAAAGGGGTTTTGTTTTCCAAGCCTGAAGCAACTGATCTATTTCTTAGATATACTGCAGTATTTGCAGCTTCTGCCCAAAATCTTTTTTTCAGTTTTGCATCAAACATTAAACACTTTGCTCGTTCCACTATCGTACGGTTCATTCTTTCCGATAGTCTATTCTGCTCTGGTGTGTAGGGGTTTGTCTTTTGGTGGATAATTCCATTCCGTCGTAGATACTTCTCAAATTCATCATTACAAAATTCTTTGCCATTGTCCGTTCTTAAAGTTTTTATTTTACAGTCCTTCTGATTCTCAACCATGCCTTTGAATTCCTTGAAAAAACCAAACACTTCATCTTTTGTTTTTAAAAAATATACAAAAACAAATCGACTAAAGTCATCTTCAAAAATCAAAAAATATTTTGAACCACCTATAGATTTAACCTCCATTGGTCCACAAACATCAGCATGTATAATTTCTAATAAATTTGTTGCTCTCGTACCTTTATGTTGGAATGGTAATCTGGTTTGTTTCCCCTGACAACACACAATACAGTTTTTTCTTTCAATGTCTGTCACATTTTTGCATGACATTCCATCTACGATGCCATTTTGCATTTTATTCAAATCATTGAAATTAATATGACCAAGTCTACGATGCCATATATCATTAGATACTATTGCTGTTGCTGCCAATAAACAATCCTGTGATTTTTCTACATTCAATCTGTAAACGTTTTCTACTAAATCAGCTATGCCTACTAAGACATTTTCCCTATTGAAAATTTTACAACCATTTGTCTCAAATTTCACAGTATTTCCAGTTTTAATTAACTGACTAACCGATAATAAATTTGTTGTCAATTCAGGAACACATAAAACATCCTTAACTATAACATCATACCTTTTATTGTGTACAACAGTGGTAATATTTACATCACCAATACCAGTCACTGGTGTTTTCATTTCATTCGCCAGCATAATTTCTTGTAAATTTGTCTGCACAGAAATATTTTCTATCCATTCTTTATTTACCGTCATATGTACACTAGCTCCAGAATCTATGTACCAGTCGTTTTTGTTGAATTTACCACCCATAAATACTACACTAAAAGCATTTGAAACTTTTCGTTTCGAAGCACTATTCTCAGGTCTATTTGGACATTTATTTTTAAAATGACCAAATTGTTTACACTGATAACATTTGACATTCCTAACAGTTTCTTCTCGATTTGCAGTACTACCAACTTTATTATTAGATTTACTATGCAAGTTTCTTGTTTTACCGATAAAAGCACTACCTGCTTTATCAACATTAACTTCCATATCTAATAATTTTGTTTTAATGCGATCGGTCGATCGGTCGTTATGTCAATGCCAGAATGTTCAATTGCCATTATCATAGGTGCAAATTTTTCAGGTAATCCTGCTAAAAGCAATGAGCCAACCCATTCATCGTCTATCTTAAAGCCGGTTCCTCTTAGCTTTTGAGCCGTTTCTACGATCTGGTTTACGTATGACGCCATTGTGTCACAATCTTCGAGGCGCGAAGTAAATTAATTTTTCTGGAAAAACCAGAATCATCGAATAATGACTTTAGCTTTTTCCACAATTCACCTGCATCCTTAGCCTCCTTTATGTGAACGTATAAAGGTGCGTCTATTGTTAAAATTAACTTCGCTTTTGCTTTAGCTACCTTTTCAGCGTCCGTTTCGGTTCCCGTGATGCAGCCATTTAGACCATCCAGTACGAGAAAATGTTCAACAGCAAACGCCCAATCACTGTAATTTTCTCTTCCCCTGAGTTTAGGTACATTCGAAATATAATTCACAGCCATTCTTGTACAACTCGTTATTAACCAGCACTAATTAAAACTACCTGGTTCCGCTGGGCCAATAACCTCTTAAAAAGCAAACGCACTCTACGAGTTTTCAGTACAGACTATTTATTGAAGTATACACAAAAGTACATGTAATGAGTAGAGGGCGCTATTCAAAATTTAAAATTTGACATCATTCTAACAATTTTCATTTGCCCAATGATGAAAATTATGAGTATTAAACACACCATCTCTGGTAAACATGCACTCATCACTCCAAAGAATACGTCTTAAAAAGTCACCTTCTTCCTGAATTCTATTTAAGATTGTATTGCAATAATTGATTCGAAATAAGTTATCATTTCCGTAAAGAGGCTGAACTTTAGAAACATGGTATGGATGAAGCAAGTTTTCTCGTAGAACCAAATGAACAGTCTTATTACTGGGAATATTTAGTGTAGAAGCTAATTGGCGGGTACTCGCAGAGGGATCTTCCTGTATTGTGGCTAGAACTTGCTCTTCTAGTTGCACGGTGCGCCTTTGCTTTGGAATAAACGAACCTGTTTCACGAAGTCGTTGGTTCAGCCTTCGAAATACATTTTTACTTGGATGCCTCCGATTTGGAAAACGCACTCGATATTCCTGCCCTGCCATGCTAGCATTTCCACGACAGAAACCGTATATCATGTACTACATACATATCGGCATATTCGTTGAACGTAAAATTCATAATAAACAAACAGAACAACTAGTAAACACGAAAACCCGAAAACTGATTAAAACTATACAAATAAACACGAAAAATAAGCAAGTGGAATGAAATAGGTAGATTACAAAGTGTCAGAATTTGACAGTAGTAATGTATTTGTTCTATAGAACAACATTAGGCTGCCTACTTATTGTTTTACAACGTTGTCAGATGTGTTTTTCGTCAAAATAAGTTAATAAACAAATATTAAAAACAAACTTTAAAATCAAAAAGAAAACTTTAACGAAAGGATAATAACAACAATTCTTCTTTCTTCTAAATTGTAGCTCTTTCTGTCAACAAATATCAAGTAATAATGCTTATTTAAAGACTGAAAGTCTGAACTTTAGGAACCTCGTGCAAAGATATGGAGCATGGTACAACATTTTCGTATTAGGATTTTGGACTTCGAATTTAACGAAGAACATCGCCGCGTGTAGTGGGTCCGCCAATTTATACACACCTTGTATAAATATCAATCTTTTACTTACATGCATTATAACATCCCTCTTACGGTTACCTATTAGACACAATAAACTACTACTCTATTTAAGATTAAGAGAAATATAATAATCTAATAATTGAAAACTGTCAAGGAAAACATAGGTACATATATAATAATAATAGTTTTTATTGAAACATATACTTATACAATAAAACATAATAAAATTAAATTACACAAAGAGTAATGAGTTATTTATACTCACTTGTCGAGATTTGCAGGAAACCTGTGCATTTTAACTTCACCCTGCCCAAACCCGCACACTAAACACTTGGACATCACATTTGTATCAACATATAATTAATACTATTTACGACAAAGAATTGCAAAAATATGTCACACGTGTCAAATTTGAAATGTAGTTTTGAATGACATATAACCACAGCATAACAAACATTTCAATTGACGCTAGCGCCATCTCATCTCCAAGTTCAGTGAATCTGACAAAGATGGTAGAGTATTGAAATTTACGTTTGCTAAACAAGGATGAGTAGTCTGGATAAAATCTAGGACTAAGTTGCCGGTCTGAATTGTTTAGTCTGTGATAGAATATTGTTTTGGGAAAGGTAAATACCTATAATGTGCCAGCTGAACACTGTATATAGATAGATTAAATATAACTCAGCACAATGAAAACGTCAGTAAAAACAGACATACTCTTGGAAAATTAATAGACTGCATTAAGTTTTGTGTCATGTTTGAAATCGCTTTAATGGGCCATGACGAAACACAGTGCGAATCCGGGGATTTTTTGTGGATTGGTTAATTTATTGGTAGGAATTGACAGCACCCACAAGTCTAATAAGAGAGTTTTTATGGGTTTGTCAAAAACCATTCAAAATGAATTGCTGGACAGTACAGTTTCTCGCACTTTGATTCTAGACGAAATTAACAAAGCCCATTATATCGCTATACGAGCAGACGAGACGACAGATTCGGCTACATTTTCCCAGTTAGCTTTTATAGTTCGATACGAATTGGTAATTTTGTATAATAGACCAGATTTTGGAACAGCTTCATCTGCTCTAACATTACTGTAATGTTTCTATGAAAATAATTTAACAACTACATTTGCCGAATCTGTGAAGCTATTGAAAATAATTTGCACCATACCAATGACAACAGCTGAAAGTGAACGGTGTTTTTCTACCTTGAAGAGAATAAAAACATTTTCTCGAAATACCATGCGATAAAGCAGACTATGTGCCTTAGCAATGTGTTCCATTGAAAAACAATTACTGACTTCAACACCAAACTTCAATGAATTAGTTATTAATAATTTTGCTGATCGTAAGGAACGGCGGATAGATTTCATTTCAAACAAGTTAATTAACTAGCATATTGAGTTTATTTTTTGTCTGTACTTAATTTTTGATATTAAACACTCAGACCCCTTGGTGCCCTCCCGTTCCAAAAAATCACGAGCCGCCACTGCGTCCTGCTCTATCTTTCAAATTTAACATTTAATTTACCACATATGTAACTAAAATCTCCTTTGTTCTAAATTTCAGTAGTGTTGATTCTGAAAATTATCAATAGCTTATCGTAATAATAAAGTGGTTATATTAACTGCGAATTAACTCAGTGTCAGTAACATTGTGTGCATGAAATATTCTCTAATTACAGGAACATCTTTATTTGCACAGATATTTGTCCAACAATTGCCAATTACTCACCTTTAACTTTATCTCGAGACAGGAAGGATTGTTTTGCCACTTTGACAGCGAAAAAAGTTTATTTTCATGTGCTTTCACTTTTAAATCGGCAAAAAAGTTTTTTACCTTTGGTTGACCCGACAACAATTTGTGTTTGCTTGTTATGTCATAAAATCATTCATTATCAAAATAAAATGTCAAAGTCGACCCAGCGGTAAGCTTTGCGTGTTGTCTTTGGTTGACCCAACATCAATTTCTGTCAGTACCTATCTTTATTTTATCAACATAGTGTTCGTTGTGAAGTGTTGAATAGTATTTTTAGATAATATAATTACTATGTAATGAATGTTGCAGTAATTGTTTACACATTTAGTAAATTATTTTACCGAAATACATTCGAGCTCTCCTTTTATTTCCGGATAAATTTTCCATTTTCAAACTTAAATTTAGTTGCTAAATGGTAACTGGACTCAACAAATTACATCCTCGATAAAACGACTCGTCGTTTTATTTAGGTGGCAATAATTCATATTAGGTTTAGTGTAAAAATCAGTAGCCATTTTTGCTATAGGAAATTGGTTAAAATTTACTTTTGGCTTGACTTATCTACTAACAGAAAATGTTGCGAATTGATTCATTTCTGATTCAATGGCATCTGAATCAGACAACAGACAATCAGACTCATAGATAAAAATGCAGATTATAATCGGCATATTTATCTAGGAGTGTCTAACAAATAATTGTTTGACACAACGAAAAATGCTACATTTCCTTCAAATATTTGAGCGGAAGAAATTGCCTTGAATGCTCGCACTACAAACGCGTTTCAGACCATCCGTTCCAGATTGAATGTTTCTTTTTATTAGAATAGAATAGAATAGAATAAATAAAATAAAATATAAATAAAATGCATATTCTATCAGTGGCGGCTCGTGCTAAAAATTTTAAGGTGTTCTGCAAGTTTTACAAAAAAAATTACCTTGCACGGGCAGTAAGAGGTTGTCTCCCATCGATCTTATCGTGCTTTCTTCGCCTTCCGCACTGAAGTAATGGATTTCTGGAACGATTGTCAATTGTCACAGAAAAAAATAAGAGTCACTAAGCACTACTTTACTAACAAATTATTTCTTATAAATTAAATCTATTCTACGTTCTTTTCGATTTGCAAATTTTGTTATCACTTTGTCATTAAAATTGTCTATTTCGGAGATAAACTTTTTTTCGATAGATAGCATGGAAAGAGATGTTAAACGATCTTCGGTCATTGAATTTCTGAGAAACGTCTTAATTCGATTTAGTGTTGAAAAGCATCGTTCGGCCTCTGATGTTGTCATGGGAGTTGTTATTACAATTTCTAATAATTTTCTAGTCTCTTTCAACGTATCTCCCAGATTGTTTTTTATTAAAAATTTTAGAAGAGGTAGTGCGCCTTTTAAAGATCTACAATCAGTTCTTGAGTAAATAACAGACAATTCAGTTCGTAATCTTTCTTTATCAAGGGTGGGATAATAGGAGCATGCGGAAGTGAGTTTGTCCTCAGGAAATTTACTGCAATACTCTCCAAAGCATTCCGAAAAAAAAAGTGATGCCACTACTAGATGCTCTTTAAAATGAAATCGATCTTTTGCACAATTTAGAATAACATCACACACCTCTAAAGCCGAAATTCGATGATTAAATCTGCTGTTATTTGGACGTTTGCGTTTTTCTGGTGGTGGCTCATCGCTTATTAAATCTGATGCTTCACTTATGATGTTGTCAATATTATTTCGAACTTGGCCTATACCGCGTTCAAAATTTTCGATAGCGTCTTTTACTAGAGTGGGTTCAATTTTTCTTTGCTGCAATTGATTAAACAGGATATCTACATGGGGCATTACATGATGGTAAAAAGTCAGCCAAAAATTGAAGATCGGATCATTTAATGTACGGCGAATAGAGGCGGCTGCACTACAGACTGTGTTGTTGGAGAATTGTTCTTCTATTTCTTCCATACACTCAATGAGAGAGGCCCTATTTTCGTACACAACATTAATGGTCCTGATATTAAAATTCCAACGGGTTGTAGCGCCGTGGGGGATCCTTCTGTTTACAATCTTGTTTAACACTTCTACTCGTTGGGGTGAATTATTAAAAAAGCCGGGAATGTCTTGTAGATTTCCAAAAAATACACGTACTTGCGAATTTGCAGAAGCAGCTTTAGACATAATTAAATTTAATTGATGGGCATAGCAATGTACATAGTGCGCAAAAGGGTACTTTTTTTTAATCAATGCTTGAACGCCTGCGTGTTGTCCGCTCATCACCGCTGCTCCATCGTAACTCTGTGCAATCAGTTTGTTAGGTGAATTTTGAATTAAAGGATCTATAACACTTAAAATTGTTTTGCTAAGTGTTTCTGCATCACATTTTTCAGGAATGACGTAGTTCCAAAAACGTTCAATTGGCTCACCATCACGAACATATCTAAAAATAACTACCATTTGAGTTTTTGCAGCAACATCCGTTGTTTCGTCCGCCATGATCGCCAAAAACGGAGAATTATTAATTTCCTCAATTATTTGTTCTTGACAGACTTCAAGTATGCACTGTAACAGATCATTCTGTATTTCTTTGGAAGTGCCTTTAAATACCGAACAATTTTTTAGGTGCTCACTTAGAGTTGCATCTAATTCAGCCGAAAAATTAATAAGTCCACGAAATATCCCCGGATTCTCGGAAGTATCGCTCTCATCATGTCCCCGAAGGGCCAATTCAAAAGCTCCACAAAATTTTATACAATTAATAATTTTTGATAAAATATACCGATTCTTTGACACATTTTCATTATGTCTCTGTATATTTACCCAATAAGCAGAATCTAGTTGAGCCATAATATTAGTTGACCCTAGTAACGCAAATTCCATAGAATTATGAAGATGGCTTTTAGAATTCTCATGTCTTTTTATTTTCAAACTCAAGTGCTCTAGATCCGTGACCCCTATTTCAGTCCAAGCTTTATCACCACCAAAAAGTAAACAGGGAAAACAATATAAAGCATTTTTTTTGTTGCATCCACAAATCCATTCGTTCTTTGAATAAATATCGCTACTAAATTTACGTGTATAATTTTTCCCTCTACTTACACCAGTTTTTTCAATAGTGATATCTACTAATGGCCTGCCTCTTGCTTTTAATTCTAACTTTTCTTCGTATGAATATTTAAAGAATCTCTTCACATTAATTAAATTAAAGACCACCTCCATAATACACAGAGTTTATATAAATTGTCAACAATACACAAAAACAGAAGCACGCGCACTCTAATATTTGTTTTTATGTTAAACACGCCGCACCGACTTTTGTCGCGAAAAAATTAAATAAACCGAATCATGTGGCCGTTCTCGCTGCACTCAATGCAGCGAATTTGTCTGGTAAATCAGGCATTAGTTTTAGACAGCCGCGGTGGTAGCGGGGTGGCGCGCGGGTGTCTGTATGGGCTCTGAGCGCCCGTTCGTGTGGACCAGATAAGGAACAAGTGAGCGATCGCGCGAATTAGATTGGTTATTCCACTGGTCGCCTATTGAATATTATTTGTACATTTTATGTTGGAATTTCCGAAGCGAATATCTCGGCTTCTACTGATCGGATTTTGATGATTCAGATGTCAAATTGTAGGGTTTGATGTCCTCTACAGGATGATGTAGAAAAATATGCAAATTTTTTGATATACAGGGGGAGAATTTTCACAACAATATGTTACGCTTTTATAAACATCAGAAATGTCGGAAAAATTATGTAAAAGAAAACTAGTTATAACTAATACAGGTTCGCCCGCCCAATTTTTTGGGAGCTCTGCAGCACTGCAGCGCTTATGCGCCAGCCGCCACTGTATTCTATGCATCCGTCTATATACATATGTTTATTGAATAACTTGAAAGAATTACTGGTTGATACTGACATCAAAATATAAAATTTACACATTTCTAATAAAATTAGGTATAGGCATATGAAAAAAAAGTACTCGTATTTGGAAAATTGTAGAAGTCGATTTAAATCAGGACATTTCTATAGGCTAGTTTAGCTGTCATGCACGCTTACGTTTTTCGTGTTTGTCGTTATTTTTGTGTTTTTAAACTATTTTGTTTTATTATTGTCCAAAATAAAAACTCAAATTTCCAATTGTTTGTGTTATAATATAATTCTAAAGAAACATTAATAAATTCTTTCATTAGAACATTTAAAGAGAAATGATGCATTAAACCGAGTGATGAAAAGGTTTATAGTACCTATTAATGTGAATTCTTACCGATGCGCGATGGTGGGGAATTTACCTATAATTTTAAAGTGCTCTTGTAATTGGGTAGGGAGATCACATCTGCCCAAAGTGATTATTAGGGCGCGGACACGAACGGTTGATGACTCATCGCCCATGGGCGCATTATTGAAATGTTATATTTTTAGAGAGGTTTTAATTTTATTTATATAATTGGATAACAAGTGGCTGGTGATCTATGAAATACAAAATACCTTATTATTTGTTCATTTCCTCTTCTGTAAGACTTGTTCTCTTTGAATTAAGTACATCCTTGTAGATAGAAAACGTCCTTTCTACATCGCAACTGGTTATAGGTGTGGACTGGAAATATTCTTTTATTTCAGCGTATTTAGCATACACAATTGCCGCAATGTTATTAAATCTGGATTTCTATTAAAAACTGCGTCTAACTTTTGCCGAAGGCCATATCCGAAGTCACTTGGAATACTTTTGAAATAATTAATAGCCCACATCTAATGTGGTTAATCCATCTTTTAATTTGAAATTTCGATTTTCAAAATATGTGATTAGTTTAGGCAAATTTCCAAAGTGTTCCTGAAGGAATAACAACTGATTTTTTTAATTTGGGATTTGTGTTAGATCCTTGCACTCAGAAATACTTCGAGCATCGTCATTTAAACATGTAACGAAATTTTGTAAACTATCGAAATTATCTGCATAAAAACTATTTCTGTGTATGTTTTAGCAAAGCTAAGTGACGAACGTGCGATATTTTGGCATTCTGTAACGATATTTTACAGACTTTGTAGTAAATTTCGGAATCACTGACAATTCATTTTCATATCAGAAAAAGAGAAAAAGTAACATAAACAACGTTCTAGATCTAAATAAATGATAACTAAAAATGTACGCGTATGTTATTGAAACTAAACGAAATCGAGTGCACACTTACGTCTAGATAATTGGGAGAAGTCGATTCAATAAACAGGTATTAAACAGACTATTACAAAAATTACGAAGTACCTAATTAACAGTCAAAACAATGGAAAAATGAAACTAACGTAAGTATGAATGAAAATTTTATTTCTCTTGCGAAATATAATGTAAATATAATAAATTTTAAAAACCCCTCACGCTCCTATCTACGCCGATGAAAAGAGGATTTTACTCATAAATTCCTTATTTTATGGGTATTTTTTGCTCTCATTCTCGGGCACTTCTCGGGCGTAAACAGATGTTGCAGTTCACCATATCAATTAGTGCTATTCAGTAAGCGTGTGTTGTTTACATTATTTCTTTGCTCCGTTGTAACTTCGTTGTAGTTTAAACCGGTCATGTCCGCACCCTAGTGATTATATATGTTGTTTTGATTTTACTATGCAATAATTAAAATCAATTTTAATTAAAGAATATACTAGCAGTTTCGTGTTATTAAATAATCAACATTCACCAGATCTTACAGCAAAGATTTTTTAAATCTAATTAGGAAAAACAACCACTATTAAAAACAAATAAACTTGAGATTGGCATCATCACTGACTTCAAAACGGCAACGATTACATGTTAAAATTCTTCCATAAGTTAAAACTTTAAACACAGCACATTACGAAACCATTTATTACATATAGATATACAACATTAAAAAAACAGTTAACTGCAAATATTCCAGTGATCGGTCCGTTAATGAATGTTTCGTCACTACAACTTTGTAACTTCTTCAGGACCATTACGCAAAAGTTCTCCACTAACACCCTTACATGTTAACTACTGAACTTCAAATCGAACGTTAACAAATATACTGAAACTATATTGACTGTGTGAACCAATCTATTAGTTATATTAATGTGCAATAAAATAATAATATATAATGTATAATAAGGTGTATAATTTATTCACACAGGTAAACAAGTTTTGGTACGTTTCTTAATGTTTTATTCTAGTTTTTCAATAATTAATGTGCGGAAGTGGTCAGTGTAAAACTGTTGTTCAATGCTTCTGAAGGAGTTGCTAAGTTTAAAAAATGATGATTCATGTTCAAATAATTTCAATAATTAACATAGTGATACCCTAATATTTGCAGTTACCACTCACTGTTTTTAAGGGAGCGTCGATAATATAATATATATAGCACACTTTTATCAGCTGTTAATGTTTTCCAGTTTAATTACTTTAATTTAATTAATCTATTCTTGAAAATCAAAGTAAAGAAAACCCGTGCAACTTCTTAACGTTTATTTAGTTACATAAACTATTACCAACTTATTCTACATTACATTTCTGTCTTAAATCTATTGCCAACATAAAATTGTTTCTTCAACACTCCCTCTCAATTTTGTTGTTGGTTTCGAGTTCACAGTTATCCACTCCGGCATAATATCGCAGATATTCAAATGGCTGTGTTGTCAGTCCTTTAGTTAGAATATCCGCCTTTTGTTCCTTCGTACTTATATACTGCACATCAATAACCCTGTTGTTGAAGAGATCTCTAATAAAGTTATACTTCACATCCACATGTTTTAGTCTTTTATGTTCCCATTTTCGTAGCACATGAATGCATGACTGATTGTCTTCAAACATTGTTACTGGTTCTTGCACTGGTACTTTTAGTTCTTTTAGTAAACTCTTTAACCACAGAAGTTCCGTTGCTGCGGTTGCCAAGGCGATGTATTCTGCTTCGGTTGAAGACAATGCTATCGTAGATTGCTTCCTCGTCGCCCAACACACATTTGCGCCAAATACTTCAATAAGATATCCTGAGGTGGATTTTCTATCGACAGCCCCGGCCCAATCGGAATCAGCGTAACAAACTAGGTCTGGTGTTTGCTGTTTTCTATAAAATAATCCATAGTTAGAGGTTCCTTTTAAATATCGTAGAATTCTCTTTAGTCCGATCCAATGCGTTCTACTTGCGTTCTGTTGGTATCTACTGAACATGTTCACTGCTGCACTTAAGTCCGGGCGAGTATTTATCATCAAATACATAAGGCACCCAACGAGTTCCCTGTATGGTTTTCTGTCAATAATGCAGTCCTCGTTTGGTTCCATTTCTTTTAAAGGGTGAGTCTCCATTGGTGTTCTTGTGGATCTACACTCTTCCATATTAAATCGCTTTAACAAATTTTTAGTATAAAGTGGTTGACTAAGAAACATACCATTGTTGTTTCTTTCTATTTTTATCCCTAAAAAATGTCGTAGTTTTCCTAAGTCTTTCATCGAAAATTCTTTCATTAATGCTGCTTTAATTTTTTCTAACATCAAGTTGTTATTTCCAGCTAGAATTATATCATCCACATATAACAATAGATAAACTTTTATGTTACCTTTTAAGTATACATATAAACATTTGTCATTTTTTGTTTGTTCTAAACCAAGTGATTTGACAAAAAGATCAAATCTTAAGTTCCATGCTCTTGGTGCCTGTTTAAGTCCATATAGAGACTTTTTGAGCTTACATACAAGATTTGCAGAAGTTTTAAATCCTGGAGGTGGCTTCATATAAATTTCTTCATTTAGGTGTCCATGAAGAAATGCATTTTTCACATCCAAATGATTGGCACTTAATTCTTCGTTATTAATTATTGATAATAGCGTTCTAAATGTTGAAAGTCGTGCAACTGGTGCATAGGTTTCATCGTAGTCAAACCCCTTGCGTTGAGAGCATCCCTTCGCGACCAGACGTGCTTTATATCTTTCAACGTTACCTCTATCATCACGTTTAACTTTAAATACCCATTTGCTGTCAATGACCTTGCTTCCAGTTGGTAATTCTGTTAAAGTCCAGGTATGATTTTCCATTAGTGACTTTAATTCTTCATGTACAGCTTGGTACCAATGTTCTTGATCGCTTCTGGATCTTATTTCATCATACTCTCCTGGTACATCGTCAAGGTATGTTTCTGCATTTAGACTAATGCTGTAAATTCTTCCAAATACTTAGGCTTACTTGTTTTTCTAGAGCTACGCCTGAGTACACTATTTTCTTCATCAAGTAGTGTTTCTTCTGCCATGTTTTCTTCATCAGGTATTATTTCTTCTGCCATGTCTTCTTCATTATTTTCACCATTAGTATCCACCAAAACCTTATCTTCACAATTCATTCTTGTCACATCTGCTTCATAAAAATCATTATCATATGAGAAACAATGTTCATCAAATATAACATCTCTTCCACATATTATTTTTTCTTCTGTTGGATTCCATAAGCGATATCCGTTTGCACAATATCCCACCATGAAACATTTTTGTGACTGTGAATCAAACTTGTTCTTGTTCAATTTATTTGGTATGTGTAAGTATGCCACACATCCAAAAATTCTTAACTTACTTAGGTTAGGAATATTTCCAAACCACATTTCTGCAGGCACTTTATTTTTTAAGGCATTAGTAGGACTACGGTTTATTAAATATACACTAACCATTACTGCTTCTGTCCACATAGTTTTTTCCAATCTAGAGTTAAGTAGCATGCATCTTGCCTTTTCAATTATGGTTCTGTTCATTCTCTCTGCAACACCATTTTGTGCAGGGGTATAACGTATGGTAAATTCAAATTGTATACCTTGTCTTTCAAAATGATCTTTTGTCTCATTTGATATGTATTCTCTACCATTATCACATCTAAATCGACTTAATTTAATATTAAAGTGTGCTGTTGCCATTGCTTCATACATTTTAAAATATCGTAAGACCTCAGTCTTTGATTTCAATGTATAAGCTACTGTAAAATGTGTATAATCATCAATAAATGTTAATACATATCTCTTTTCATCATACGATATAGGATTTATTGGCCCAAACAAATCACTATGCACTAATTGCAATGGTCTTTTGGCCCTTGTTCTTTGCTGTGTATGAGGTAATCGTGTTTGTTTACCTTCAACACAATACTGACACAAACTTGTAGAATAATCATTCTTATCCAGGGCTAAGCCCTTCACTATATTTGAAAGCTGCTTTAAATAAGTATTACTTATATGACCTAATCGCTTGTGCCATATTTCTGATTTTATATTTGCAACTGCTACATTTGCATTCTCGCTTTGTAATGTTAGGTTTATTTCATACAATTTATGTTTACGATATGCAATTGCCACAGTTTTGTTATTTTTAACTATAGTTTCCTTACAGTCCTTAAACACAATCTCATATCCATTCTTTTCTAACTTTAAAACTGATAAGAGGTTATACTGTAAGCCAGGTACTATTAAAATATTTTTGATTGTTATAAAACGTGGTTCACCATTAATATATGTACATCCTTCTAAATTACCTGCTTTGTGAGCTTCCAGCGACTCTCCAGACTTTGCAACTTTTATTATTATTGGTTTGTCCAACATTTTAATATTGACTAAATTATTCTCATCGTCTACCAAATGTTCAGTTGCCCCTGAATCTAGAACAAAATTAAATGTACAATCTGTATTGTTACCTACTACAGCAGGAAAGCTAAAGTTTTCTCCCTCTCCATCAGAGTCTCCGTTCGTTGCCACTAAACCAGATTTTTGTTTTACTACTTTCTTTTGTTGGACATTCTTTAATTTTTTACAATCTGACCTCTTGTGTCCTATCATTCCACAGTAGTAACACTTATATCTGAATGACTCCTCTGATGCTTTATTCTTTTGTTCCTTTACAGACGATGTGGATGGTGTAACAAATGCTATCTGAGAGTTATGCTTTATGTGATCATTCTTTTTTCCATTTTTTTTTTATTGTTCATCTAGCAGTCTACTTTTCACAAAACCTAATGTCAGTTTATCTGTGGACAAGGTTTCTATTGCTGTAACCACAGTGTCATACTCCACGGGCATTGTTAGTAGCAAGTGACACACAATGTCTGTTTGTTCCAAGGTGGCACCAGACGCTTTCAATTCCCTTATCGTTTTATCAAACTTCAGGTAATGTGTTTCTATATTTTCTATTTGTGGATTAAATTTCATTGTTAATAATTTTTTTCTCAGCAACAGCTGATTTGCAATACTTTTCCTTTCAAAAATATCTGATAAGCTTTTCCATATTCTGTAGGATGTATTTTCATCTTTTACATACTCCAAATAGGTATCGGATATTCTCATTATAATCTGAGATTTGCATTTTTTGTCTTTCTTTAAGAGATCTGTAAGTAATTTTTTCTTTTCTTCACGAGTGTTTTCTTCTTCTCTTTCATCTATTTTTACCATTTCATTAACGTCTTCCTGTGTAAAACTCAATAATTCTAGTTCTTCCAGTAGCGTTTCCATGCGAAACTTCCAATTACTATAATTTGATCCGTCAAATAATGGTATCTTGTACTTTTCGCTATCAGCCATTTTGTTGTAACGAATCTAATTTTTCCTGAATTTCGAGAGAAAAAACACTTTTCCGCAGCCTCAGTTTGCTGGGTCATAACCTGTTAATGTTTTCCAGTTTAATTACTTTAATTTAATTAATCTATTCTTGAAAATCAAAGTAAAGAAAACCCGTGCAACTTCTTAACGTTTATTTAGTTACATAAACTATTACCAACTTATTCTACATTACATTTCTGTCTTAAATCTATTGCCAACATAAAATTGTTTCTTCAACATCAGCTTAAATGTATTTACAGTTTTTTTAACTTAACTATATGTACAGTTTACAAGATCATTAATTAGAATAATTATAATAATTTACAATTTGAATAATATTAGCTACACAACAAGCACTTATAAATATAATTTGATTACGTATATACTACATATAATAAATAAATAACAACGCCCATTGGCTGTAGAACTAGAACATGAAGATCCAGAGACATTAACCTAAACCCAAGACATATTTCGGTAACTGGATTGTCAGACGAGGAATTGACCATAACATGGATATTCTGAAAAATAGAAATTGAAGAAATCTTAAAATATAAGCTATATCACAATTTTATGTTGTATTTAAGTGACAGTCAACACAATACACTTAGATAGTCCGTATATTGCAAGTTATGAAATCGCCGAACCTTATATCAAAACTAAATTCCTGAAGCATAATGTTCACAGTTAACTAATTTGTTACAATAAATCTCATCCGTGCTGTTAATGTCCTACGAAGATATACGTTTTAAGAAGTTTTAGAGAAATATATGTAAGAATTTATACAATGTATGTATATAAATGGTATATTGTTCCTATTTGTACCTATGCAACAGTACAAAAAGCTTGTCTTTGATGCTCTGATCGTAAGTGCAACCTTTACTTTACGGCCGTCTTAATTCGATCGGGCATAGGAAAGTAGGCCGATTTCTGGCCAACTACTAAAATATGTCAAATATACAAATACAAAAGACTACTTCTCTGCAATATACACACTTTTATCCTAATTTTATGGTAAAACCATATATATAATACTACTATATTGCGTGTGTTGTATCTTGATAATGTGTAATTTTTCGTCCCAACTAAGAGAGATAGAATTAGCCGCCTTGCGTGTTCTGCGCATGCGTCAACTCAAACTGTCCATTTTGAAATTTACGAAATGACAGATAAACAGAAAACATAATTATAACCTCTGATTTAAATTGACATCTATAACTATGATATGAATATTACTGAAAGCATACGAAGGTTGTTTTGTTTTATTGAATTCAGTTTTGTGCATGTTTAGTTCATCGGTGAATTTGTAGAATTACCCAGGAAATACGCGGTAGAATAAATAAACGATATGAAGCCTGATTCCAGTGAATTATTAACAGAAAAACTTGTGAAGTTATAACTTCGGCGTTGATTTATACGTGCTTACTGGAATATGTGAAATTATATTATTAAATGTAAATACCGATCGTTTCATTTTGATTAACAGAAAAGATTTTGAACAGAAAAACTTGTGAACTTACAACTAATACATTGATTTGTACGTGTTTATTAGTATATGTGAAATTATATTATTAAATGTAAATACCGATCGTTTCATTTCGCCTTATTGAAAAGATTTTGAACAGAAAATCTTGTGTACATTGATTTGTGTATGCTTATTGGTGTATGTGAAATTATTGAATATAAATACTTCTTCTTTCATTTTGATTTACAGAAAACGCATAAATTAATGTTTTACATACACAATCGAATAGATTCAGGTATGGTATATAAGTCAGATTGTATTATATTTCAACATATAGTTTTGCTATGTATTTTAAGCTTAAGAATGCAAATAAAATTACTTAAATTACTGTATTTAGTATTTTGGCTATATATAAGAATAAAACTATATTTTATATTTGTCTACGTACCTACATTATTCAATATAATGTTGCGTAATCAACAATGTAAAGAACTAATTAAATTCCTGTTGTGTTCCTTTAATTGTGTGTCGAGATGTACACTGAAACATGAATGTTTTAGAAAAAGTTGTGGAATTAATCAGCATTACATTTTTGTGATTGAATATAATTTTTATTGTTAACTTTTTTTTAAAATTTAGAATGATTAAACCATTCATGAAAATAAAAACGTGATGAAGCCTAATTTACGCCCATATGGTAGCAAAGAATATAAACAAACAATTACTATGATACACTTGAATTTCTGTAGTGTATCTAATAGCACATTAATAATCAATACATTTTTCTTGATGTCTATGTCTCATAGACTGAGACGAATAGAAATGAGAGTTGCAAATAATTTATATTATTGCTTGTAAAAAAGGTATGTTGATGTTGTATTTGATTCAATAATTACATCAAAGTACAATTTCTACTTACGAAGTAAAAAATTAAATTTTATTTTATATATGTTCACAAATCTATTTTGTTTATACTTTCTTGGAATTAAAACAACAAAAAATTATTATGAAATATAAATATTTGTATGAATTAATAGATACATACACATTTATAAAATGATAAAAAAGATTTAGAGAATGTAACAATATCATAAAAACAGGAATACCGTTTGATGCCGTGCCTACCTTGCCGTTCATAACACTGCAGTATTTACTTCCACAATGTTGGGAAAAGTTCAGAAGAACTCATCACACATTGTCTTGGCAAATTCCAAAATGAATATTATCTTTATACTGTACCATCTACAAGTTGTTTTAAACTAAAACATGTTTTATTGAAAATTTAAATATAAAATATATTTTATATGTGCTTGATTATAATTTAGTGACAGAAATTACGATACATATTCAGCAAAGTACAAATTAAAAAAAATCACTTCACTATCTTATAAATAATGTGTTCATCCTTCAAGTTATTTTCACAATCAGTGATGCATCATAGCATAAATTCCAATAACCGGCCCAAAATACCCAATTTCGGCATATTATTATCTCATATCATATAGGATCTGTGGATTCCGTGGTGGACATATCAAAATTCTTCAACTTTTTATGAACACATGTATGTTCTATTAGATATATAGGTACCAAAAAAATTAGGTCATGGCAAAAAGATGGGTATGCAACTCTGTAAGGTTTAATAAGAGCCTATTTATTACATATAAGCAATTCAAATATTTTAATATGTAACATAGTAATACAATTACCTAATTCAAGTACAATTTACTGTGTTATTTGCGTACATTTCTCCGATATAGATGACAGTAATTCTAGAATACAAGAATACCACATTATCTAATTCTTTATTATTCTTGCATGTTGAGTTGAATAATTTTAGTGCTGTTATTATATCACAAATTATTGTATTGTATATTGTAGAGATGTTTTTCTTTCTATCTTCAAAGAAACACAATTGCAATGCAATTGAACTGACTGCGAATTTTAGTTAATTAGTTTACAATTTTTACTATAACATAACCACAATTCGTACAATTTTTGACAAATATATTTCTGCGGTATGATCGTTTGTTTGTCTATGATTTGCATATGATGCCACGACGATATTTCTTCATTCATTAAGGGAAATTAAATTATTTTTCCACATTTAACAAGGCACAATTATTAATTATAAAGAGGTTTGTCGATTTTAAAACTATTTATGCTTGTTTGACGATTTACAAACTTTAATCAAATATTTATAGTAATAAATCTATGTGATAAACAAACAGACCTAAATTTGAAAAATTATTTATAACGCATGCGCAGTTTGGACAATGCGACTCTTAAACGGCATAGCACCATATGTTTTATTTCACAATGTTGGAGCAAAGTTTTCCTTGTCTACACGCGATATAGTAGTATTATATATATGGGTAAAACTATATTTTCTCAAAATGCTTATCGATGCGCGCTGTCGCATCTGATTTCACTCGTTTAAAAATTGCCACATGCCACATGTTTATCACTAGTAATATCTTAGTTTTTAGCTTAGAAAATGCAAATTATATTTTACTGAACCCTATTGTACCGAAACATTTAAAAAGTGACAGTTAAGTCGCCAGCGCAGAATATTTTTGTGAACGCGAGCCGGCAACGTTCTGCGCCTTCCCGATTGCGCTAGACACGTCGAAGTGCGTAGACTCGTGATAGATTTGGACTGTTCTGGAGCATCTTTCGGAAAGCATAAAAGCAAGCGTTGCTGGCTTGATTCAGTCAGTCGGTTTATAATCCAAATTTTATGAAAGTAAACTCAGCGCTTCATATAAATAAACAGTAATATAAAATAGTTCATGTAGTAGGTATTTTGTAAATTTTTGCTCTTGCATAGTTGATATGGATCAATGTTTGAACAGTAATAGACCGAATAACGCAGATAAAGAAAGGATCTTTTCAACCAGTGATTATTAAGAAACTAAAATATCGTAAATATGATGAAGGTTATTTAGAGTTTGGTTTTACGTCAACAGAAATGATTAAACAGGGTGTCCAGAAACTCTCCTGACAAACGAAGACCGGAGATTCCTCAGATAATTTTAAGACAATTTAACCCAATTCACCCTAGTCCGAAAATGCTTCCTAAGGGAGCTAGAGCTCTTTGAAGATGGCGCCTTGTAATTAGTTTTTTTTTAATATCTCCCGAACGCTTCTATTTAGAAAAACAAAAACTGGTATGCTTATTTATCCTCCAGAGATGAATCGATTCCATCAATTGCGAATTTCTAGTACCGGTCATAGGCGTCCGTTTTGGGTAGGTAAACGGTTATTTTAACGCATAACTTTTTTGTCTTTAACTTTTAAGCATTTGTGACACTAGATTATTAAATTTTCAGGTATTCTAGTACTAAAAGGTACTCTTACTTTAAGTCGGTAGGATACACCGTTTTCTAGAAAAATCGATTTGAAAATTTTTCGTTTTTTCGTCATTTCATCTTTCGTCATTTCAACTTCGCGAACTGACAACAATTTGACAATTAAAAACGTAAGTTTTATTTCTGTTGGCAGTTCAGAGCGAACTAGTGCAAAAAATAATAAATTGAATTTTAATGGCGAAAAAACGAAAAATTTTCAAATCGATTTTTCTAGAAAACGGTGTATCCTACCGACTTAAAGTAAGAGTACCTTTTAGTACTAGAATACCTGAAAATTTAATAATCCAGTGTCACAAATGCTTAAAAGTTAAAGACAAAAAAGTTATGCGTTAAAATAACCGTTTACCTACCCAAAACGGACGCCTATGACCTTAGGAAGCATTTTCGGACTAGCGTGAATTGGGTTAAATTGTCTTAAAATTATCTGAGGAATCTCCGGTCTTTGTTTGTCAGGAGAGTTTCTGGACACCCTGTATATGTATTGTGTATAGAAGTTTTGGCAGCGGAGTGTAAATGGAAGCGCCATTTAGAAGCTAATCACCACAGCATGGTTGACAAACCTCTTCATTTTTTGCCAGGAAGTTAAAAGAACAGAAACTACAACAAAATATATTTTGTAAGAGTGCATCAATAACAAGCAACGCTTTGCTAGCATCTTACAAGGCTACTTACATAATCGCGAAATGTAAGTAGGCTCATATCATCGCAGAAGAACTTATTATTCTACCGATTGCTGTTGATATGGTGAACATCATGGTTGGTGAGCCTGCTGAGAAGCTGCTTTTAAAAGTGACAAGTATCTGAATCTTTAATGTTGAATAAGAAACGCATGCATGTACGCACTCTTCGGTTCTCTAAACTATGTAAATATCATCATTTCCTTTAGTGTAATACATATATTACTTAATAAAATATAGATTTTATTAAAGATTGTAAAACTCATAGACATCTTATTACATGTTTAAGTACTATAAAAAGAACCGATTGCTATAGTATGATGATTTTACCTGAGACAAAGTATTATATCCTAGCAAATTATTACTCGTCAAAACGAAAATTTGTTTTGCAACGTCATAAAATCCTTGTGACATCTTTGGACATTCTTCTTAAATTACACTAAGTAGTTTGGTCGGCAATATTTTGCAGTTTTCACCCATCTACAAATTTACTTACCTACTTGTTTCTCGATAAGAGCGAAGTGAAACTTTCTGATCAATGTTCGAATTCTTTTTATACAGAAGTTGCTGAAAATAAATTGTTGAATACTTTGTATAATTAATAGACCAGAATATAATTCACGACGCTGAGTAAACTGATACTTTCGATATGGATCAAAAAATAGTCAGTATGTTGTCAAAGCTGTAAGCGAAGTTGTGTCTTCGGCGATACTAATCTGCCTACAATAAATAGTGCAATTATTAATTTTTGACATTTTCCTAAATATTGTTTTGCCTTTAATTTGAAAATGAGTGAAAACTTCATACATTACCTATTATCTTATGTGAAACAAAAATTATTAAGCATATATTGAGAAGAAAGTGGATTAAGCACCGGACACTGCAGTATATACCTTTTTATCGAAGAGCTTGTATGTTGTTTAAAAATTACACGTTTGTGTAAGTAAACGGTCAAGTTGTTTAATTCAACATTGAATCGTGGCCTAGCCGGCAAATAAACTCGATTTGAATCTTAGCAACAACTGCACTTAGTTTAATGAGATTTTATGAACTGCAGCTTAATTGCGCTTTAATTCCCTATTCGTTTACTTTAATCATAATGTTTGTTGCGCCCGTTTTAAATATTTATAAACATTGAATTACCTTTAATTTCCAGAAATAAAAAGAGTATAATTAAAAAATTACAAATAACGTTTAAACTTAATGTCCTCTCTCCGGCCAAATGGCAGAAAATGAACATTTAAAAGATTAAATGGACATATGCATCTAAGCAATTTGTGGATAATGGTCTGCAAGTAATATTGAAATTATTTATTACTACTTTATTGACAAACAGTTTATAGAAATATATGTATTAATTGTTAATTCATAGAAGACTCACCCGAGTAACTGGAAACAGAAGAATTGTAGAAGCATTGACCCTATACCATACTAGAAGAGAAAGTGTATATACAAAGTTAGTAAAATTAACTGTTATTTAGTAATATTGAATATATATAATATATATATGGAGAATATAATGTTGTCCATAATAACCATCACTTGGAAGACCGTACAAGATCCCAAGATCCTCACGGTCATATGAGGTATAATTTTTCAAGTTCAAATTCATATTGTGTTTCTTTTAGGAATATCGGTCCAGTTGTTAAGATTTGTCAACTTAATATCGAATGTATATCCAAAGACAAATGAAATTCATGTAGCATCAGTGGATTGACTGGTTTCAAGAGGAGAATAGTATGTTCTTCAAGTGGAATATGATCGCGAGTTCAGCTTGTGATTGCGGAGCTGAGATTGAAACAGTTAAACATATTGTTGAAAAATGTCCTCTAGCTAAGTTTGAATTTGGATACACGGACTTACATAATTTAACTCAGAGGCTGTTGCTTGGATCTTAACAACTAAAGACCTTTAATTTTGTGGCACTGTGATGTAGGTTTTTTATTCTGCAGGTTTTTTCCTACATCCTAGACCAAATGGTGCAGTGTTTTAGAGGGCCCCTGCAGTTATGGCCCTTCTAAATATATTTCTACTTTTGTAATATAATTTATATATGTTTCTTTTCTTGTACCTGTCATGTAGTTTCATAGGAATATATACATAATATATATTAAATTTTGTTGTTACGAGTTTTATTCAAGTATTAGGAGATCTGAAAAGCAGTGTCTTTTTTAAGTGAACTTCATTTTCAGTAACAGTCTTCGGACGAATACAAACTGAAAGGAATCCTTCTTAGAAGTAGAGAAGTTATTTTAATCTCATCCTGGATTCTATGACGTGAGCTTGTTGTGTAGTTAAATGGTTGAAAGAATTTGTAAGTCTTATAAATCGAGCGGTACTAACAAACCAGAGAATGTTGCCTTAAATATGCTATCGTATATAACAGACAAATGTTTACATGTGATAGAGAGTCAAGGTTGTACGTAAGTGAAATACGTCATTACCGACGTCGAGGGTATACAACATTCCTCTTAGATAGTATATAATAATAATACAATTCCCCACCAAGAAATGCATACATACATAAAATGATACATTTGAATTTACTTTTCAGGCAAAGAATGGTTCCGTAACAAAAAGTAACATGAAATTACGATTATAGGAGATACAGAAAAATTGGGGTTCTATGTAGAGTTAGATGAAAAATCAACATAGTTCCAGGGAATGATCGCAGCACTTGTAGTATGTTATTATTGACTTTTAAATGATGTCTTCATATCGAGCCATTTTTCATCAGAACATGTTTCACTCTCCAGGTCTTCTTGTCTGCAATGTTGGAATATATTAATGGCTGTCATAACTAGTTACAGGAAATACTAGTACACAAAAAAACATTTAATTTTGCGTCACGAAATGTGATACAAAAATTTTTATGCATAATATTTAATATATAACACCAATCCAAACTTGACACAAGTAATATATATATATATATAGAAATAGTGCGGATTAATAAATTAGTCTTGGAAAATAGTGGGTAATTCCGCTGTAGAGCAACCGTAGACACGTGTTTCTGACTCATTGGTCGTCATCAGTACGGTGTAGCCAAGGAATAAGGTGGGATAACCTTGGAGATGTAAGCAAAACGGTGGACCATCAGGCGACAGACCGCCATTTGCAGCTTCAGTTGGAAGATCCTCGGTTTTGAGGACAACAACCAACATCGCCACGAGGAAGACATTGTCAACCTGCGTGCCAACCGACCCTGGAAAGTTAATCAAATGTGGAAATAGTGCGGATTAATAAATTAGTCTTGGAAAATAGTGGGTAATTCCGCTGTAGAGCAATCGTAGACACGTGTTTCTGACTCATTGGTCGTCATCAGTACGGTGTAGCCAAGGAATAAGGTGGGATAACCTTGGAGATGTAAGCAAAACGGTGGACCATCAGGCGACAGACCGCCATTTGCAGCTTCAGTTGGAAGATCCTCGGTTTTGAGGACAACAACCAACATCGCCACGAGGAAGACATTGTCAACCTGCGTGCCAACCGACCCTGGAAAGTTAATCAAATGTGGAAATAGTGCGGATTAATAAATTAGTCTTGGAAAATAGTGGGTAATTCCGCTGTAGAGCAACCGTAGACACGTGTTTCTGACTCATTGGTCGTCATCAGTACGGTGTAGCCAAGGAATAAGGTGGGATAACCTTGGAGATGTAAGCAAAACGGTGGACCATCAGGCGACAGACCGCCATTTGCAGCTTCAGTTGGAAGATCCTCGGTTTTGAGGACAACAACCAACATCGCCACGAGGAAGACATTGTCAACCTGCGTGCCAACCGACCCTGGAAAGTTAATCAAATGTGGAAATAGTGCGGATTAATAAATTAGTCTTGGAAAATAGTGGCTAATTCCGCTGTAGAGCAACCGTAGACACGTGTTTCTGACTCATTGGTCGTCATCAGTACGGTGTAGCCAAGGAATAAGGTGGGATAACCTTGGAGATGTAAGCAAAACGGTGGACCATCAGGCGACAGACCGCCATTTGCAGCTTCAGTTGGAAGATCCTCGGTTTTGAGGACAACAACCAACATCGCCACGAGGAAGACATTGTCAACCTGCGTGCCAACCGACCCTGGAAAGGAGGATCTTCCAACTGAAGCTAAAAATAGTGGGTAATTCCGCTGTAGAGCATACAGCGGAATTACCCACTATTTTCCAAGACTATATATATATATATATATATATATATATATATATATATAATACAGTGCGTTCATGATGAAAGGAACAAATTCGTTTAAAATTCAAGTAATTATTTTGCAGAAAAACGCTCGGACAGGTCGATTAGTATTTTTAGTTGTGAATTTTTTGGCAAAGAACATATGCAGCAATCATTGTTTTTTTTAAGTGGAACATACTGTATATTATGCCATATTTGAATTGTATGGTAAATTCTCAACACTTTTTGTGTAAGATACCATATCCCCAAAATCAGCGGTTTTCGAAATAATGACATTTGAAATGTGATAAATTAAAAAAAATACATGAAAACCTATTAATTTGAAGTAGAGTTTTTTGTTGAAGATAAAATTTGCAATACCAGGTTGTTTTTGTTGGATTTTAAAAAAATGTTCAAGGTGTCCTTGTTCAATTTAAACATTTTATTTCATTACCTATGTGTATTTTAATTTATCACAAAACTCATTATTCCGAAAACCGCTGATTTTGGGGATATGTTACACAAAAATGTGTTTAATGTGTTTAGAATTTACCCTACAATTCAAAAATGACATAATATACAGGGTGTGCCATTTAAAAAAACCAATGATTGCTGCATATGTCCTTCTTTAGACACCCTGTATATAATTTTCTTATGTCAAAAAATTCTAAACTAAAAATACTAATCGACCTGTCCGAGCGTTTTTCTGCAAAATAATTACCTGAATTTTAAACGAATTTGTTTCTTTCATCATGAACGCACTGTATATTAAAGTTCTGATATTTGACAGTATTTTCATTTGTATAAAAGTCGTTCCATTTAGCAAAATACTGTTAGCATTTAAATTTAAATATAACGGGGATAGTGTGCATGGTGAGCGTGACCGTTGCGGTCGTTATCTAGAAGGCGCATTTAATTAAGTTTGAATATGTATAACGAACCCTTACACGTAAGGATACGTCAAATGAATGCAAAATGAAGGTATTTATTATAGAGCGTTAGCGAAATTGTCTGTTGTACATATTACAATCATTTACGAATAGGTACGGGAATTAGAAGATGAATTTTAGATGATCTCGCATTTAAGACGTACATACCTAGTACTTTGAGATATTCCACCAAATCATTCGAGTCGATCTCTAAATAAAACTCTGAGTTGAAAATAATCACTCATATCTCCACTTTCGATTCGCTGCACGCACAGGGCAAGTTTTTGCACCCGTCTTGGGTATATATGTCCATACCAGGTCGACCAGGTGGCCAATTAAAAATGGTGGTCGGCTATATCTCAGAAACTAGTAGTCCTATTGCTTTCGAATAAAAAATGTTCAAGTAAAAGTGCTAAACTGGAGTAATTGTAGTTTATTTAAAAACACATTTGAAATTGACCTACTTACTTACTTTATTTTACTAAATAGTAAAAAATTTAAAACAAAAAAATATTAAAATATATGTAAGGAATAACATGCAGATATTTTTAATACTTCTGAATTAGTCAAAACACGAAGCGGACAATTTATAAACTCGAAAATAATTGTAGTAAACGTGCTAAACTGGAGTAATTGTAGTTTATTTAAAAAACATTTGAATTGACCTTCTTACTTACTTTATTTTACTGAATAGTAAAAAAATGTAAGACAAAAAATATTAAAATACATGTAAGGAAAAACATGCAGATATTTTCAATACTTCTCAACTAGTCAAAACACGAAGGAATTATTAATTTTATTTCGCTATTACTCCCCTAGCGGATAATTTACAAACTCTAAAATAATTTCCAGCATTTTATCTTGGGCACTTTTACTAGAATTTTTTTTACCTGGAAGCAATATCATTACTAGTTTCTGAGATATAGCTGTAGTCTTAGTTGGCCATCCGGTACATTACAGATAAGGTAGTGGAACCTATTTCTGACATTACCCCAATAACTGACACTCTTAGTAAAATATTACAAAATAAGGAATATTTAAAAATTGTGGCAACGCTGGTTACGTTAAAAGAGCGTTTGAACAGTTCAAATGCCATGGTTGGCATCCCTGTTTCTTGAAATTGACTCACAGAAATTATCCAATCACTTTTCCGATGTGAAGTTGGTTCTATCAATTTTGAGGGGGAAACATACCTACGTGCTGCGGCTAAGATGAACACGAGTGTAATTCCGGTCTTGATAGAAGAAATCGATCAGTTAAGGTAAGCTAGCTTGTTATTAGGTTAAGTATAGACCGTAGAAATACAAACAAACGATAGAGAAACTTTGTGTTGATGAATTGGAGTTAGGATAGCGACGTCAGCTAATGGTTCCTGCAAGACAATAAGTATCTATTACCTGACGGGCTGTCAGGAATTGGTAATATCAATTTTTAAACGAAAAATAATAATTTAGTGTTTAATGAGTTCCTTTTTCTATGTGAAGTATTTGCATAGTTGCCATTTTTCAAAATCAGTTGCTGTTCCAGTAGATGACACCCCTGTCTGTTATTGGACCCAACACTGTCAGACACAGGATCAGACATTGGAATGATGTGAATGAAATAACCGCCTGCGGAATTTTTTCCTCCCCCAAACTCTAATATAGATTACAACTAAAATAAACAAAACGCCCATCCATTATCTGCGCTGACAATGTTTTTCCTTTTAGAATTGCAATGCCAAACGCCAATAAAACGATGAGATACTCTCAAGAAAATCTGCGCAATGCTTTACAAGAAATTGATAGCGGAATGCCAATTGCCACAGCAAGCAAAAGATTTGATATTCCTAGAACAACGCTTTTGTACAAGAAAACTGGGAAATATCCAAGGTAATGTAGGAAAGGTCCAACTACAAATCTAACTCAATTTGAGGAACAGTCACTAGTGAGACGGCTTTTTCACACAGCTGATCGTGGTTTTCCAGCAACTAAATTGCAACTGATTGATTCAGTAGAAATGATATTCAAAGAAAATAAGAGAGAGAACAATTTTGTTAATGGAAGACCAGGAAAAAATGGTATGCTTCATTTTTGAAGAGACATCCAGAAATTAGCAATAGAGTTTCTCAAAACTTATCTTCCGCGAGGGTAGCTGTTACCGAGGAAAATATTCGCTACTGGTTTAAAGAAATACCAGCTTACTTTGAAGAAAATAATTATATGACCATTCTAGAAGACCCAACAAGAATTTTTAATGCGAATGAGTCAGCCAGTTCATACCCTTAAAGGCCGACTGGATTTTTTAAATTACGGTTCAAAATGGACCAAATCTAACCACATAACCACATAACCGTCACCTGCATACTGCATCTGCCTGATATTGCGGTTATGTGGTTAGATTTGGTTCGTTTTTAAACAGTAATTTAAAACATTCAGTCTGCCTTAGGGGTATAAACTGGTACTTTAAAGTATGCTTTATCACCACAAATCAAAATTAGCTTTAAAAATGTGTAGGAACAAAACTTAACATGGGGTACAATTTTTTACATGTAAATCCCTATGGCCAGTGTTAAAAAATGCACTGTATATGTTATACTTGATAAAATAATTTTTTTAAATTTTTGCTAAAAGTGTCCGTTATTGGTTCATCTATTGGGTATACCTAAATTTGGGTATGTCAGCTACTGGGGAATATACACTATCAGATGAGAAAATTGTTGAACAAAACAAAATTAAAAAGGTTCTTATTTTCTTAAAGTGTCAACTATTTATAAGTTCTATTACCTTAGTACCCCCACAAAGGTTATGAGAAAAACATTGGATGATATTAAATGTTTTCTAAACACACTACTTTTCGATTTTCCTAATACATACTTAATAATTAGCACATTCTTACGTATAACCATTTTTTATTTTTTTTATATACTACAGTTTGAATTTCAAAAGTATGCGCATGCAATGATAAAATGATGAAGATAGTTATTCCCAAAAAATAAGTTCTTTATTACTTCATTTTCCTTACAATACATAGTAAGATACCAGATAATGTCAAGACGTCAATTTTAAGGTCAAAAAAAGAATAATTACAATGTAACGGGTAGCTGTAATTCGTTTACTTGTAAGTTGTTTGCATTTTAGGAAGTTTTACAATTTATGTCCCGGCTTGAACTGAGCAGAATTGTCAAAACTGACATCATAATCCCATAAGCGCTGTTTAAAGAGTTTCTCAATAGTTATTATAAAAATTATCGACATAAACTAATCGAATTTAAAATTTGCTGCTATACTGCTATTTCATTATATTGGCGGTGTTATAATTGTATGTAATAATGATCATATGATTATATTTTAAATTATATATTTAAGCTAGAATTTGGCGGTAGGACAAATGAAGGAAGACGTTTCCAAGTTGCTGATTAAATAACATGAACATTTCTGGATCCCAATCCGCACCTATATCAATTTCAGATACCCATTAGTTTAAAGATTATGAATTATTATTTTCAAATTAAATTTAGGGTAATTAAACAAACCACTTATAAGCGGTTTAGTGAGTAACTCTGTCATTTATAACTACAGAATATACATTTTAATCAGTTTTTCTAGCCTACCTAATTGGTTAAATAGGAATTGCTGCCTGATGCTAGCATTTATACCTACCTACCTAGTAGTAGCGATAATGTTTGACTCGAATCTTATATAACAGCATCCAGACTTAACAGATTTATGCATATTTTATAATACTCGCCATTTTTCAGGAAAGCATATTAAAGAAGCCAACATAAAAAAAGCTTAAAAACATATATCTGAATATAAGTATAAAATATTATCTTAAGGGTGGGCTTTCCCTAAGAAAAATTCTCGAACGGCGTATGCCTGAAATATATTGAATATATTTACGGAGTTTAATATGCCTGTACCTTTTACTCGATGCAGGTATACGACCAGCAACATGAAGCAATGCCTGGTCAACTGGAAAGCAAATAAATTTGGGATATTTGTCTTCTGCATTTATTGCATGATAATATTGGTGCATCTCTTTTTTTCGAAATATGTTTTTGCTATTTCTGAATATTCTTTTGGCTTGTATTTATTTAGTTTTATGAAGACTCCCGTTTTATGTAATTTGTTATTATTTTAATGATATTTTCCGGAATTAATTAGATATTAAATCTTATTCTGCAATAAATATATAGTTTTATTACTGTTATTTATGATTGTTAATTATTTGCTTTGTAATATGAGTAATGTTTTAGAGAAAACTAAAATCTGATAAAAAAAATCTATTGTAACAACAGTGCCGGTGTTTCTTATAAAATGTAAAAAATATTTATATTCTCTAAGTAGCCCCATGTTTTAAGTTATTGAAAATTATATTCTTCACAATGGATACTGATATTGTTAGTTAGCGAAATTAAATTATAAAAATTTCACCGTGGGTAAGATACGAACTGTGCGGACTCCGAACTAATCATTGATTAGAAGCCAATGTTAGTATCACAACTTGAAATCGAATGTTATTGATATATTTTTTTTTTATTTATATCTTGCAATGTTTCATTTTTTTCAGTAAAGCTTCGGTAAAATTTTTAAATAACCGTTATGTGGCAGACGAAACGTCAAACGCAATCCTTTCCGCACCACCTTAGAGGAAGAGTGCAAAGGGCGTCTTTTTTCTCATGGTATTCCCAGTAGGCCTAATTCATGTTTTCTACAACATTTTTTTTTTACAAAAGTATAGACAGTGTAGAAAATAAACAAGAATGGCCAAGTAGCGTTTTGTCTAAACGTATTACAATCAGTAGGTACATACTAATTCTCCAATTTGACGTTTCTAATTTCTCGATTTTTCAAAATACGAGGATCCATAATTTGAGATAATAAAGCGAGAAAATAAAATTACTCTAACTTAATTACCATTTCTGGTCAGAGTTCTACATCTATGTGTATTGTGTCATACCAAGTATCCTTCTTTAGATCCTTGACAAAAGTAAGAAGCACAATCCGAGTGTTCACAAAAAATATATCTCGGTCCATTTATAGTGTCACACTGCAATTTCACTATCTATAATTTGTTATTGTTAAGTTCGAACTTTTGTAATGTTCAATTGCTTTTGTCACGGCCGAATTGAATTTAGGTTTTTTTCAAATAGTTCCCTAATTTTATTTATATAATTACGTAATATATGATTTCGGCACTCGACCTTTTCAATAATTTTTTGGGGACCGTAAGGGGCCGTTTCACGTAGTTTTCTAAGAACGATGCTATCACCGTCCCCTATTAATCTACCATAAATTGCACCGTGCATTTCACGAGAAACCTTCCGCAATAATTGTCGACTCCATGACTGTTGACGACGAAGACTAATTTTTGTAGCATACGTGATCTTTAGATTTATCAAATTTTGTACAAATTAAACAAAATTTGTTTTTTACGCCTACATATAATTTTTTTACGTTCGCCATCCAAAAATTGCTGCCACTCCTGATAAACCGCTGTAATTAAACTTATAAGCTCGTTTGGCCCATGCTCTTTTACTTACTCACATATACAAAAAAAAATCTAAAAACTGTCCTGGAGTCAAAATACAAAGTATAAATAAAATAAAAACATGAAGGCACAAGAAATTCAGATATTTAAATAAATGTTTTTACCATCTAGAAAACTGAAAATTGTGTAACTTCCTGCCACTTAGTTTGGCAAACTTCTAAGTTCGTATCTTACAAAGAAAAAGTTGTTTTTGTCAGATTTTAGTTTTCTACAAACATTGTTCATATTATTAAAAAGCTTCAACATGTAAGGTTAGAAATAATAAGTCGTGCAACTTTATAATTAATAATAATAATAATGTATATTTATTGCCGAAGAAACCTGCATTTCTGAAATTCCATAAAGCCGGAACCTTGTCCTTGAAAAATAAAATACATTTTGAAAGTGAGAAGAATATTATCGAACAGAAAAAAATGTTTGACAACGTAGACGCATCAATGTTATCACGTAATCAATCATAAATGAACACCGAAAAATATCTAAAATATATTACAATTTGCTTGCATATACCAGCCGCATGTAGTTTCTTTTATATATATGTTTAATGTATACTTATAATAATAATAATAATAATAATAATAATAATAACATATATTTATTTCAGACCAAAAATTAATATTTAATACATTCTGGAAAATATCCTTAAAATAATTACAAAATAAGGCCGATATATGAATGAAACATTCGTTTACCTAAGGTAATAAAAAAAAAGTTGAAGATCTCTGTTTATGTGATGTTCGGCTTAATACAGTTGACCAGGTATACCTTCCATATAGCTGGTCCTAGACATTACAAAACTGTGAGTAAGAGGTTGAATTGTGTGTTGCCTATTTGCCATTTATCAGTGCGGACTTTGTGATCATTCTCATTGGTTTCAAAGTAATTTTTTGGAGACCAGGGTTATTTTGAAAGTAAAGTAAATACATTGTTGTGTTCAGAATAAAAATATCTAGGTACTCACGATTCAGAAAAGGACCTTTTTAAGCATAGTAAGCGTTATATCGCTATAAAACGGAAAAAATTCAAAGTGCTGTATTTTAACTATTTTTAAATATAATTGCAAATTTTAATCGTGAGTCACTAGAATTAATATTGGTTATTTCGTGCATATAGCGGCAACTTTTTCAAGTGCCTTAATTTTTGCGATTTTTTACGTTGAAATTGACCGCTTTGTGGCATACGCCGATCAAGTAAAACCCCCCCTTAAGACTTAAGACTGTAAGGCATTTAAACGGATTAACAAGTAGGAGTTTATAACACGTTAGTATGTACATATTTTTAGATACTAGTTTTGAAAATATTAGTGTGATAATATAGTTCCCTAACAAAAAATATAACAAATGTCAATCAATATATATACACATGATTAAAAAGATTATATAGGTTGTACTATGCTATTATAATTTACTTACGACACGGTAATAGTATTGTAAAACCATTCCCGCCAAGATAAATTTGCTGTTGTGTCTATTCTGGATTCTATAGACTGACATAATGTTTTTCTATCATGCGATCGACCTGAGCGTAAATCACACAGAATCCTTTTTTTACATTCTATATCACAAGATGGTCGAACAGGACTGGCTTTATAATAATATCTACAAGAAAAGAAAGTTATTTCACTTAGACAAAACTACTAAATTAATTAGTTCTGATGACAGAACAGAAATGGTCAAGCAAATAAACGACATATTAATGAATAACAATTATCCTCTTAATTTTATAAATCTCCTTTTGAATAATTTTACATACTGTTCAGCACAATAAAGATAAACATTCTTTAAATAAATAAACACCTGTAGTTTACGACATGATGAATCAAAGGAAGAGGTGATATCGCGAATACAAGAAATTCAGCAAATTGAAACCACAGGACATGTCTCAGATTCGTTGGTGGTTGTGTACAGTGTATATGTTACCGTAAATACCCGAAATCCGTTTTTACGCATACTTACTGGTAAGAATGCGAAGTAACTACGAGCATTTGTAATTTCGCGTTCTGACTAGGAAAGACACGAATTAAAATTTTAATTCGGCTATTTAATGTATGTACCTTTCAGTTAGAACCCGTTCTAACTACACGCATACCAGTAACTACTAAGCAAGAATCGGTCTATGAGTGATCTATGCGCTGATTGCTGAAACTGGCGTCGCAGAAAACCTCATCGCAGTATCGACGCGTGAACCGTTTTGACATAATAAATAATAACCAAGTTTATTTTATTAAGAGCTCTAACATGTAAACGAGCAGAAGAAATAGCTTATAAATTAAACGAAATATTTTTGACGTTTGGAGCACCGTGCATATTATTACATAGTAACAACAATACAACGGCCGAGAATTTGCCAACTGCGTTATAAACGAACTTAAGTTAAATGGTCAGGTCTACCGTTTGTACAGTTTATGAAAAACCGTGCGTTTCATTCAGGCATAAAGCAAACTCCATATAAGGCTGTGTTTAGCATCGAGTCTAGGGTTGGATTAACTACATCGTCTTTGCCTATTGACATTATTTCTTCTCTAGAGAGCGAAGAAGATTTGGAAAAATTATTGGTGACGTCAAAATTAACATGGCGGAAGTTCATGGAGAAGATTCAAATATACACCCTGTCCAATTTAAAATGCAGTACATGGGGATATTGGAAACCGTTGGAGATACAACGTCAGTTAAATGGGAGAAAAGTTGCGTATTCATTTGTTCATGAATAATCCGACATCAGATTTTGACATTTTTGCTTCATTGGGCAGATACAGGGTGAAAAAGAAAAAAATGCATTTTTGAAAATCTTCCATATTTTGTTTCCTAGAAGAGATAAATTTACAAAAGTTGTAGGCTAGGGATAACAAGTCATGAGGATTTTAAAAATGATTAAAAAAGAAATCTAGGTGTACTAGATTTAGCGTGACAATAATCAACTTTTGTTTTTCTTATGGCAGCCATATTGGATTTTGACATTTTTAATATCTTCAAAAAAAATGCTATTCAATGATGTATAACATGTTTATGTTCAAGATAGTAAAAACATGAAAAATAGAGAAAGTAAGGTTTTAACATAGTAGGCCGTGATAATAAATGTGATATTTGTATTAAACAACTCTAAAAGCTGTGAAGTTTATTCTGAACTGTCAGTAATCTTATTGTTAATCTCATTGTATTGTTATAAGTATCTGTACTGTGCAAACTTAAGATGGATCGTTTTACAAATAGTGACAAATATCAAATGCTGGAGTGTTTTATTTTGTGTGGAAGAAATGATGAATTGGCTGCAGAAATGTATTTCGATAGATACCCTGAAAGGTGGCAGCCAGAAAAAAGCATTTTTGTCGATTGCGTGATAATTTGATAATGCATGGAAGTTTTGTCAAGCCCAAAAAAAGGCAAAACAATGAAAATATTGTTCTTCAAGCAGTAGTTGAAAATCCCCGTACATCTTTACGGGTAATTAAAAATACACTTGGCGTCGCTAGGTCAACAGCTGGTGCCATTTTAAAGCGTGCCAAATTCAAACGTATCGTGAAAGAGCTATTCAAGGGCTTCAAAATGGTGACGAAATACGGAGAGCTCAATTCTGTCATTGGTTCATCGAAAAACAATGAAAATCCAAACTTTTTTGCGAAAATTTTATGGTCTGATGAGAGTCGATTTACTAACTCTGGAATGTTTAATCGTAAAAATACTATCTTTTGGTCCGATGAAAATCCACACCTAGTTCGTGGCATTAGACAGCAAGTCAGATGGGGATTTAATGTCTGGATCGGCGTTATTGATACCCATGTTATCGGTCCATTCTTTTTCAATGAGAATTTAAATTCTGAAAGGTATTTAGAACTTTTGCGCACGCATGTTGCTGAACGAATTGAAGAACTTCCACTTGCCACGTTGCAAAATATGTATTTTCAGCAAGACGGAGCGCTTCCACACAATTCCTTGTTGGTTACAAATTATTTAAATAATCAATATTACAATAACTGGATTGGTAACCGAGGACCAATAGGGTGGCCTGCTAGGTCCCCGGACCTCACACCTCTTGATTTTTTTGTATGGGGCTATCTGAAAAACAAGGTGTATTAGAGATCTTATGAAAATGTGGTAGAATTACGTCAAGCAGTTGAAGAAGCAGTGAATGGAATGACACCGAACATGGTTAGACAATCTTGTGAGGCAGTACTAACACGTGTAGATTGTGCATATGACTGAACGGTGGCTTATTTGAACAGTTGTTACATTAATGATTCAGCTACCTAACCACCTTTATTTAATGAATACTAATAAATAAAATGTTAAAGATATTTTAACAGTACTTGGAGACTTGTTATTTTTTGTTTTTTTTATCAGTATACACTTAAGATATCCACAGTTCCATGGCCTACTATGTTAAAATCTTACTTTCTCTATTTTTCATGTTTTTACTATCTTGAACATAAACATGTTATACATGATTGAATAGCATTTTTTTTGAAGATATTAAAAATGTCAAAATCCAATATGGCTGCCATAAGAAAAACAAAAGTTTATTATTGTCACGCAAAATCTAGTAGACCTAGATTTTTGTTTTAATCATTTTTAAAATCCTCATGACTTGTTATCCCTAGCTTACAACTTTTGTAAATTTATCTCTTCTAGGAAACAAAATATGGAAGATTTTCAAAAATGCATTTTTTTCTTTTTCACCCTGTATCTGCCCAATGAAACAAAAATGTCAAAATCTGATGTCGGATTATTCATGGACAAATGAATACGCAACTTTTCTCCCATTTAACCGACGTTGTATCTCCAACGGTTTCCAATATCCCCATGTACTGCATTTTAAACTGGACACCCGGTATAGTATGAAAATGAAGAAAAAGAACTAGAGGTAATAGAATTTAGATTATGCTTTAAATGTAGTGCTATTTTAGAAGCTAACTTTAATCAAGACTATTGCTTGAATTGTACAATGAGGATAACATTTCAGCAGCACGGTCTGAAGCAAGTCAGTCCCTATTTCAATAGGCTAAAAAGATGATACCTTTCAGTAATAAAACGTACCCCCTGCTAATATCGGCGATAACGTCACAATACCTATTCCCGACGTTGACAAAGATAAAGATGGATTCAGAAATATTATAGCTGTTGCGTTATTAAAGACCGATGAGGACATGTACCAGTTAGGTACTAAGGATGGTGTTATAAAATCATCTGTACACCAGATCAGAATTTGATATTTGTAAGCAAAAATTTATTGACATTGATGTAGTAGAAAAGGATAAGCAAATATCTTTATGTCATGCGGCTTCGTCTGTATCCAGATCCAGCCAAGAATTTTCCATGTGCAAGTGCACAAAAAAGTGTCTTAGTAATTTGTGTAAGTGCAAAAAAAGCAAGTGTTATGCAATTGAAAATTGTCACTATAATAGCCCATGTAATAATAAATAAGTCAGTTTACTTCGCAACGCATTAAATAATCATGAAATCAATTGTGTTTTATTATAAGAAAGAGAAGAAAGATAGTATGTATTTGGTACCTATAACTTTATAAGTATGTCCGCTGTTAAGAGATGTGCATTTCGGTTAGTTACTATTATACGTGTAGTTAAAACGGGTTCTAACTAAAAGCTGCAGTAAATAGCCGAATTAAAATTTTAATTCGTGTCTTTCCTAGTAAGAACGCGAAATTACAAATGCTCGTAGTTATTTCGCATTTTTACTAGTAAGTACGCCTTAAAACGGATTTCGGCTATTTACGGTAACATATACAGGGTGTTTCATCGGTTGGGGTATCGCGAATTAAAGTGCCTAAATATAAAAATATCGACTTCAAATTTTAACCACTTATAGAGCTTTTAAACCGCTACCAGCAGGTTAGGTTGTTTTTGATAATATTATTTTAATTAATGCGTAAATTAAAAAAAAACGTATTATGAAAAATTAAAAGGGCTCAAAAAATGTTCAAATTTGAATGGTGATACGTGGAAATATCACCCATATTAACTTCACAATCAGAATTTTTATAAACGAAACCGTTTGTCAAATAAAGTCAATATTAAATAATGTCGTTTTTCTTACGACAGATTTATGGTACTTAACTTTCTAATTGTGCTGTCCGCAAACAGGTAGTCCTTTTAAATTTATGACGGTTAATAAATAAAAATTTATGACGGATAATATTCAACCCTGAAGCCTTCAGTTGTTGTTGTAGTTCTACTAATCGGGAAGCGTTTCCAAGGGCATTCTGAACTTACATTTAGGTACTTTGTGATGTTACTTGTGATTCTATTTTCACGGAGTCAACTTCATTTGTTTAAGCTGTGTTTTGCTAGTGTTTTCTGTTTTCAAAATGCCGTTCACTTTCTCTGCCGACGAAAAAGTTGACATGATACTTGTTTATGGGGAAGCTCTACAAAATGCCGCGGTTGCTGAGCAGATTTATGCGGAACGTTTTCCGGATAGGATCCACCCAGAAAGTCGAACTTTCAAAAGGTTAGTGGATAACTTGAGGCAAACGGGATCACTTGCGTCAAAAAATCGAAGTGTGAATAATCCACCTGTCACCAATGAACTGAATCAGGCAATTGTTTTAAATATGGTGGACAATAACCCTCAGATAAGCACTAAAGAAATCAGTGTTGCGACTGGAATCAGCAAGACATCGGTGTGGCGGATAATCAACAAACACACTTACCACCCATATCATATCGAGCTTCACCAAGAACTTCACGGGGATGATTTTGCAAATCGAGTTGCATTTTGTGAATGGGCACAAAGACAATTAGAAGAAAATGAGCACTTTTTTAGACATGTTTTGTTTACTGACGAATGCTCTTTTAGAAGCAGTGGACATGTCAACAGACATAACATACACTATTGGGCACCAGTGAACCCTCATTGGATGCGTGAAGAACGCATTCAGAATAGGTGGACGGTCAATGTTTGGGGGGGAATCATTGATAACCATTTAATCGGCCCCTTCTTTTTTGACCAGCATTTAAACGGCGAGCTTTACGCAAATTTTCTGGAAAATGATCTTTACAATTTATTAGAAAATGTGCCGTTAAATGTTCGCCAACACTTGTGGCTGCAGCAAGATGGGGCTCCTCCGCACTACGCACTAAGGGCTCGTCAGGTTATGGATAATCAGTTCCCTGCACGCTGGATCGGACGTGGTGGGCCAGTTCCATGGCCAGCCAGATCACCCGACTTAACACCGATGGATTTTTTCACATGGGGTGCTGTGAAGGAGATGGTGTACCAACAACCGCCAACTACCGCCGAGGATATGAGGGCAAGAATAACAAATGCGTTTGAACGCCTTAACCAGCTAAACAGAGGCGCTACAGTTCTTAATTCCTTCACGCGTCGGTTAGAACTGTGTGTGCAGCAAGAAGGTCACCATTTTGAACATTTGTTATAAATATTTACTTTCTACTACCTGGTATTACCCATTCACTTGACATCCGCACAGTGACAGTGTCATGTTGATCTGAATTAGTGGAATTTACAGCTAGCGCCAAAAAAAGCTGGGTAATACCTAATTTTTCCTAATTTATATTAACTTTCTTACCTTGAATCGCTTATAAACTCAACACACAACACTGTAATAAAAAACCCATAAATTCTTTAACGTCTTGCCTTTAATTTTGAAATTATTGTAAAATATTCAATAATTGATTAAGTTTTAATTTTTTTTTCAATTGCATAGTTGATTTTATAGACATATCTTTTTAACACCTGAATTTCAATAAAATCTGAGTACTTTTGATTTTTTGAACGAAGGTTTTTTTTTATTTACGCATTAAATAAAATAATATTATCAAAAACAACCTAACCTACTGGTAGCGGTTTAAAAGTTCTATAAGTGGTTAAAATTTGAAGTCGACATTTTTATATTTAGGCACTTTAATTCGCGATACCCCAACCGATGAAACACCCGGTACAAGAAACAAGATCGCCAGTTATCGCCAGATTTAAGAAAACTTATTCTTCTACAGCTTTACGCAATAAAAAGTATAGGTATATTTTATGACGGGTTGTTGGTGGCACAGATGTAGAATGTTATTAGAAGGAGTTACTGAGTAGAAATAGTAGAGAAATTCCGTTGCATCTGCTAAATGTTAATCTTATTACTGACGCCTTCATGAATGACATTCCTATCAATGGTATTGATGTTGAAAATTTTTACAGCAATAAGTTCGTTAAGATGTAATTAATTGATGAGTTTCTATTCCACTAAAATATGTTGAAGGTGTATTTCAAATATTATATCAACTATTAAACTAAATGAGATGTGGACTCCACACCTCAATTTGTTGTCGTAATTTTTTATGCAAAAGTTGTTCCAAATTAAGTTTTAAATACTTTTGTTCTCTTAATAAATCTGTACGGAATGTATAAATCGCCAGATATTTGCAAAAAACTATTTTTCGATTAGAGTAAAAGAGTTACATCCGCGCCAAATTTTGATAGGGATTTTTTATTTAAAAATTATTCCTAATCCAGCCCTAAATTTTTTATGCTTTTCGATAAGAGTAAGCGTTACTTGCAGTCCGAGTTGTGAAATTTGTTATACTGGAATTGTTTCAAATTCATGTCTAAATACTTCTTGTAGTAAATCTGCATGTATTGTTTATTTTGCGATATATTTTCCAAGAAACTGCAATTGGATAAAAGTCTTACATCCGCTTTGAAATTTTAAATACTTTTTAAAAGAAAGTATTTCAAATCAAGTTCTACATACCTGTACATTCGTAATATAAATGTGTGTAGAAGATAGAACTTCGATAAGAGTGAAAGATCTACTTCCGGTACGAATTTCGAAACATTTTTTTTATAAAATTGTTCTAAAATACTACTAAGTAATTATCGAGATTTTGGTAAAATTATTTGGTGTTGTATCCAGAGCAACTACAACCACGCGAACCTTTATTTGTCGTTAGTAAACTGGAATAAGTTCTTCATACAGTAAACGGATTATTTCGTTCATTGTATTCATGGTATTGTAGATACATTAGGCCATAAAATATTAAGAGATCTCCGATAACCATCTTACAAACAGTGGCGGCCCGTGATTTTTTGGGACGGGAGGGCACCGGGGGTCTGAGTGTTTAATATCAAAAATTAAGTACAGAGAAAGAATAAACTCAATATGCTATTTAATTAACTTGTTTGAATAAATAAAATCCATCCGCCGTTCCTTACGATCAGCAAAATGATTAATAAACTCATTCATTGAAGTTTGGTGTTGATGTCAGTAATTGCTTTTCAATGGAACACATTGCTAAGGCACATAGTCTGCTTTTCCGCATGGTATTTCTAGAAAATGTTTTTATTCTCTTCAAAGTAGAAAAACACCGTTCACTTAATTTTTTCTATTTTGCACGCCCCCAGAGATTCTCAAAATAGCAGAAGACAATTTACAAAATCTTTCGCCAACATAGTCTCGACATATTATCAAAAACAAACTTTTATAACAGTTGTACTATTCAACCTTGGAAGTAAATTACAATAGTAGCATCAGAAAACTTATCATCCAACTCTGCTTAACAATTTATATTGTTAATTAGTAATTGAAATGTTAGCATGTGTGCTTTTTATTCTTTGTACAACTTCTATTGCACATGTTTGTTACATTAAAGGCTTACATTTTGACATTTAAATATAATTTGGTTCCATTTTTTTTTTGTTACCAGCGTCAAAACAACAAAATTAGCGTGCGATAAAGAAATACTTTTGCAACCAAAACGGATGTCGTAAAGTGAACTTTATAGCACCCAAATAGAAAAAAGCATTTTGAACATTACACCCACACAACCAGTCTGATAAACTGTAAGAGCTTCTGTTGAATTTTCTCGTCACGGTTTTATTAGTTTTCAAATTGTGATCTTCTGGTTTAATCAATAAATCTGGTCTAGGGAGACCTAGATTTTTTAATTCTGTCTTAATGTTACTAACGCAATTCATAGTTCCATTTGCACCGATAGAAATTATAACATACAATCACCGCTGTATATTACACCTACCCGGACCCGGCATCAGAGAGTGGTGCCCCGCTGCCTACATATATACGCGCGCTACCCGCGCGAGTTTCATCTCTCGATTTCTAATACAGACGGGGCAGTCGCGCGAGATGCCCGGAGCCTACGTCAGACTGAGATTTTTAAACGCGCTGAAAAGACGAACTGTTACTTCCGAAAACATTATTTGTCATCAAACAAATCAGAAAAATTACATACAAATTAGGTATTTATAATTAATTTATCTATTAAAAGAAATTTGTCACGGGGAGGGGGGGGGGGAGTGCCCCGTTGCCCTCCCTGCAGCAGCCGCCACTGCTTACAAAGTCTATTTTAGACAAGCACTAAAACCAGCAGATGCAGACAGGTGAATGTGCTATCAATGCTAATACAGTGTGTGTATATAAATGTGCAATTCTCTATATCTCTAAGACAGCTGTAAATAAATATTATATGGAGCAAATACGAACTTACTTGTAGAATAATTCAAACAATTGTGGTTCGTTCGTCATTTTTTCAACTAATTCGTCCCAATCTCGAGGCCTAAGGGCTTCCATACCAAAAGCTTGCTTCACGGAATATAATTTGAACCATATAGGATATCCGTACAAATTTGCTTCTCTTAAATTCATTGTCCATGATTCATGATCAACAACGGCCTATAAGTGATTTATAAATTAATACGTTCAAATAATATTTTTCCGTATATTACTCTTGTAGTTTTATCGTGGTCGCCGTCAATGTAATAAATTCTATACCCTGGGTTTAAATCATAGTAGGGAGTGACGGAAGGTCCAATATAAGCAATATTTATTGAACGACCTGTATCAAATATTGAATAAATATACTAAATAATTTGTTACCATAACAACAAACAACAACAAATTAATTACACGGTTGTCGATAAGTGTCACACGTTTAAACAATTAATTTGGTTTCTGGGTTGAAACCGTATCGTCGCCATTTCTTCTGTTGCCGATGTTTCTGCGATTATCTCAAACACTCTGTTTCAGGTAATCGCAGAAGCAGCAACAGTCTTGAAACTGCTCCATAGGATAATGGACGGCATGTTGGCAATAAAAGAAGACGACAAAATGGTTTCAATTTATAAGCCATGCAAGTTATATGTGGCATATCCATTTACAAAAGAGAAAATTATTACTTGTCTTAATATACAAGCAATAATGTACTGAGTAAATATTGGTATTTCATACGATACGTAGAAACTTTGAATGTAGAAAATTAGCAGCATCGAGTTGTCATTTTGTGCCGGATATTATGTTCCAGACTAAATTATTACATTACTAGGAGTTTTTATGTAATCACTTATTATTACAAACCTAAAGTAAATAAGCTTATAACATAGTCATGCATGAGGAATGTGTCTGTGTAATAATAACTGTATACTTGAAAAATATGGTCTCTTAAGTAGAAAAAAAATCATCCAAAAATATTGACAAAAATTTAAATCAAATGCAATAAATGATTCTTAAAGATGTTCTTTCACAGTATAACAACAGTTTATACATATTTTCTTTTTTATATGTATATATCTAAATTTAATCAATGTCTTTTTTTAATTGTTCATTATCTGACAGATAAAGATGATTATAGTTGCGTTAGTAGACGTAAATTAGTAGCATTATTGATAATACATTTCAATTATCTTACAAGGAGTCATTGCAAATGTCTTGATACGATTTTAAGTAAGCTGTAGCATGTACCATACTATAAAATGTGTATGAACAAGGTAAATATGTATGTTGCCATTTACAGCAATTTAAAAGAGAAACATGTTTGTTGACCAAGCACAGAGGTTTATTATTTTTCTTCGGGTATGGAGGTAATACGTATTGAATAATTAATGAGCAAAATAAGAATAGTTAGTGCATTTTTATACGACTTTCGAAGAGATTCAACCATTAAAATAGTAGTAAAAAACATAATCGAGGCATGTTCTTCGTCAAGCGATATTTCTAATAAAATATTGTAATTTAAAGAAATATAAAAATGTGTAAACTCATTTCGGAAATAAACGATTTTTTTAAGTTTTAACAAAACTCACATGGTGCACAATAATACGTGATAAGTAAACTGTCAAGTTGACCAAATTGAAATTTGAGATATAAGCCGCAAGTGAAATATATCAATTTTCTATGCAATGCTTATTTTAGTTTATGATTATGTACTAACTGAAGCGTATGCGCGTTTGAAATTTTATAACCATTGGGACTGTAGCTCATTGAAGATTACTTCCGCACTTTATTCTGTTCTTTAAAAGAACAAGAAATCTTTCAGAAGTATACAAATTTCGATAACATTCAAAAATACTATGATTGTACATATACAGGGTGAGTTTTTTTCCATTATTTGTATGGGAATCTCGAAAACCGTAAGATATACGCACTAAGTTAAATGGAGAAAGATTTGCATATTTATAAGCCTCATCCTGATACGTTTCTGTCCATTTAAGAATATGCATGGTTTACTAGATATTTGCAAAAAATAGAAATTCTCCAGAACTTTTTCAGTGTTGTAACTCTTCTATTCATGGATAGAAAATTTTTTTTGAATATTGTTTTTAAGAAATTCAATTTCAAACATCATCTTAATTTTTTTGTTTTGCTTAGCATTTTTGAGTTAGCAAGCAAAGTCTATTTTTTTAAAATGGAAACCATAGTTGGCTATGACATATTCTAATAGTGCATATTTTTCTGCTTGCAATGATGTAAAGGTTGTAGCACTTATTTTAATAAATAACAGTACAATACACTATTATTATGTTTAACAAAAATCATGTCTTGCCATGGAAAAGACAAGAAACTTATAATATACAATGTAATATAAGAAACAATAAAAACGCTAAACGAATTAATTATTAACAACACGTAACACCCTACATTTACATTAAGTGTTCGAAATGCGCACCATTATTATCGACGAACATACGACACCTTTTCAACACTGAGTTAATAGCTCTCCTAATTTTGCGCCCATCTAACCTATCAAATACATTAATAACAGCTTCCAATAGCTCCTCTTGGGTTGCATATGATCGCATATATACGAGATCTTTTATTGCTTCACAGACGAAGAAATCTAATGGTGATATGGGGAACGTGTAGTCCATAAAACAGGACCATTTCTGCCGATCCACGAGTTTGGAAATAATTCATCTAAATATCTATTCACCTGCGCCTGATAGTGAGGCGGGCCACCGTCGCGGCGTCGTGTTGAAACCACCGTAAGTTTGTAATGGGTCTGTAAATTAATTCATCTAGGATATTGTCGAAATCTTCCCTAAGAAATTGCAAATATCGATTTCCGGTTAAAGTTTCATTAAAAATAAATGGCCCAACAAGTTGCGAACCAATAACACCACCGGTGAGGATTTATTTCTGCCCACAGGTGTTCATTATGGCGATTGAACATGCCGCAGTTTGTGAAACGTGTTTCGTCAGTCCATAAGATCTGCATCGGAAAGTTGTTATTTTCATGGCACATATTTACGATCCAAGCACAAAAATTTAATCGTCTTTCATCGTCTCCAGGGTGTAGAGTTTGACCAACTAATTTTTTATAAGGATGGTACTTATGGTTTGATAAAATTCTCACTACTGTGCGTTGTGAGGTAGAAGCGTCTTGTGCAATTTGCCGCGTTGATGTTGATGGAATCTGATTAACAGCAGCTAAAACATTTATCTGCGTGTTTTCATCAATATTACCCTTATTTCTAGGTTTAACAAAACTTCCATACTCTTTTAAATTATTGTATAAATTCTTGAAGGTGTCTAACTAAGCGATCAAAATAATAATAATAATAATTTATTTATTGCCCAACGGATAATCCAATAACAGGACAAACAATAAAATACAAAAATTGTATACATACATTTCAGAAATTAGAAATTATCACAAAAGAAGACGTTAACACAAGTACATTATATAAAAAAAAGTATCACCATAAATAAGCTCAGCTGTGCGACACATAGTTGTTACAGGAGAAAATGATAGTAAGTTGGTTCTAGGAATAGGAAGGGAGAAAGTAGGGGAAGATCGGGAAGAAATACGCGGAACAAAGAAATGTATGGAGGAAAGAATGTAAGAACTATCAATGAGACCACGCACTAGCTTCCAAATAAAACGCGCACCATGGCTTTCACGACGCGACGTCAAGGACTGCATTCCATGTCGTGCCAAAAGCGTAGCGTAATCCATATTGCGCATAAAAACACAAAATACACATAAAACAATAAAGAATAGCGCTCGGCGACTTGTTTACTATTTTTGTTACAAATAATGCTACATTCAATCATATCAGGTTTTTCAAGATTTGTGTACACCATAACTAACTTTGTAATGCAACTAAATCACTAACAAAACCAACAATAGTCACCCTAATGAACGAACTCTCAATGATGAAGTAAACATAATGCCTCAATTATTAATATCTCGTTTTCCATGGCAAGACATGATCTTTGTTAAACATAATAATAGTGTATTGTGATGTTATTTATTAAAATAAGTGCTACAACATCATTGTAAGCAGAAAAAAATGCACTATTAGAATATGTCATAGCCAATTATGGTTTCTATTTATAAAAATAGACTTTGCTTGCTAACTCAAAAATGCTAAGCAAAATTAAAAATTTAAGATGTTTGAAATTGAATTTCTTAAAAACAATATTCAAAAATTTTTTTTCTACCTTTATGAAAAGAAGAGTTATAGCACTGAAAAGGTTTTGGAGGATATCTATTTTTTGCAAATATCTAGTTAATAATAGCATTTTCTTAAATTGACAAAAACGTATCTGGATGAGGCTTATAGAGATGCAAATCTTTCTCCATTTAACCTAATGCGTATCTCTTATGGTTTTCGAGATCCCCATACAAATAATGAAAAAAAGTCACCCTGTATACTCAAATTATTCGAAAAACATACATAGGAAGAATGATCCATGTCACCACTTAGATATACTCTAAAACAAGCATATTAAAAACAAACTTACTTTTTATTATGCTCGAAAAATGTATGAAATTAAATTAATGTCCTGTGTACTTGATTCTATTAGAAGAATTAGATAATAAGCAAAAATTCGGCAAACTCACTCTATTGCCTTCACCAGAGGATATATAATGTTTATGTACTAAGTAAGGACGTAAATTGCAGGACGTAAAAGTGGCTAAATTTCCAAAAGTTTATTGGTATATCATTAACATACATCCATTATTAGCTCTAAAAATGTATATCTTTATGCATTTGCTAGTGGCATCGAAAATGTACAATTAATTAATAAATACAGACTTCCCAACAATTACTTGAAGCGACATGGGATTTCATCTCTTCGCATTCGCCAAAGAAGAAAGGAGAAGCTCAGCAAGACAAACACTCAGAGAGGACCTAACAGACGGTAAGGAAAATATGATGATATATATTGCAACTCCAGCCAGTTAAATTCTAATTATATTCCCACTTATTATCCTATAAAAGCTTATTATCATTTCAATATTATTGTAATAATAATAATAATAATAATAATAATAATATGTATTTATTGACCAACAGAGTACTCCATTTACAGGACAATTATACAAAATAATTCGGAGCAGCTGCTCTATACAATGTAGAAATGAAAAACATAAAATAAATAAATAAAAAAGAATAACAAATACGCTGAAGAACACAATAACAAAAAGAGAGTCTGTCATTAATCAGTCATAGTGCAGTAAATCTTGCAACCCAACCGCACAGCTACCTGAACGGATCCGGACAAACACCCATAATATTAGTCATCATGTGCGTCAGAGGTGCTTTACAAAGAATGTTTGTTCTACGCCTAGGTAAAACGAAAGACTCAGAAGATCGCGTCAAATGCGAGTGAATAGCAAAGTCAACTTACGAGAGCAAGGCAGATGAGTCTATTTTGTTGTTAATTAAATTAAAAAGAAAGTTGGCACTACTGATCCTTCTTCTGTCAGATAAAGACTGGAAGGAATGTCTTTCTAGAAGAGCAACGTAATCGACGCCCCTAGGAGGATAAGCGCCATCAATTCTGTAAGTAATAAATTTCAGGAAACGTCTTTGCACCCGCTCCAGGATTAATTCTTGGTATAAATAGTGCGGATACCAAATGATAGCACCATACTCCAGTGTACTCCGAACGAAGGCGTAATATAATGACCTTACAGCCAGTAAACCACTGAAACCCCTGCAAGAACGGATAAGGAAGCCCAATGATTTAGTAGCCGCACTGCAAATTGAATAAATATGGTCCGTAAAGCGGAGAGCGGAGTCGAACAGGACTCCTAAATCCTTGAACCGCGCATGCCTGGGTATTGCAATTTGATCTACATGGTAATCAAAGAAGATAGGGTTCGCGACTTTAGTGTACGTTACTATTGCGCATTTTTCTACATTTAAGAAAATTTTAGTTTGCAGGCACCAATCATTAACTATCTGCAAATTGTCCTGAAGTAAGTGACAGTTTTCAACACTTCCAATCCTCATAAAGACCTTCAAGTCATCGGCATATGCCAGGACAGAGCAATGCAGAGAATTTAAGAGGTCATTAATGAATATATTGAATAGCAAGGGACCAAGGTTGGATCCCTGGGGAACACCTGATGTCGGTGTAAAGTGACCAGAACGGAATCCGTTGTAGCATACGTAACAGGACCGATGACAAAGGTATGAAGACAAGAGCTTGAGCAAGCTAATCGAAAAACCGAAGGCATCAAGTTTTTGGAGAAGCAACGAATGATCAATGCTATCAAAGGCTTTAGCAAAGTCAGTGTAAATGACGTCAACTTGAAGGCGTTGATCCAAAGCTTTGCTAATATACTGTGTTATTTCGGCTAGATTAGTGATGGTAGATCGCGCAGGCACGAAGCCGTGTTGTCGGGGTGAAAGTAACAATTTAGATTCAAAAATTATCTGCTGATATATGACAAACTCAAACAACTTGGCAAAATTACTTAAAATACTAATGGGTCTATAATTAGTGATATCACAACGGTTACCCTTTTTGTAAACTGGCATAATTCTACTAATTTTCCAAACGTCAGGAAAAGAACTAGTTTTAATAATCAAATTAAACAGAATTTTTAATGGTTCACTTAGCACAGACCCGCAGTCCCGCACAAAGAAACTAGGTAAACCATCATGTCCAGCTGTTAGATTGGGTTTGAGTTTCAACAATTAATATCTGTGTTTAGAACTGGTTCTTGATATTGCTAATTTTAATAAATGTTGATGCGTTTACTTGATATATTTTGAATGCGTAAGTATGTGTACTTGTGCATATACGAGATGTGGCTATAAAATAACGACACTTTTGCTGCAAAACATTTTATTTTGAATTTATAAATTTTTAGTTATTATCACTTTCCCTTTCACTACACCTCCCTTTTCACTACTATGCTCCGTGCGAAATATTGCTGGAAGTTTTCTTCTGAGTTCTTTTATGGCGCATGCCGCTTTTTCTTTCACGGCTTCAACGGGTTGAAATCTTGTTCCTTTCAATGCAGAGTTGACCTTGAAAAAAAGATAAAAGTCGCATAGTGCAAGGGCTGGCGAATAAGGCGGATAGTCTAACACTGGGATGTTGTACTTGGCTAGAAACGTCTTGACAGACAATGCAGAATGATCCGGCGTGTTGTCTTGATGGAGAACCCATGACTTCAAGTTCTTCCACAATTCGGATCGTTTTTTCTTATTCTTTCACGGAATTGAGCAAGAACCTCAAGGTAGTAATGTTGATTGATGGTTTGACCTTCTGGGATCCAGTGATCGGTTTGAATTTTCATTTGCTCATTCGAGCTTTTATAGCTCTCGGTGAAGTTGGGCCCTCCCAATGCACGGATGGCACTTAGTTTCAGGATTATAAGTGAAAAACAAAGAGTCCTCACATGTTATCGCTTTTTCCAAGAAGTTCGGGTCAATTTCAATGGCATTCAAAATGATAGTGTAAACATTTTCGCGACCTTCTTTTTGTTCAATCGTGAGATTTTTAGGCACCATTTTCGCGCACACTTTTTGCACGTTAAAATTGTTATGTAAATTTGCCTTAAGCATTCTTTGTCAATTCCTACAGTTTTCGACACAACAAAACAACAGCTCTATACCAACGAAGGCCACGGCCAGAGACCGCCAGATTAATTTGTTCATAGATACTGAAAGCGCCGCATTGGAAAGAGAAGGCTTCACGCTACACAGCTGTCGGTCGTTTGCGCTGGCACATGCCTGCTTCTTTTGTGGAAACATCAGCCTCGCTATTTTATAGTCACACCTCGTACATACGAGGGGGTACCCAAATGAAACCGAAAGGATGTTGTGGTGGGGGGAGTTTTTGTAGTTCCACGTGCTGCCACTAAAGGCGTGTAGAGCTATCATTCCTGAGTCAATATGCCAAGTGTTGTCGCTAAGTAACGTTCGCTTTAGTGACACTTGTTTCGTGTGCACGTCGTTTTTTGGTCTCGTGGAAGCATGCTGCGCTTTGAAAGAAGAGTTCCGAAATGATCCAATCTTTTTGTCCAAGGTCATCACAGGTAATTAATCATGGTGTTATGGTTACGACAGAGAAACGAAGCAACAATCAAGCCAGTGGAAGATGTTAAGTTCACCTTGCCTCAGAACAGCTATGTGAAATCAAAGGTCAAAACAATGCTGATTTGTTTTTTAGATGTGAAGAGTCGTGTAGTCAGGGTTTGTTTCAGAGGTTCATAGTTAAAGGCTTTCTACCTGGAAGTTTGGAAAAGACTGCGCAACAGTTTGCGGCGGAAGAGGTCTGATTTGTGGCAGCCGAGCGACTGGTTTTTCACCACGATAACGTCTCTGCTCACAGAGCCCCGTCTGTTCGCCAATTTTTTCAAAATGGTATGACACCTGTACCCAACTCGACTTTATCACCGGCGACTTTTTTTTTTAATTTCCTCGAATGAAAAGAGACATGAAAGGAAAATGTGTAACTGTGGTTACAACTGTACGTTTTGTTTATTCAGATGTCCTTTTTTGGTCGTGAGAATATTATAAAATAGTCAAGTTTGTCTCAAATGTTAGTTTAATATTAATATTATCATAGCTTATAGACTTGGCAGTATGTTTCTCTGTCTACATTGCTGAAGATACTATAAAAACGTACTTGTAGCGAGTAATGGCCAGTGGAATGAACAGCTGCAAGTCGACGTCACATTTGAGCATGTGTCACAATTTTACTTTCTTATACGTAGTATAAGGAAGTATTGTGATGATGAAAATTTTCGACCTCGAGATTTTCGCAAATGTCCACGTTTTGAAATCCCCTGATACAGAAAAAGTGGTTTTTAAAAAATGTCTGTGTATCTGTTTGAGTGTGTGTGTATGTCTGTGACCACGATAGCGGTCAAACCGCTGGAGATATCACTTACAAATTTTGTATTTACGTGTATAATCTCCCTCTTGAGATCTGATTAGTTTTTCAGTAAAATCGGTAGACCGGAAGTAGTAGTTTACTTCAGTGAAAAAATCGAATTTTGCAAATATTTCGTCAATTACTAAGTTTAAACAAATTTATAAAGAATTCAAATGTACACAAAATTAAATTTGAGACAAAATGTCCTAAAAATGTTTTTTGAAATTCCTACCGGAAGTAGGTCTTTTACTCTTATCGAAAATCAGTTTTTTGCGAATATCTCGCAAGTCATGCTTTCTAGGCAGTGCTACTCTTAGCGAGTAGCACTTTTTTTCGAATATCTTGCAAAGTATGCATTCTATAGCGATTTATTAAGAGAATGAAAGTACTTAGAATAGGATTTTGAATTTTTGTATAAAAAAATTCTTAAAATTGTATAGTTTGAAACGGTCATACGTATAAGAAAGTCGTGTGGTGGCCACACCTCATTTTTTACACAAGTAACTATGACGTCGTCATGCCTTTACAAACCAAGCGAACATAAAGGCAACGACGAAATCAAAAATAGTCCAATCTCAGTAATAAAGCAAGCTGCAAGTGGTGGGAAAGCAAGTACGCGGATGCGCTATTGTCAGTATTTTTGTCCAGGTGCAGAACATTTATAAAGTACAGTGCCAAGACCCACGGTGTGAAAGCCGAAATCTAAGAAGGTTCCTTTTCTTCGTCTTCTTCTTGTTCTTTTGGTAGGCGTATCGCCTGTTTCGTTCCGGTTTCTTTGCAAAGGCGATTCTTGTGAGTTTGACTGCCAGCTATCACGCCATCGCTTTGGTGGTCGTCCTATGGGTCTTCTTCCATGAGATGTGTTATTTCGTACTATCTTGACCATTCTGTCGGGGATCATTCGGCTAACATTCCATTCTCTTCTTCTAGTCTTCGACCATCTGACCACGTCGTCCGTTTGACACTTCTCTCTTATGTGTTTCTCTGCCTATCTTTCAATGTATGTTCCGTCATCGTTCTTAAGGTCTTCATTTCAGTTGTCCTTAGTAGGGATGTTACGGAGATTCGATTCCGATTCCGATAAGTCGGAACTTCCGATTGAATTACACTTCCGATTTCGACTTCGGTTCCGACGCTTGTAAATCGGAGGTTGAAGTTCACGGTCGCTGCTAGCGCGCACGAACATGTCTATGCTTGTCGCATATGTGGGAAACCCCAATCATATGCGGGGAACCCCAGTCGTATGCGGAGAACCCCAATTACTATTTCACTTGGTTGTTTCGCATTTTGTGCGTTCGCGCTTCAATTAAACTTATCCGAGTTTTTAATGAGTGTTAATGTGTTTAATTTGACGTGTGACAAATATATTTGAATTGAACAATGAGGCCAAAAAAGAAGTGTTATTTGGAACTACTGCAATGAAGTTTGTGCGAATACAGCAAAGTAAAAACCGTGTGATAAGATTTATTCACGAAGGGGATGTACGACTAGGTACTTCGTTAAAAAGTCATTTAAAATCTGTGCATGCTACTGAATACGAAGAATTCAATAAATTAGAATCTGAAAAGAAAAATACAGTACTGCCTTCGACTTCAACGCCTCTTCCAGAGGCCAAAAAAAATTACTCTCAAAGACACTTGGATGAAGAATCAAAAATGGTGAAGTTCTAATCCTAAATCAATAGAAATAGATATATTGATTTCTGAAATGATTTCTTTGCAAGATCTCCCCTTCAATTTCGTGGAAGGTATTGCATTTAGATGACTTATGCAGTTCGTGGTGCCGAATTATCAGCTAAGGGGAAGACAGTTTTTTTAGCGAATATATTTGTGGTGAGTTATATGCAAGATTAGCAAAAAAGATAAATGACTTACTGAAACAATTTGAGAAAATCGCTTTTACAACGAATATTTGGAGCGAACCAAGTTGTAATGTATCGTCATTAAGTTTAACAGCACACGGCATTAATGAAGATTTTCAAAGGCTAAAAGTTATTAGGAAATGTCACACAATCGACGGAAGGCATACATGAGACCTAATCCAGGAAAAAATTAGTGAAATGTTAATGGAATGGGGCATAACAAATGAGCAAATTCACTGTTTTATTCGCGATTCTGGATCTAATATGATACGAGCAATGAGACTCGTCGATATACCTGATGTCAATTGCACTATACATCAATTGCAATTATGTGTACGAGCTATATTAGATTGTGATGAAGAAATCAAAAACTTATTAACGAAATGCAAAAAAATTTCGACGCATTTTAATCATTCCAAAATTGTTCAAACTGAGCTACATAAAATACAAAAGGAACAACTTAACCAAGAAGTTTTAGGTGTCGTGCAGGAGTGTAGTACGCGGTAAGTTGTAAAATTATTATTTTTTGTATTTTATCCAGATATATTTTCAGGGATTTATCCACACTAATATTATAAATCCCAAAGAGGTGTGTGTGTTTGTCAAGGCTGGCGGCCAAATCATTGAGTCAATTTTGATAAAACGGACGAGATCGCGTGTATTTAGTTACATTTTTATATTAATTTTATTCATTTGTTATTTTAAAAAAACATTAAATTAATTATCTATCATGTTTTGTAACAATTTTGTAACTTTAGTGGCCAAATAAAATCATTCTATTCATATTTAATTTTACTTTTTGTTACGGGTGGAATAGTACATTTTATATGATGAAACGAATGATTAAAATACAGGATTCACTCTGCCTGTACACAAGTAAACACAATATCCCACAAATATCTCCTGAAGAATGGCTGCAGCCTAGAAAATTAGTGACCATGCTACAAACTTTTGAACAGATTACCCGGAATCTGAGTGATAGCAATACTAGCATCTGATCAGTAATTCCATTAATACACACACTAAAGCATGCATTACAAATAGAAGACAATAAACCAGACACAAATGAATGATTTAAAACTAATAAAATGTACTCTCGACCAACTGAATTCAAGATTCGGAGACCTATATTTGAACATGTTCTTTGCAATAGCCACATATCTGGATCCTCGTTATAAAACGAAATTTTTCAACGAAGTGATTAAGGAACAGGTTGAAACCGAATTGATAAGGTACTTGATGATGGAAATAAATCTGCAAATGAGGCTGAAAATATTGACGCTCCTGCAGAAAAACGGGCAAGGTTGGCATCACCAGCAGCTGGTCAATCTAGCAACATTAAAAGCAATGTCCAATCGATTTTATCGAATATATTGTCTGATAGCGATGATGAAGATGGTAATACCACATCCGACGAACATGCAGTTTTGGACAAATTTCTTATATTGAAGGGTTTATTAAATGAATACAATAGAGAAAAACGGATTCCTATCAGTCAATATTCATTATTATGGTGGAAAATGAATATCAAATACAAATCCCTGGGCTTGATTGCCTGTCAATATTTGTCATGTCCACAAAGTTCAGTAGCAAGCGAACAACTCTTTAGTGGTGCTGGTCTAATATATGACGTGTTGCGAAGTAGATTGGACGAAAATAGAGCTGCGAAGCTTTTGTTTATTAAGTACAATTTGCTTCTTTTAGAGTCGCTAGATATTAGTAATGTTTAAAATTCAAGAAAATTTGATATTTTTAAAGAAAATTTGAAGATTTGATTAAGTAGGTGTATTATTTTATTGTTAACTGAAATTAAAGAAATAATGAATAATGTTTGTGTTTGTATTATTTTATTAGATTGTTCTTAAAACACATCTCTGTTCTGCCTCCGGCTCCGCCTCCGACTCCTATTCCGGTTCCGATTCCGATAAATCAAATTTGAAAACTCCGATTCCGACTTGGGTTCCGATAAACCCACTACCGTTATATCCCTAGTCCTTAATAATCTCTTTGTTACCGTTGTTTCCGCTCTCGTCTCAGCACTATATGTCATCACTGGTCGTACGCATGTTTTGTATATTTTTGATTTGCATATTGTACTTAGGTGTTTGTTTCTCCATATTAGATATCTAAGGTGTCCCGATATTGCTGCTGTTTTGTTAATTTGTTTCCTCACCTCGCCCCCCAGAAAACCCGCGCTTTTAATTTTGCATCCAAGGTATTCGATTGACATGGTTTGGTCAATGACATTTATCTTCTATTGCCAATTTGCAGCCCAGAGGTTCCCTTGCTATGGTCATGCATATGGTTTTGTTTGTCGAGACTTTCATATTGAGTTTGCCTGCCTGCTTGTTGAACGCTTGTAGCAATCTTTGGAGGTCATCTTCCGATTCTGCAGTAAGTACTGCATCATCAGCGTTGCATAATATATTTATTTTATGCATGGTCCATTCGATATCCTAGTCCGGTGTCCTTTACAGCTTTCACCATTTCGTCCATTATTGTATTGAACAACAAGGGACTGAGACTGTCGCCTTGGCGGATACCTGTTGTAGTTCGTAGATGTTGCGTTAGGGTGTGATTTGTGCCTATTTGCGTTGTTGTGTTTGTGTTTAGGTTTAGTTTACTGGCATGGTTGTGGATATTTCGTCCGCAATGATATTAGTTAGGAGTTTTAGCGAGGTGCTCAACAATGTTATTCCACGGCTTTATCTCCTTTTTTGAAGACGGGTATTGTTACGCTGTTTTTCCTTTCTTCAGGTATTCTTCTATGTCGTAGTATGATATTAAACAGTTTTGTGTATTCTTTTATGATGGCAGTTCCTCCATTTTTTATTAGTTCATTTGGTATTTTGTCTTCATTTGGAGTTTTCCTGTTCTTAAGTTTCCTCACCGTATACCTTACTTGCTCTTCGGTGATTTGCGCGTACTCTTCTGGTGCATCGTTTTGTATGTCCTCTTCATGTGCTTCCACTGGGTTCTCTATGTCTGCGTGTAGATTTCGGAAATATTTCTCCCATTTTTCTTCCGTGATTGTTCTGAGTTGTATTGTTTCATTCGATTCTCGTTTCATGCCCCTTAGTAGTTTCCAAATACGTTTTTGTGGTCCATACATGTCTGCTTCCATTTCGTTGCTGATTTCCTGCCAGTATTCTTCCTTAATTTTTCTAACCCTATTGTTGACCCTGTTCCTTGCTTCGATATACGTATTTCGGTTTTCTTGTGTTGGAGATTCTTTGTACTGTAAGTAATTTTTATTCTTTTCTCTGGTGATGTCCTTGACTTCCGTTGTAATCCACGATTTGTTGTTCGTTTTGCTGTTCTGCGATACCGTGCGTGTGCCTAGGGTTTCTTCAGCGGCTTTGTAGACGTTTTCTTTCAGTTTATCCCATGCTGAATGGGAAGTGTCGGGCTGTATTATAGGGTTTACAGTGATATATTGTTTGCATCTTTTTGCGTAGAGTTATTTTGTACTTTCGTGGTTGACCAATTCTATATTGAATTTTTCGGTTCTTGTTATTGGCTTGTGTTTTCTAGGTGACATTGCTATTCGTAGTTTTCCTAGCACTGGTTTGTGGTCTGTTCCAATATTGGCTGAGGAGAGGACTCTTACATCTACTATTTGTTCGGACATGAACATTCGATTGGTGATGATGTAATCGATTATGGATTTGTTTTACCTATTGTCATAAAAGGTATATTTGTGTTGTTCTTTATGTGGGAAATATGTGTTGTTTATTCGAAGTTCGTTCTGTGCACAAAAACCTGTCAACATTTCGCCGTTTCTATTACTTACCTCTTCATTGTATTTTTGTTTTACTTCATCTACTGCTTCATTTCCTATTCTAGCGTTTAGATCTCCTAGCAGTATTATCTTTTGGTTTCTTGGGATTTTGTCCAGCTCTGATTGTAGGGTTTCTTAGAAGTCCACTGACGTTTCTTCAGGTTTACTAATGTCGGGTGCATATACTGATATGATGTGCAAGGGATAATTGAGCATCATTTTTACTCTTAGAAATCTGTCGTTAACATATTCAATGCTTTCTATATTCTTTTCATATTTCTCATTGATTACTAGTCCAACTCCTGATGTTGCTCTTTGGTCTTTGACTACTCCTGAGTACAGTAGAATGTAGTTGTTTACTCTTGTTATTCGACTACCCCTCTTTTTCGTTTCGGAAAGTGCACATATGTCTATTCTGTGTTCATTTAGTTCGGGACTTAATCCGTGATCTTTTGAGTATAGTCTTTATGTTCCAGCATGCAATTTTCATTTGTTGTTTCCTCATGTAGAGTTTATTCCTTTCTCGAGCGTAGGTCGTGATCCGTGAAGTCCGTCCGTATTCCGAGGCAGGTTGCTAACTTAACCTAAGAACCTTCCTCCTTTTCCGGGCTTGGGACCGGCAGTGGCAACTGTAAGCTACTCGATCCACCTACAGTTAGTTACCCCAGGCGGAGTCTAAGAAGTTTCGCGCCAGTAAATTCTTCAGCGAAAGAGACCGGATGTATAGTGTAGTATTGGTTTTCTGTGGAAGCAGGATTCTCGTCCACTCCTGTGGCACAGAGGGAAACTGTGATTGTACGGGTGTTTGAGAGCCCTTGAGATGCTGCTATCAATGTGATGCTACTTTGCCAAAGATGAGCATAAAATCTTGTTCAATTCAGGGTATTTTAGGCACTCGTTGTTTTGCGATTCGTATCACTATGCGCTATTGTTTTATTATATGTTTGGAATTCATTGCTTTTTGTATTTTACCAAATATAGTGTTATATATATAATAATACTTTGTTTCTTTTTTCTAGCTTATGGTGTTCACTAACCGGTTAAATAATATCGTTCAATTTCTTGTTAATGTTCTAATTAATTCTGTTCAATTATTGCGCCTCCTCAGGGCATTATTTCAAGTCGTATATTAGTTAGTATGTGTCATAGCACTAGCACCGGTATAATTGTTATAGGTCATATGATTGTGTATTTAATTTCTGCGAGCAGAGTTTAAAGTAAACTGACAAGTCAGTTCTTATAACAACTTAACATAATTCTTGAGGTAAGGGAGAGCTTCGACATTGACGTCGGTGGCCACGCGATAATAATCACGTAGACGTTAAGAAACCTAACAGGTATACAGTGTTTGAAAATGTTGCAGTGCTGCATTGTAGCAGACTCGCACCCATCGCTAACGTTGTTAATTTTATCAAATATAAATTGGCGTCCAACGTGTTCATTGTAATAAAATCGATTGCTAAAATAGATTATTATTTACATATGCACTACACTAAATTTTGTTTTATAAATAAAAATTAATTACTTGATTTCTAATTCAAATCACCATACACCTACGTACATCACAAATAAACAGATTATGTATCCAATCATGTTCAGTCAGTGACCTATAACAAAAATATGGCTACCCTGATGTATACTAATAAGAGTATTGGTAGGTAAAAACAGAACAGTAATTATATTATGTATGAGTACATTCATTATATATTATATGAACGATGTCGAAACTAATGTCCATAATTATGTAAATATATAACCAATGTAGAGATCTACATCGTGAGATACAGGCTCAGTTATCATGTTTCTGCAGCAGTTCAGATGCAGAAAAATTATGCCAATAGGGTTGCAAAAATCAATTGGACCTTGTTTCTTCATAGTAAATCAGTAAATTTTTATGATGAATTCTGTTAGATTTTTAGAAAACGGTAATTGAGAATTATAGGAGTTTTATAATTTACTGACTAAATTATGTGTAGTTTTAATTAGTTATTATTTACTTTACGTAAAATCATATCAAGAGTTTAGCAATAACCCATAAATACTTACTCAAATCATTGTGATCGTAAAACACTTCAAATTCATCATAATGAGTATGCCCGAAAAACTGTGAAACAATGATGGACTCGTACCTATTTATAATTGCATAGTAGTTTCTAGACCATACTTTTAAACAATCCGAATGTCCTGGAGGTATGTGTCCTGCATGATCAATTATTGTGAATATTAAAAACGAAAAAGAAGAATACACACCTATTACATGAACCTTTTCGCCGTTAAATTCAGCTGACTGTAATTCGTATATGAACCATTGCAACTCAGTAGCCGGATCAGTACTATTTAGTAAGAGCCACCTACAAGTAATTAATTAGGTGATACTTTACAATTCTATTAATGTGACTAATGTACCAATTTTTATTATTACAGTAGTTCATATTTAAAGATATTAGACGAAATCCTGGCCTAACTAACACAGAGTAAAAAGCTCCCCTTCTTATTGTATTACTCACGGAGCTAGGCAACCATTTTCGCCACTGGGAATCCATTTCATCGTAAAGCCAAGATATCGAACTATCTGGAGTATCAACAAAAGGTGGCGGAAAACTGTAATTTAAGGCAAGTAGTAATACATTTTGAGCATTTCATATTGTTAATATTTTTTCTTAATATAAAGTACAATTCAGTTACCGTAGCAAATATACATATTACTGCTTTAACTAATTTAGCTCGTTTTTACCTGTTCACAGGTGCAGATTCATGATTGCCGAGAGCTGGAAAAATAGGTACATTCGGAAACATTTCCGAAATTTGTTTAACAGTTTCTTTAATTATTTTCAAATTTTCTTCTTTCGTCTGATTCCATATATCATGTGGTGGAAGATCTCCTGTCCATAAAATGTAGTCAATGTCCTATATAAAAAGAATGATATTTATCTGATAGCCAGGTTTTAATTATTATTAGTATATAACTAACAAGTAAACAGATTAATATTATATCATGAGGTAGTACTTATCGGTAAAAATTAATCTCTTATGCATAATTAATTTTCCCGGGACAATAAGTTACATACATTACCTTAATATTAAAGGGCAAATCTCCCACTTACTACTTACGGGATGTGTCTCTGATATATGTTTTAGCATATTATCTACTGTTATTTTCGGTGTGTCACATTTCCTATAATCTCCCCATCTATCGAAATTGGATGTATTTTCAATTAGAATAATTAGAAGTGTTTTATACATACTTGCCAGCAGCTTGTTCCTTGGTTAATGATGGACCATTAGTCAAACGGCAACATAATGGTTCCGCACAATCTGCATTACTTCCTTCTAAATAGTATGGATCAAAGTGAGTATCCGATAAATGTAAAACTTTAAATGTAGGTGCTTGAGACTGTAACAATTATTGGTAAAAATAAACTTTCTGACATATAATATTGAAATAAACAAAAATTGAAGATGTTCTTTTTTGTATAAAAGGACCTATATACTTATAGGCTAATCACTGCCATATACTAGACAGGCACCCATTTTCTAACCAGAGGCACAGATAATTCTTTTGTGTAATTTGATAAGAAAATACAGGTAGGTACGATAATAATACTAATACGATTAGCCATCCAACGAAAGTCATAATAAAAGAAAACGAATATCCAAACTCATTTAAAGATATTAGAGCGTAAGAATAATAATTTATTACATTTTTCTCACGCGATATCACAAATCAATCACTCCTACATGTTTCACCTTTTTGAAGAGCCACTTAATGTTAGTATAGTGGTATAGCTTTCATTTGCAGGAGGAACATTCTATTTGCATCAGATGATAATTCTCAAAAGAGATTCAAAGTATGTATGGAACGTAAAAAGCAAGCGGTGTGCGCCGTTTCAGAATTAACAGGCTTCTTCAATCTGATTTCACTATAGCGTATCACTTTAATTATATTTTAACCGTGCGTGCTTGCGGTTATGAGTTCCACAAAGTTGATTATATATAGATTGATATTTTATTCATGTGCCAATGGTATGCAATATATACAACTATAATAGATATCTTGGAAAACTTTTCTTAGTCGTATACGTTTATCTGAAAATGACACTTGTCCATTTTGCTTGTACCATTTACACACAGTTATGTACCATTTACAACTCTTTTTCGGAATATCAGCTTTAACTGAACCCGTAACCACATCATGGTGAAAGTATTGCGTTACAATAAAAAATCTACTGTTAAATCCAAAAGTATTTGTCGTAATAAAGAATATTTTTGTGTCTTTTCCAAATTAATTTTCAGCTTGTTTGCTTGAAGCCAGCACCTAGCATGGATAAAATAATAAGTGCTCAGGTACACCAAGAGAGAAAAAAACGTACACTTCGCGGAGATATAAAGTGGTATGGGCATGTTCGCCATATACTAATGCATAATAAACACGCCTATATCACCTTATATCTTCGCGAAGTGGACGGCTACTTATTTCTTGGTGTATATTCGCGGCAAACAGTTTTGTCGGGTCGTAAGACCAGCTATATGGAAGATATATCTGGTCCACTCTAATAAATTCTAACACGAAATAAAGACGGATTATATTCAATTTTTATAATACCTAAGTTTGAGTAAAATACTTAACTGCTTGGTAAAAGAAAATACATATGGCATATAGAAGTAAATATATTTCAAATATTCTTCATTTATGCTTTATCGCACGATAACATTGATGTATCAACATTACAAAGAAATCTTTTTGCTGTTCTACATATGTTTTGGACTTTCCGAATTTATTTTATTTTTCAAGGGCGAGAATGAATGCTTTATTAAGATCTCGGTTTTATAGAATTTGTAATTATTTATATTGATGATATTTACGAGTATGTATCTATCATTAATTTTTTTCTGTAATACATTCTATTTATTTTAAAATAAATACAAAAAAAATATGGGTTTTTCATTATAATTTAATAAAAAATTCTTGATTATATTACTATATCTGCATTCTAAGACTTTTTTACCTGGGGCATGTTTGCCCAATATGTATTTTATATGTGTTTAGAGCGCAATTGCTATGGGTGTTTAAATTTTGGAATATTATTTAAATCAAGATTTTTTGTAGATAAATAAAAGGAATTATCGCGGATACATGAAATACAGGAAAGAGACAATGAGTCAGAAACACGTGTCTACGGTTGCTCTACAGCGGAATTTACCCAATAATTTTCTCTTTCCTGGATTTTTTGTAGTCCATATATCAAATACTTTTTTTAGTAGTTCAGCCACCTCTCTAAAAATCAATTATTTCACCTTTCCTTGTTTAATTAGTATGGTAATTTCTCTGCATTTTTCAAACTACATATGTTAAAACGTCCGGGGTAAGTGTGGTATTGCTCTTATTTGACATTTTAAAATATTTTCCTTTAAATATATTGTCTTCAAAAGATTCTTTGTGTAATTTTTTGTTTGCTTATTTATAGCTTCATTATGCTAGGTGTATTTTATTTTTGAGAAAATTTAATATATCTCTCAAGTGTAAACAAAAATATTACAATCTCCCTTTATGGTTTATTAAAATTTAGTAGGAAATATTATCGGATTACTAGAGTTGACGAGTGATACCTTCCATATAGCTGGTCTTAAGACCCGACAAAACTTTTTGCCGCGAGTATACATACAACACATCTGATCATTGGGTTATATTATAATTTAACATTTAACATTTCTAAAATTTAATTAAGGGTCATTTCAATTTGTTACATTTGATTTTACAAACATGAATAATACTAATTGCAATTCAATGTCTGCGCTAGTAACACGTAACGACTCCAAAAGAAGAAGTTCAATATATATTTATATTATATTATTATTTATAAATTCTAGATAATTTTTCGCTGATGAATGTTATCCTCATGTACTAAACACTGTCAGTGTTCGTTATTTCACTTTTATCATTATAATATAACATTTTTTACACAAATATGTGTATTGGTCAGTGCGTTTTATTAAGTTTCATATATTTATATACGCACATTGGTATTTCAGAAAGTGGAAACATGAGGTGCTAGGTGAAATATTATAAAAGTTATAGCTATAAATAAGTTACAAGTTATACAATTATAAATCAATTAATGATACTTTTGTGCGTTTTGTTAAGTTTTCCATTTTCTTAATTTGCAATATGTTCATATACCTATTCATTAGCTATTGTTTCCCATGCTTTTAGTAATGGCCTATCAAATTATGTTTCGTGGAATTACTTGAATAACGCAAGTAATTGCATCTGTGAGTGTTTGAATATTGTACGATGAATTTCCGCCTGTAATTTTATATAAAATAATCACAGATCACAAAATCTGGTGATCAACTTGGCTATAGAAAGTCCCCAAGAAAATAAATGATATGTTGGGGAAATTCTCGAAGTTCATCCGTTAACTCCTTTGCGGAATACTGAAGATAACACACAGGAGAATTTTGAAGAATATCACTAAACAACACTCGATTCTATTTCTTCCGTAAAGAATATTCATAATTAGCACCATATTTCGCTTTTCTGAGACCATAAGCTTCCTTGTGTTGAAAAACTAAATATTTGTTTTAATTAAAAATTAGTTCTGTATGACCACTTTAAAAGTCAGGACAGAGTCCTTTCGAGTCCTGTACAATCTAATCACAGCAGAACATATTTAGTTTAACAATAAAATTTGTATTGCGTAAATATTCATAATTCTTACCTCTGGCATTCTTTGCTCTTCTACTGTGGGTTTTGGAACAGGTGGAAATATAACTTCCCATTCATGGTAAGGATTATAAACGTCATCACAGCCATCGCCTATTATAAAACTACAAATTTCCTCTGGACCTATAAATGATTTATAGAATCTAATTAAAATAAAACCATAAATAGAAAATTAGGAATATCGTTAGTACCCATTTTTAATTTTCCTAACACATAGATAACTTCACCAGCGAATAATTCAGTTATTCCTTCGCAAACTCGTGGTGATTGTATCTTCAAATTAACACAGAAATTATAAATCGTCTTTTTAATTTCTTTTTCGGATTTTCCAGTTCGTATGTAGTGTTGCAAGAGACCCGCACCTAAATATAATATTATTATCTAGTTTAATTGATACAACGGAAATCGTCATATAACGATCTTACCTGCTTTGCAAGCAGTGCATGATACCTTGGATAGCAAAGAATTTTCGATTTCATATGCAACTTGTTTCAAATTCAACAACTTAAGTGCTTTGTCCACGAATTGTGGTAAATGGGTAGATTTATCTTGGTCAAGGTCCCAAATTAATCTTGCCTGTAACGGAAACATATTACAAATTAGTTATTTTTCTTAGTGTCTTCTCTTCTTCGACAATTTATTGCGCGAATCAAATGTTTAATAATGATTTTTGATAATTACATTAGTATTAAGTTACAGGGTGCGGCAGTAAACTGCATTTTTGGAACAACTGTAAGAAATAAATGGACGAATATTTAAAAATTGTGTCGTTACCATCTTATTCTATGTTAAAAAGGATTGAACAAGACTATTTTAATGTAAAAAAAAATAACACCAGTAAGATGCCCATCTCAATCAAGACATTCTTGCAGACGATTTCGAAAATTGTCCATTACATCGTGGAGCATCTACTGAGGGATTCTTTCGATTTCCCAACGGATTTTTGCCTTCAGTTGTCTAAGGGTACGAGGTCGTTCCTGGAACACCTTACTTTTTAGGTACCCTCATAAGAAGAAATCGCACGTTGTGAGGTCGGGTGAACGGAAAGGCCAAGGAATCGCTCCGTTCCGGGACATCACCCGATTAGCAACAAATCGTTGAGAATATTCATGCCCACGCGAGCCGTATGGCTTGTGGTTCCATCTTGTTGGAATAAGATTTTTCAGCATTCACTTTATACTGACGAACCTGAGGAATGAAGAATATCCATAACATTTCCGAGTAATGCTCTGCATTGAAGGTTACGGCTTGCTCTTTTCATTTTCGAATAAATAATGTGGCCACCACAAAACTCTTATACGTATGAGGTTTCAAATTATAGAAGCTTAAGAATTTTTTTATACAAAAATTATTCAAAATCGTATTCTAAGTACTTCTATTCTCTTAATAAATCTAATCTAATAAATGCATACAATGCAAGATATTCGAAAAAAAGTGCTACTCGCTAAAAGTAAAAGTGTTACTTCCGGTCCGAATTTTGAAATTTTGTGTATACCAAAAACATTGCAAATCCAGTTTTAAATACTTTTGTACTCTTGATAAATAAATGAATGCGTAATTTAGGGCATATTTGCAAAAAATCGCTATTCGATAAAAGGAAAAGTGTTACTTTTGGTCCGAATTTTGAAATTCTTTATACGAAAGGTATTGAAAATTATCTTTTAAATACTTTCATGCTGTAATGTACCTGCCTAGGAAGCATGACTTGCGAGATATTTGCAAAAAACTGATTTTCGATAAGAGTAAAAGACCTACTTCCGGTAGCAAATTCGAAAAACTTTTTTAATACAATTTTTCTAAATTTAGTTTTGAGTACATCTGAATTCTTTATAAATTTGTTTAAACTTAGTAATTGACGAAATATAGGCAAAATTCGACTTTTTCCCTGAAAACTACTACTTCCGGGCTACCGATTTTACTGAAAAGTAAGCAGATCTCAGAGGGAGTTTGTACTCGTAAATACAAAATATTTTAAAAACCACTTTTTCGGAATCTGGGACTTTAAAACGTGGACATCTGCAAAAATCTCGAGGTCAAAAATGTTCGTCATGACAATACTTCCTTCTACTACGTACAAGAAAAGTAAAGTGGGCCTACGATGAAGAGGTTGTTCATGAAGTTGGTGAAGGTTTTGATCACTCCAGTGTCTAAAGTTTTATTTGTTTACATAATCTGACAGATGGAAATGTGCCTCGTCGCTCATACAGAGGTTACAGGCAATATCCTTGTTTATTTCAATAATTTCCAGCAAAATCGTATTCATTCAGAGCCTGAACCACTTGAATTTTGTATGGGTGGTAGCATAAATTTAATCTCAAGATCCGTGGGACGGTTCTGTCTGAAATTTCAAGCGCAGCACTGTCTATGCACTTATCTCCGAGGACTTTTTTCAACAAGGAGTCTCTCGCGTTCAACATTCTCGAGAGGTCGCACTGTCACCTCTGATGTTTCTGGTTTCACCGATGTTTTCAAAGTTTTTTTATCCACTACTTTCTTTATTGAGTTCACAGAAGGCACCAACCAATTACGATGAATTTGAAAATTAGTCCGGAAACGGCGCCGAGCGACTGCACAGCTACTGTTGTTGTTTAGTCCACTGTTCCATAGCAACTGAACTGAAACGCTTTATGTGGAGGAACACAACGGTTACGTTCGCAACTTGCCCCGTCCACTTTGTTGGTTCCTGCGCCTTTTTCAGAAATGCAGGTTTGACTGCCGCACCTTTATAAAGTTAATTGACATCATGTTATTATCAAGTTCTTTCACGTCCACTAGCATGGAGATGTGAGATCTACTTGTTTCAACCTCCTATCGAATGATTAAAACACAATAATAAGTATAATGCTAATTAAGCATTTCAGCCACTTTATTACCAAGAGACAAGAAGCACAATGTTGAATGCACACATTGTGCTTCTTGCTCTCTCAACCAACTTCCTTTCTCTTTTTTACTTTTAAACCGCTGTCTTCCAAATTATTTCATTTAAGTGAAGAAAAATTGTGCCAAGGCGGATATTCCCTCTACGATTTTTGAAGAATTCCTGCGTATAATAGTATGATACTTGTTACAATCTACTTTGTTTTGCATCGCTCTTAGTAATTCGTGTTCGCAGACTTGCTGGAGTACATACTTAATGGGTGTATAGCTACATTGCTACAGCAAAGATGACGAACTTGCCGCCCTGATGTCGACCAGTTTGAGGTGATTACAGAAACTAACTCAAGGCAATTTGTTTCTGGGCAAACGCGATTCTAATGAGATAATGCGGCTCGGTCAATTGGATGAATCATTCTTTTTTTTTGCAGAATTACAATTGATGAATGGCGTCCCACTATTTATAAGGACTGAGGACAAGATCAATGAAGCATCTTGAAGAGGCTGAGCCTTGGTATATTTAGTGTGTCAGTGGATACCGGTTAGTATACTATGAAAAGTTTGATGTGAAGCAACGAATCATCAGAGAACGGAGTAAATGGATTTGAGAAAATGCAGCGATACTCTATGATGCAATGCAAATGTGCAAATTAAGAATTTCATATAACAACAGCATTTTATCTTCTATGAATTATAATAATTAATAATGCGAATCGTTCATTTAAAGTAGCGTTATAATATATTATTCTATTACAGTCTTTTAATTTTTTTAGTTAATATTCAGTGCTTATTGATTTACAAGGAAATGTTTCTTTAAGTATAAACTCCGTCAAAATTTACGCGCGAATGTACTGTTACACCGTTCGCCGCATAACGTGCAGCTTTTCAAGAAGGTCGAAGCGAAGCGAATGGACAAGAATATGATTTATATAGACGAAATTCCTGCGATTCCTGCAAAAGACTAACAGAAATATTGTCAAATGGCCCTACTCCCGTGGAAGATGTGACGGTTATAATGATTATAGAAGGGATGATATGCTTAAGTTCATTGAAAGGTTTCCAATGACGTTACAACAGGTACGGTTGCGGCCAATAAATATCCGGCAGCAATTTTTTTGATTGTAAACATTGTCATTATTAATCCGTTATCTTATATAATGTCATATTATTAATCTGTCATTTCGAGAAAAGTCATGCCTCCTCATTTATCCTCCGTAGAAAAAGCTAAAATTCTTACCTTACTTGAAGAAGGTTTCATGTAAGTCATTAAATGTCAAATAAGTGCCCAATATTTATTGGCCGCAACTGTACATGACGCCATACAAGTTGCTTAGAATGAGCTGTCACATAAGTCCATATATCATTTTATTGAAAGCATGCCCAAGTTAAAGCAGAATGTATCCGTTTACGTAGACCACCAACTCATTGTTAAATTTTCTCAATAAACGGTCGAATTAGTCAATGAATTATTGTCAAGTAGTAAACATTTGTACGAAGTTTGTTTAATATATATATTAAATGTGAACATATCTACGTGAGAAATTTCTTGAATTAGCGGCATTTTAAATTAATTGATGACAATTACTTGCATTATTTTAATTGTTAATGATTTTAAGGAAAAGATTTTGAAATTGTAGAAGGTAAAACATAATAATTAATATGGTTCCTTCATTAAAATGAGAATGATAAGAAATTATCTCTCATGCTTGCAAAGATCGGCTCCGCAACTATATATACAAATTTCGGAGAAAGGAAAAATGAGTACATTACACAGGCCGAGCTGAAGAGTATTCACGTTGTGGTGGTTAAACGAAACTGATGCATATGTGTTAGTCCTCGGAGTAATGTGTTTCTTTTCCTTAAAATCATTAACAATTAAAATAATGCAAGTAATTGTCATCAATTAATTTAAAATGCCGCTAATTCAAGAAATTTCACACGTAGATATGTTCACATTTAAAATATATACCGCAAAGAAACAGATTATATGTGTTTAATATAGACATTAACCACATATAAATATTAATTATATATATATATATACTTGTTACTAATTTCACTTCTTAAATATTTTTACCGTGTTGTTTTGAAAAGTAGTAAAGAATAAATAAAAATACGTACTTACAGTAGCAGTTCTGTCTATTTCTGGTAACGTATGATTTTTTACTTTGTTTGTTAGTATAGGTATGTTGTTTGATGGTAATTTATAATCCCAATTATCAAAGAAGTATTCACTTTCGTCTGAAATTATTGATGGGTTTGCTATAATAATATTTGGAAGTGGGTCTATTTTCTCTATTATTATAGGTCCACCTAAAAAAGAAATATATCGATTTAATACCAATTTAAATTATAGAATATCAATAAATTTCAAATTTATAACTATTCTAATATCCCCAACATTACCTACGACGATGCGTTAATGAAGATAAAATAACAGTTTTTAATAATAAAAGCAGTGAAATATAACAAAATATAGCATAATGTAATTATTATATAAATATAAGTCCTTCACAATGATAGCGTATTTCTCATAAATACTATCTTACATTGATAATTAATTAGATGTAATTTTACACTATCAATTCAGCTGCAGGTGGGATACGAATCCACGTCCCAAATCTATTTCAGACGAAAGAACAAATCTTTCATTAGCGATTTCGAATAACATTGAGAATTACTGATGTTCAAAATTTATCGTATGTTCGGCTAATTATATAATGAATAAAGACATATATGTTTTAAAAAGATAACATGTGATATTAATACTTTAAGTACTGGTGTACTATGCACATAACTCAATTAATGGATTTACAACATATACAGGGTGAGTCATTAGTAGCCGCTTCTTCGATTGCTCTTTTGTGTTTTAAATAAAAGAAAAAACAATTAGTGGAAGATCCATGGTTGCTTGTGGCGCATATTGTAAAAATACTTTAAGCTCTGGCGTACTTCCGGTTTCACCGGAAATGCACGAAACTTAATTTTTTTAAATGACTCACCCTATATATTTTTGGATTATCTTATACTGCTTTAAATTGTCTGTTCGACTTTTTTTTCTTTTTCAAAATTGAGCCAATAGTTTTTGAGTTATTAATTTTTTTTGAAAATATTTTACCAAATACCACGGATACATAATAAAAGTAGGAAAAAGAATATCGGGTTAATCCGCTGTAGTGCAACCGCAGACACGTGTTTCAGACTCGTTGGTCATCGTCAGTACGGTGTAGCCAAGGAATAAGGTGGGATATCCTTGGAGATAGAAACAAAAGGAAGACCATCGGGAAGACAGACCACCAATTGCAGCTTTAATGTCAGAAGACATTTAAGCTGCAATTGGTGGTCTGTCTTCCCGATGGTCTTCCTTTTGTTTCTATCTCCAAGGATATCCCACCTTATTCCTTGGCTACACCGTACTGACGATGACCAACGAGTCTGAAACACGTGTCTGCGGTTGCACTACAGCGGATTAACCCGATATTCTTTTTCCTATTTTTATATATATATATATATATATATATATATATATATATTATATATATACAAATATTTTCGACCGTACAACACAAAAAAAAAGGGGGGAATTACGGGAATGCGGTCTGTACTAATATTAAAACTCAATCGTTCTACTCAATATTTCAACATGTATTTCATGTCATCCTCAGGAGTAAAGCTACAATGATACAAAATGATACAAAATTACAATAAAAAACTCTACTAATTTAAAATAATGTCTTTTTTTTCTTTTAAATTAGTAGAGTTTTTGTATCATTGTAGCTTTACTCCTGAGAATGACATGAAGTACATGTCGAAATATTGAGTAGAACGATTGAGTTTTAATATTAATACAGACCACATTCCCGTAATCCCCCCCCTTTTATATATATATATATATATATATATATATATAAATAGGAAAAAGAATATCGAATTGCAGCTTAAATGTCAGAAGACATTTAAGCTGCAATTGGTGGTCTGTCTTCCCGATTGTCTTCCTTTTGTTTCTATCTCCAAGGATATCCCACCTTATTCCTTGGCTACACCGTACTGACGATGACCAACGAGTCTGAAACACGTGTCTGCGGTTGCACTACAGCGGATTAACCCGATATTCTTTTTCCTATTTTTATTATGTATCCGTGATATTTTCTTTATTTATATATATACCGTGGGTTTTTTTTATCACTGAACATAGCACACGATAACACCTATGTTCAGTTTTAAAATAAACGCGTCAACGCATGGAACTTTATGCAACCAACATTGCGTTATGTAACTAACATCGGTCAATTATTTGTTTGGACAAACGTCAAAATCAATGTCATAACCATATTAGAAGTAAACACAAAATTTAATTCTTTAAGGACTACTTTTCTATCTGAATATCGAAAGTGGCAACAGTCTTAGTAAAGTGGATGTGTTGATGATGATGTAAGTATCATTTAATAAAGTACTAAAATATATTGACCATATTTTATAGATTGCAGAACCAACTTTATGGTATTTTCAAGATATTATGATGTTTATTGTAAATCATACAGTAGCATGTAAGTCGACTGATGTTATTAGCGAAAACTGCAAAGGTGAAGAAATAACTGTGCAAGTGGATCAAGATATCGACTATTCACAAGATAACACAGATATTGTAAGTTGTCTATTGGTATTTTAATATTAATTTTTAATATTTAGTCTTCTTAGTTGGACTACAGTTCTGATATATTTATAAGCAATGCAAATGAGGACGTTCAACCTGCTCCAAGTACCTCAAGTAATTATATTGAGGAAGGCGCTATAAATACAGGTGATTTTGGCACAGAAGACAAGAAAAGGAAATGTGATGCTATTAAGGACAGTACTCCATCCCGCAAGAAATGAAAAGATGATGAATATTTGAAACATGCAAATGATGCTTTAGTAAAACTTACTTCTGCTTTGGAGAATGAGCCAACTCAACAGCCTGAAAACAGCGAGGAGGTATTTGGTAAATTAGTAGCCGCCAAAATTAAAGAAATTAATTGTCTTCGAATAAAAAATGAAGTTCAATTTAAAATTTTAAATGTTAAGTATATATACATATTTAAATAAATAAATATTTTTTTGTATTAGACTTTATTTCTAATATTAATTAATCATAACTGGAATAAACATAAATCAATGTTCTACATATTATGCTCAGCCACTGCGTGTTCCTGCCAATCCACACTCCCATTGTTGGTACAGAAATAGTTCCGGAATTCATCTCTAATATTTCTGGCTTCAATACTTGACTTATTACTACCTTGTTTTACAACTGTTGGTAAATGTTTGGTATTGCTAATGTTAACATCTGTAACATACCTTTCACTTTCTGTTACCAAGAAGTTATGAAGTACCACACATGCTAAAGTTATTATTTCTACTTTTTCAACATCTAAATTTATTGGTTCTAATAAAACTCTAAATCTATTAGATAAAATTCCAAATGTGCTCTTGATAATCGGTAATTAAGTATTTTATTGTCATGACTTAAAAATCTTTGCGGATATGGCTTCATAACTCCTTCTGTTAATGGAAAGGCTTCATCTGCTACGATTACATAAGGCACCTTTTTTCTTCGACCAGGCAAATTACATGGGGGTGGAAAATTCAATTTGTTTTCTGCTAGGCAAGATGCGAGTAAGCTTTCACGAAAAACACCTCCATCACTCACTCTTCCATTAGTACCTACATGTACATAGGTAAATTAATATTTAGCATCTGCCATGGCCAGCAAAACTATGCTGTGTTGCCCTTTATAATTATAATAATAGGATCCTTCACATAATGGTGGTCTAAATGTAATATGTTTCCCATCAAGTGCCCCTACACAATTGGGAAATTGCCACATTTCAAAAAATTCAGTAGCAATTTTCTGCCAAGTTTCAGGATCTCTGGGTACCTATAAATATCAAAAAGAAAATGTATATGAGAATTAATCACCATACTGTTAAATAATGCTCTCTTAACTTCCGGTAAATTGTTTCACACACTTCTGGAACAAACCCGGAAATAATGCTTTCATGAACTCGTGTTGAATACATTTGAGACCGGAAACTTTCACCAGTTGCTAAAAACCGCAAAGTAATTTGCAACCTGAAAAATCATAAGTATATTGTATTTGATTTTTTTAAATATTAAGAATATCTCACTTGCTATGGGCTGATATACTGTCTCGCATAAATGTATCTTGCTTTGTAATATCAGCTCTAATGTAATCTAATAATTTATGAAACAGAGCATCATTCATCCGTAAATCATTCCTATATAAGTCAGGGTTGTTCGCGTTTTTTATATTAAGAATGTTTGTTATTATAACAAGAACTGCAGCTCGTAATAAATTCTTTCTTTTATTTGTGTCCATTTGGAATTTTTCCAGAAAAATACACACAAGTGAAATTTTAGGGTTACAAAATTTCGGATACCCGCCAAACTAGTAATACATTCGACGCATGCCCGGACCTTTAAAATTTTGCATCGTTGCAAGTGGGCAAAATAAATTCTGCACAGAAAGTTGTACAGAATATTCTGTACAGAAAGCTGTGCAGAATCTTGTACAGAAAATTGTACCGTGTCAAGTAAGGATGTGAGGAGTTTTAATTTTCTTTCTGTGGGTATTTATTATACAGCCATCAGAATCAAATTTCCTACTAATCGCCTGAATGTTCCGATAGATGGTATGGGCTTCTCAGGATATTTGACAGAAAACAGATTCCGCACTTTCCTTAAACTGTTTCCAGCTTTATACCAGTTTAAAATTTCTATTTTATCATCTTTTGTATACATTTTTTAAATTAGGTGAATACAAATGTGAAATATTGAAATATTCAAAATGTCATTTCTGTTATGACATCGATTTTGACGTTTGTCGAAACAAATAATTGACCGATGTTAGTTTGTTAGTTACATAACGCAATGTTGGTTGCATAATGTTCCATGCGTTGACGCGTTTATTTTAAAACTGAACATAGGTGATATCGTGTTCTATGTTCAGTGATAAAAAAAACCCACGGTATATATTGTACTAGGTAATATTTCATATATATATCAGTTCAATCCTCGAAATAAATATAAAATCCTATCACAGTTTAAAAGTCATAAATTGAACTGTATATGCAATGAAATACCACTCTAGACATATTTTTTTAAAATTGTTATTATTTGATGAACAACCCTTGTATGTGCTAGTTTTATAATCTCTTTATATATCATTTACTATTTCACTCATAATACGAAGGTATTTTATTTATATGCCCGACTAGCTTTATATTTTATCTTTACCTAAATTATTTTACTCTCTTCTACTTTTTTTTTTTTATTTACAGTATTTAACTCTGCCTTTAATTATATGCTTTGATAAATCTCAATCCTCCTTTTTGAATTACTTATTTTCTCTCTAAATTAACATTATATAAATTACCGATTTCTGTATTATTTTATACATTCTATACTTTTAATAAATCAATTTACTAAAAAGTGTCCAATAAGACACATAGATGTCACCACTACTCAATCCATTTTAATATATCTCATGACATTTATTTATTGGAGGTTAAAAATAAACCAAAATATTTCCTTTAAACGAGAATATGACTATGATAAAATAAAACGATATTCTACTAATTAATAATATGTTTATATTCAAACTTCGTGTGTTATTTTATTATACGGGACAATAGTTAACAATATTTTAATATGGAAACTGAATATTTGACGTTTATAAAATATATTTCCTCAAAGTGTTTAGTACCAAATCCAACTAAATAATGCAGGTACGTACCCTAATATAATTAACTATTGATATACCTAAATAAGTAATTCTTTCTAATATTTTCGTCTCAAATTAATTTATACTATTATTATAATGTGTTCAAAAATATTTACTGACTTGATAACTCCATAAATTTGTATTCAAATGAAAATTATTCATAATCTTGACATATTACTGGATAGTAGAGAATTCAAATAATTTATGTTGTTTATAACAAATGTACTCGTTGTGATAACAATTAGTACAGTCTATTTCTATACTAAATTATATTGCAAATAATTAACTCTTCTCCAACCTTCACAAAATGTTATCTTTCTTTAATACTGACACAAGAAAAATTACTAAAATGGTAATACTTAATTGCTTTCTTCTTTTAGATGAGTACTATCCACTTCTTGATGACGTTTTTGGACGGATACCACTTCTCTGATGTTGATAAACTTCAATCTAGTTCAAACTCTTGAAATAAAAATACCAACTATCCTGTACAGGAACTTGCTCGATGTGGGAATAAATAGTCCTTTCGATATTAAGCCAAATCTCTTCGTGCACAGCAAATTCTCCAATACACCCGGAAACTTGTGAAATTTACCAACCTTTATGGATCTCTTGTGATAACCTGCCTCTATTGAAAACCAGTACTTCTGGAATCTGCTACCTTTTATAATAACCGGAACTTGAAGATTTCTTCACCCTTTATGTAATTTCAAAACTCTGGTACTAAATAGCCTTCTGAAAACTTCTATTATTCCGGAGATAACAACCCTATATCGGATCTACCTGGATCTTGTACAACTTGGTAAGTACAATTATTTTTTTTATATTAATTTATCTGTAGTTAAAGAAATTCACTCAAGATACACTTTTCTCATTTATAAATATCTAATATCGCGTTAATATCAGAAAAGATATTCTCTTTTCTGAAAACACGTCTATCGCTTTTCTAAATTAGAAAAATTCTCCCGTTTATTTATTCATTACCTTAGTAATCCTTTCTCATTTTGTATCCTCCAATCAAAGTTTTACAACAGCAATAACCATCAACAACATAGCTTTTAAATTCTCTAATATACCTAGAATACTACTTAAAATTGTATTATCTGAATATCTAAATTCTTTTCATAATTTTAACAACCCTTCTTTTCATATTCATATCCCTATACCTCTCTACAATTATATTTCTGAACACATGTCAAATAATGACAGTTCCTGTATTTCAAATTATTCCCGGGAACTGTTCTACAATACAATCTATAACCCTTTCAAAATAAGATTCTAAATATTTTTATCACCTCATAAACGTCAATTACCCAAGTTTTTACAAATTTATAATACATTTTACAAAATAACAACTAATATTCAACTCTCTTCTTTCCAGAATATTTTGAACTTCTAAGAACAATGAACATGGTCAACCTTTCCATATACAGGTGGTTATTTATAAAATTCAAATACTTATTAAATGCTATAAAACCTCTTTTATGATTAATTCAATAAATCTTATTTTAAACACATCATAATAAATTTTTCTACATTTATTTAATTAAATTTGGTAACTTTATTAACTTTCCATATTATATTGTTAACGTATGCCTTTATACTATAACATATGCCCCTTTTAATAAATGTAAATTTAAACCTCAAATAAACAAATTTTCATTTATTAAACTACTATAACTTCAATAATTACACTTTCAGTAATTCCTATCTTGTAAACAATGTTATTACAATAACTATTCATATTCAAATTCAAAGTACAAACATTTCACAATTCTCAACAATTACCAAATATCTTTAAGCAAATATTTATTTTTTTTTTTTTTTATCTATAGTTTATCCAAAGTAATATAAGTACCAATTATTTTAATTCATTATAAGAAAATTTTACATACATAATATCTATGCCCTGTACATTCTATTAATATTTAGCAAGTGTTCTCTTCATATAATTATTTAGCCAATTTTTATAATATCATAGTAACTGTATTACTCTTAACATTTCTTTTAGGTGATAGTTCAATTTTTTTTTTTCATTCAACTCTTTCTCGTAAAGATTATTGCCTCTATAAAATATTTTACTTATGCTCACTTATACATTTATATTATAATTATTATTTCTATTCCCTTTGCGCATATATCCCATAATATTCCTATAGACTTATTCGTCTTCCCCATTCTTTCTATTTATGAAAGATTATACTTATATTTACGTTTTATTGGCGTACGTTACCTTAATCTCTTATTAGACATTTTAGTCTTATATAAATCATCATATCAGGTTACCTTTAACCCATTCTCTATCATTTATATTATAATTCCATATTTTAATGGTACATTTTATATTTATTTATTATTGCAAGCATATTTCCTTCAATTAAAATATCACATCCTAAAGGCTTTTACTATCTTTTTATAATTAGCTTTATAACATCACCTACTTTATTAATCTGCAAATCACTTTTACTGCTTCAATTATTTTACAATTTTAAGGCTTTAGATAATTCTTTCTTTTCCTGTACTACTAAATATATTCCTTCTAAGTTTTATATTTGGGTATGTTATTAGACATTTAATTCCAAATAAATTTTCTTATAGTACTTTGGTTTTATTTTTCTATTTATACATAAAATATGTAGGAATGAGAGTAACATTTGATACAACTTTTTAAAACACATTCTTCAAATATCTTTAATATTCTAACTCTATATTCTATATTTAGATTCTGAACCTCTTTCTATCGATCCATTTATATACTAGGCTTATTTTCCCTACTTATAAACTTAAACATGCCCCTTTCTCAACAAATCCAATAAGACAACATTTTTTTTTTTAATATCCGATTATGTTTTTGTTATAAAAAATACTCCTACTATGCCCCTAACTTCTATTCCATATAAAAATTTGAACTCTTGAATATAAAAACATTTCTTGTATAGTTTGTTTATTCTTCAAAAACAACATGAGAATGAATTAACAATATTTGGATACGGAAGTGACTTTACCCACTTATATAACACAATTAATTCTACTGTAATGTCCTGCCTATAACTTGAGATCTAATTTATACTCGGAAAGCAGGTGTCGTAAATACCTTCAGAAGTTGACCTCTTTCCTTCTGTCCTGGCTATAACTTGAGATCTAATTTATACTTGGATTAGCAGGTGTCGTAAATACCTTCAGAAGTTGACCTCTTTTCTTCTGTCCTGACTATAACTTCTTGTTCTTTTTAAGAATCACTTGGATAATCATGTAACATCGACACATGATAAATACCTTTCAAAAATCCAGTATCTCCATCTATTAATTCATAATTATTTAACCCAATTTTCCTGTATATTATATATGGCCCGGAATATGGTCTCAATAATTTCGCAATAACTTTATTCTTTCTATCGGTTACTCTTAATGCTCGAACTATAACTTTCTCATTAAGATTGTATATTTTATATTTACTCTGTTTTTCCTTCTTCTTTTCTTCCCATTTTTTCTTTCGATTAATTAATTTTAACCTAATTTGTTCGTATTTCTTTTCTATATTAACAATTTCATCATCTTGCCAAGGTCTTTGTGGTGATTGTCCTGTAAAAATTGTAATGGGACACGATTCATGTACAGTACTCGGAGTATTGTTCATAACTAATTCTATTTGTTTCAAACACCTCGCCCATTTGTGGTGATTATCTACTAGCAATATACGTAAATACTTTATTACTTCTTTGATGTACCTCTCAGAAGGATTAGCTTGTGGATGTCGTATTGATATGTGATGAGATTTAATGTTCCTACTATCTAAGAAATCGTGATATCTTTGGTTCATGAAATACGTGGCATGATCTGAAAGAATAATTCTTGGCGTTCCAAAATCGGTAATGTACTCTTGTAAAGCTTGTAAAACAGTGTCGGTATTACATTTTTGTGTAGGAATTAAACGTACATGTTTAGAAAATAAGTCGCAGAATACTAATATGTTGCGATATCTCCTGGTACTTGGTATCAAATTTGAAATAAAATCAATTGCCACTATTTGTAATCTGTCTACAGCTAAAATACTTAAACTAATATTTTGATTAGTAAAATTCTTTTCTTTGGCTAAAATACATGTTTCACATTGTTTAAGTAATCTTTTAATTATTTTTTCATCATTTCGACAATAAAAAGCTTCTCTGTACATCAGCCAACATTTCCTCGCTCCTATATGAGTATAAATTTCATGAAGATGTCTTATAATTTCAATAGTATGTTTTTCATTTGTAACATACACCTCTACATCACCTATCTTCTTCACAATTATCCCTCTTCGTAAACTCATTCCCTTATATGAACCATCTGTCTGTAATTTATTTTTAATTATTTCCAAATCATATGACTCTTGTGCTTCTCTGATACGCTGCATAGAAAAAATACCTTCTTTTTCCAATTTTACCAAATTTATATGTACATTTACTGCCTTTGCTTCACCATGCTTCCTACTTAAGATATCAGCAGCTATCATTTCCTTACCCGGTCGATATACTATCTCTATATCATACTGTTGTATCAACAAAGTCCATCGATAAATTCGGTTATTATTCAACTTGGTAGTCATAATATTTATAAGTGCCTTGTGATCAGTTTCCAATTTGAAACGCTTCCCTATTAAATAATATCGTAACTTAGTTAATGCAAAAATGACGGCAAGCATTTCAAGTTCTGATATGCCAAATTTTCTTTCACACGGCTTTAATGTTCTAGACGCAAAATATATTGGAACTTCAATACCATCTTTTATTTGTACTAGTTCTGCAGCAACGGCTACATTCGATGCATCTGTTCTCACGATAAAATCTAGGTTAAAATCAGGATGATACAATTTAAGATTTCCAACAAAATTTGATTTTAATTGAACGAAACATTCTTCACACTCACTAGTCCATTTCCATTTTGTACCTTTCTTCAATAAATTTAACAATATACTTGTCTTTTGGCTGTAATTCGAAACAAATTTCCTATAATAATTTAACAATCCCAAAAATCCTCTTAACATCTTGAGTTTCGTAGGTCTTGGATAATTCTGAATTTCTTCCAATCTTTGAGGATCTAATAAAATGTTCTGTTGATTTACTACATACCCTAAATAGTTAACCTCTTTTTGACAAAATTGACACTTAGATAAATTTAATTTCATACCGTTTTCTTGTAACGTATTTACAATTATCTCAATATGATTAATATGAGACTCAATATCATCAGAAAATATTATAATATCATCCAAATAATGAAGAGCAAATTTCTCGTACTTATCTAGTATCATATGAAGAAATCTGATTAACCCAGCAGGACTACTTCGGATTCCGAAAGGACAGACCTTAAAATTATACGTAATCCCATTTACATTGAACCCACAATACTTTCTCGAATTCTCATCCAACCTAATCAACCAAAAAGCATTTTTCAGATCTAACTTACTATACCATTTTTTATTTCCACATTTGGTAAGTAAGACATCAATATTTTGTGGTGTTTCGTGCTCCGGCATGATCCTTAAGTTAATTAATCGAGCGTCAATGCAAATGCGTATGGTATTATCCTTCTTTTTTACTAATACTACAGGACTTATAAAATATGTATTCGACCGCTCTATTATATCCGCTTCTTCTAATTTTTGTAATTCCTCGTTTACACGTTCTTGAAAAAAATATGGAATAGGATAATTCTTACATGATAAAGGCGAATCATCCTTAATCATTAACCGATGTTCATAATTTTTGGCAAACACAACTTCGTCATTAACTAACTTTATATTCTTTGCTAAAATTTCTATTAAACTATCTTCAATCCACGGTTCAGGTAAATTCTGTTGTAGTATAAAAGTTTGAATGTCGTTTTTATTTCTTATTACCTTCACCTCTTGTTTTTCTTCTAAAACTACCGCATTTCCATATTCTACATTAGTATCAATTCTAGGCAATTCGAACATTGCTCCTTCCAAATGTTCTTGTGCGTCATCATCCTCTTCTCTATCCGCGATAATCACATTATTCACTTCATTTTGTATGTTTTCTTTATATTCAATATATGCATTTATCTCCTTTAAATCTACTAATTTGTCTAATAACATTTCCTTCCCTCTTATCTTAATTTTATTCTCTTCAAAATCTAAATTCATTCCAAAAGCTCTCATATTATCAATCCCTATTATACAATCATAGAACAGATTTTCTAGTAAATAAAATTGCATGATAAATTTTTGTCCATTTAAAACAACATCTATACATATCCTTTTGTTAATACTACCCATTTTTCCCCTATTTGCCGATATAACATTTGTACTTTTAACTTTTATAATATAATTTGAATATTCAGGTATATTCATAACCAATTCTTCTTTTATAAGAGATATTTCCGCTCCAGAATCTAACAACGTCTTAAATCGAATATTTCTAATATAAATTGTAAAGAAAGGTAAACTTTCATAATTATTTATAATCTTTCCTATATCTAATAAACTATTTTTATCTCTCATTCCCATTATTTCTTGTTTTTTACTACTATTACTAATAACTCCACCTATATCTACTCTATTTTCTAGTGTGAGGTTCCTGGTATCTGATCCTGGAAAACCCTCGAATTCTCCAAAATTGGCGTTTTTTTTTCTTCCATGTTATCTCTTGTTAACTCCTCTTTGTTATGATTATTACAATCGACACTTCTCCATTCCTGAGTTCGAATATTATTCACTGTTCGTGAATTGTTATACCCATAATATTTATCATTTTGTCCTTGATATGACCTTTCTTGAGGAAGTTGCTTTGAATTTTGATTATTATTAAAGGAATTATATCTATTCGCATTTGGCCTTGTATTTATACCATTTTGAGCACCTCTATTGTTATTCCAGTTTCCGTTTCTATTCCCTTGTGAATTATAATTTCTGTAATTTTGATTCTGTTGCTGATTAACATTTTGATAATTCTGTCTTGTACCTAATCCATTATTATATTGATTAATAGGATAATTATTTCTAGAATTGTTCAACTGATTCAAAGCCATATCATTACGATTATTATTCTGAGTAATACCATTATGTTCATTAACGCGTTGATGACTATTCACTCCTTCTTGTCGACCATTTAATTGCCTATATTCACGATATTTCAACCCATCTGAATAATCATCCAACCGACGTAGTATATTAATCAAGCCATTCATATCAGTGACATTCTGACATATTATTGCATGTGTGTCGACAGGTATAAAATGTTGTAAAAGATGCTGCGAAATAGTTTGTTCATCTAAATGTGAAATATATCGGCAATAATTGAACATCCTTTGTGCGTAAGCCTCCCTTGAAGATTTACCTGGTTGATATCTCCCTGTCAATAACCTTTGATGAGCTCTAGATTGCTGCGTCTCACTCCAGAAATTATTTTTGAATAGTTCAACAAACTGTCTTAAATTCTTACAATCATCTTCAATTCGTTGGAACCACTCCGCTGCTCCATTATTCAAAGTAGCTCTTATTATATTCATTTGGCTTCTAAATTCAGGTATCTCTTCGATATATCTTAAAATATTGGTTAAATAGGCCATAGGATGTGTGGACATTTTCTCTCCACTAAAATGAGTAATATTTTCTACTCTAATCCCATTATTTAATATATTGTAAGACGGAGTGTAAGTAATTGGCGGTATCTTCATATTTTGGGACTTCAACAACAGTTCTTCCAACTTCAACTTCTGTTCCTCACATTCTTTTAAAATCTCTTCCATTCCTAATTTCTGTACATTTGTGGACACAGATAAAACTCTAATATCTTTTAAACATTTTTCCTCTGTAATTTCTATTTTCTTATTAAAGTTCTCTTCCAGTTTTCCTGTTTTCTCTGAAACATCTTTATTCACTATATCTACTTCATCTCGTATCCGTTTAGCCAATTCCTTATATTTTTCATTACTATCTTTCTCTATTTGTTTCACATTTACTTGTATACTCTTTACTTTACTATCAACCTCTTGTACTTTATTAGTAATAAGAGTTTTAACTTCTGTATCTTTAATTTGTATCTTATTATCCATTTCTTTCCGCATTTTCACTTCCCTGCTATCCATTTCAGTAGTAAGTTTTTTAACCTTTTCATCTGTATCTCTTAGTAACGTTTTCTTTAATTCTTCCAGATTCCTTCTAGTTTCTTCTCTAGTATCAATGCTCGCCTTTTCCAACTTATCCAATTTTTCTCCTAATTCTTTTTTATCCTCATCCCTATTTTTCTTATTCTCTTCACTAGCCTTGTCAAGTTTATCCATTAACTTCTTATTATTCTCTTCACTAGCCTTGTCAAATTTATCAATCAATTCTTTTTTATCCTCTTCCCTATTTTTCTTAGTTTCTATTTTATCCTCATCCCTATTTTTCTTATTATCTTCACTCGCCTTGTCAAATTTATCCATTAATTTCTTATTATCATCATTCATTTGTTTTAACATTTGTAAAAATAATGTCATATCCATAGCTGTAATTGACATTCTTATTTTAGAAGTCTCTCCTTGCATTTGCGACTTGTCTCCTCTATCTTGTACCTCTCCTGTCTGTTGATTTTCTTCCTGGATCTGTACAGTAACTTCTCCTCCCTCTTGTGAAATTCCTTCCTGACTAACCTCCACCTCATCATCGCTAGATGATTCTACTCTATTCATTCTTGAACTACTTTTAGACCTAGTATCCATTTTTAATAACTATTATGTGACAACAATACAAATATACTTTCCAAAATTATCAATATAAGTTTTACTATGGTAATCCACTTCGTAAAATGTTTATTTATGTTTACACATATAATAATGTAAATAAAATATTGAAAATACTATATTGCGAGTCTTATTTTACGTGCCCCACGTTGATGCGTCATATAATGTACTAGGTAATATCTCAAACATATCAGTTCAATCCTCGAAATAAATATAAAATCCTATCACAGTTTAAAAGTCATAAATTGAACTGTATATGCAATGAAATACCACTCTAGACATATTTTTTTAAAATTGTTATTATTTGATGAACAACCCTTGTATGTGCTAGTTTTATAATCTCTTTATATATCATTTACTATTTCACTCATAATACGAAGGTATTTTATTTATATGCCCGACTAGCTTTATATTTTATCTTTACCTAAATTATTTTACTCTCTTCTACCTTTTTTTTTTTATTTACAGTATTTAACTCTGCCTTTAATTATATGCTTTGATAAATCTCAATCCTCCTTTTTGAATTACTTATTTTCTCTCTAAATTAACATTATATAAATTACCGATTTCTGTATTATTTTATACATTCTATACTTTTAATAAATCAATTTACTAAAAAGTGTCCAATAAGACACATAGATGTCACCACTACTCAATCCATTTTAATATATCTCATGACATTTATTTATTGGAGGTTAAAAATAAACCAAAATATTTCCTTTAAACGAGAATATGACTATGATAAAATAAAACGATATTCTACTAATTAATAATATGTTTATATTCAAACTTCGTGTGTTATTTTATTATACGGGACAATAGTTAACAATATTTTAATATGGAAACTGAATATTTGACGTTTATAAAATATATTTCCTCAAAGTGTTTAGTACCAAATCCAACTAAATAATGCAGGTACGTACCCTAATATAATTAACTATTGATATACCTAAATAAGTAATTCTTTCTAATATTTTCGTCTCAAATTAATTTATACTATTATTATAATGTGTTCAAAAATATTTACTGACTTGATAACTCCATAAATTTGTATTCAAATGAAAATTATTCATAATCTTGACATATTACTGGATAGTAGAGAATTCAAATAATTTATGTTGTTTATAACAAATGTACTCGTTGTGATAACAATTAGTACAGTCTATTTCTATACTAAATTATATTGCAAATAATTAACTCTTCTCCAACCTTCACAAAATGTTATCTTTCTTTAATACTGACACAAGAAAAATTACTAAAATGGTAATACTTAATTGCTTTCTTCTTTTAGATGAGTACTATCCACTTCTTGATGACGTTTTTGGACGGATACCACTTCTCTGATGTTGATAAACTTCAATCTAGTTCAAACTCTTGAAATAAAAATACCAACTATCCTGTACAGGAACTTGCTCGATGTGGGAATAAATAGTCCTTTCGATATTAAGCCAAATCTCTTCGTGCACAGCAAATTCTCCAATACACCCGGAAACTTGTGAAATTTACCAACCTTTATGGATCTCTTGTGATAACCTGCCTCTATTGAAAACCAGTACTTCTGGAATCTGCTACCTTTTATAATAACCGGAACTTGAAGATTTCTTCACCCTTTATGTAATTTCAAAACTCTGGTACTAAATAGCCTTCTGAAAACTTCTATTATTCCGGAGATAACAACCCTATATCGGATCTACCTGGATCTTGTACAACTTGGTAAGTACAATTATTTTTTTTATATTAATTTATCTGTAGTTAAAGAAATTCACTCAAGATACACTTTTCTCATTTATAAATATCTAATATCGCGTTAATATCAGAAAAGATATTCTCTTTTCTGAAAACACGTCTATCGCTTTTCTAAATTAGAAAAATTCTCCCGTTTATTTATTCATTACCTTAGTAATCCTTTCTCATTTTGTATCCTCCAATCAAAGTTTTACAACAGCAATAACCATCAACAACATAGCTTTTAAATTCTCTAATATACCTAGAATACTACTTAAAATTGTATTATCTGAATATCTAAATTCTTTTCATAATTTTAACAACCCTTCTTTTCATATTCATATCCCTATACCTCTCTACAATTATATTTTTGAACACATGTCAAATAATGACAGTTCCTGTATTTCAAATTATTCCCGGGAACTGTTCTACAATACAATCTATAACCCTTTCAAAATAAGATTCTAAATATTTTTATCACCTCATAAACGTCAATTACCCAAGTTTTTACAAATTTATAATACATTTTACAAAATAACAACTAATATTCAACTCTCTTCTTTCCAGAATATTTTGAACTTCTAAGAACAATGAACATGGTCAACCTTTCCATATACAGGTGGTTATTTATAAAATTCAAATACTTATTAAATGCTATAAAACCTCTTTTATGATTAATTCAATAAATCTTATTTTAAACACATCATAATAAATTTTTCTACATTTATTTAATTAAATTTGGTAACTTTATTAACTTTCCATATTATATTGTTAACGTATGCCTTTATACTATAACAATATATATATATATATATATTTATATATATATAATGGGAAATATATATAGGACAAACCCAGCAATACTTAGAGGAGCGAATAAAAGCCCACAAATACTCAAAAAACAGTACAGCGCTCAAAAAGCATACTAATCAATTATCCCATACCTTTAATTATGACAACGTATCAATTCTGGGGAAAGAACGAAACACCAAAGCAAGAAACGTACTTTAAGTGATTGAAATTAAAAAAGAGCAAAACTCAGTAAACGATCGAAATGAAATAGAAAATTTGTCAAAAATATATTCCCTATTATTGCAATAATCATTTCTTTTTTAAAAAATTTTATATATAAGAACATGAAACAGGAAAAGAAAAAAGACAAAAAGTTGTTCGACACCACTACAGCTTAGCCAGTTTATTCCAACGAAACACTGCAATGCATACGAATATATCTTTTATATCGCAAACAGCTTATTAATTAGAAATAAAAATGAGAATGAGTTATGTACACAAACTATTCACATTTTAAATTTAAATAAAAAAATAAAAAGTATAGAAGATGTGGTGTTTGTGGTGAATTTTATTTTAAGTGTAATATGGAAACGACAACAAAGAAAAATCCACGTACTTAAGAGGTAGGTGTCTTGCTGTGTTTTTTAGAATTTTGTTAGAATTATATTAAGTCACTGTAACAATAGATCCTCCCTTTTATTAAAAAAGAAAGTTTGGTAAAAATGATTTATTTCAAAATTTTTAAATTTTTTAATTATTTTTGAACATAATGTATTAACGTAATTATATACATTTTTAGTGTTTTTATAATGTTTTAATATTTTAATTAATGTAATTGTGATCAATGTTAGATATAAAATTCAACTTATAAATTAAAAAAAAAAATAATTTGACTAATTTACTAAATAATATACTGAATGTAAAAAATAAATTAATGTAATTGTACTATCTTTTACCAAAAAATTGACTTGTTTACAGAATTAAATAATATTTCTGAGGAAGACCGAAAATAAAAGGTCGAAACGTTAAATAAATAAAAAAATTACATCCTAGTCTACAGGAGCATTTTCATTTTAGCTGCCGAAAGTACCCACGAAATAAACAAAATAATATATATACAGGGTGTTTAAAAAAGATGCGGCAATATTAAAGGGGTTGATTGTCCAGGTCATTTTATACAAAAAAGTTTATAATAAACAAGGTCCGCAAACGCTTCGTTACCGATCTACAGCGTGTTGAAGTTTAATTAAAAGAAACAGTAAAAATTAGATTTCTCCAAGACGGCATTAAAGATCATAATGAAATTTTAGGCGTGTTATTTTTCAAGAAAAAAATAGGACGCCGCTGATTTCTCTAAAAATAAAAATATGTTTCTATTCTTTGTTCAATTGTGAAGAAAAAAGCTCTCTTAACTTTTTATCGTACGACGTAACGTTTTTTAGTAAAAAAAAACACATTTCAGTGCATGTACATTTATCATGCTTACAAAAATATTTTTAAACAGTCCTGTTTTATTCACTGACATATTGAATGACATATGATTAATAATTTTGTATGTGTCGAATTTGTTGAATTTCCTTATCATGAATCGCTATACAAATGCAGAGATGACCGACATGGACTATATTTATGGACTTGCTGATGGAAATGCATTAGAAGCTAGGCGGTTGTATACTGAAAGATTTCCTGGCCGTATTGCTCCTGATAGAAAAACTTTCGAAAGTATTCATCGGCGTCTTTATGAAACAGGCACATTAAGACGAAATGGAGGAGCAGGAAGGCCAAGGACAGCAAGAACGGTAGAGCTGAAAGAGGATGTGCTAGACATGATTGAAGAAGATCGAGGTACTTCTACTCGAAAAATTGCTGACGCTTTGGATGTAAGTAATGGGACTATTTGGCACATTCTGAAGGAAAATTTGTTGTACCCATTCCATATACAACGCGTTCAAGCATTACTTCCTGCTGACTTTCCTCCTCGCACTGCATTCTGTTAATTGCTTTTGCAGAAAATGGTTCAAATCCCTCAATTCCTGATGATGATTCTGTTCACCGATGAAGCGAATTTTTCAAGAAATGCAATACGCAATTTCCATAATAACCATGTATGGTGTGACGAAAATCCACATGAAATTGTTGAAAATCGTTTTCAACATCAGTTTTCTTTGAACGTTTGGCTTGGGATTGTGGGTGACTGCCTAATTGGGCCGGTATTTTTACCAAGGAGACTAACCGGAGAGGTGTATCGCAACTTTTTGGAAAACACGCTCCCTGGATTTCTGGAGAACGTACAATTAGCAATTAGAGATGCAATGTGGTATATGCACGATGGCGCACCAGCCCACTTTAGTCAAGTAACTCGTGATTTCTTAACACAAGCATACGGAAATCGCTGGATTGGCCGAGGTGGACCACACTTATGGCCTGCGCAATCCCCGGACTTAAATCCCCTGGATTTTTTCCTGTGGGGCCATTTGAAGTCATTGGTGTACGCTACTCCATTGGAAAATGTAGAAGACTTAAGAAATCGAATCATTGCTGGGTGCAACTCAATTGAAACCGATCCTGTTGTTTTTGAGAGTTCACCAGTCGATGAGGAGAAGATTGGATTCTTGCATCCTAGCTCGAGGTGGTCACTTTGCACAGTTATTGTAATTTTTGCTTGCTAAAATTGTTGGTATGGTAAAATATTTGTTTTTGCCCTTAAATAAAACCCTTGTTATTTAAAAAAAAATTCTGTAATAAATGTACATGCACTAAAATGTGTTTTTTTTACTAAAAAACGGTACGTCGTATGATAGAGAGTTAAGAGAGCTTTTTCTTCACAATTAAACAAAGAATAGAAACATATTTTTATTTTTAGAGAAATCAGCGGCGTCCTACTTTTTTCTTGAAAAATAACACGCCTAAAATTTCATTATGATCTTTAATGCCGTCTTGGAGAAATCTAATTTTTACTGTTTCTTTTAATTAAACTTCAACACGCTGTAGATCGGTAACGAAGCGTTTGCGGACCTTGTTTATTATAAACTTTTTTGTATAAAATGACCTGGATAATCAACCCCTTTAATATTGCCGCATCTTTTTTAAACACCCTGTATACATATACACCCTGTCCAGTTTAAAATGCAGTACATGGGGATATTGAAAACCGTTGGAGATACAACGTCGGTTAAATGGGACAAAAGTTGCGTATTCATTTGTCCATGAATAATCCGACATCAGATTTTGAAATTTTTGTTTTATTGGGCAGATACAGGGTGAAAAAGAAAAAAATTAATTTTTGAAAATTTTCCATATTTTGTTTCCTAGAAGAGATAAATTTACAAAAGTTGTAAGCTAGGGATAACAAGTCATGATGATTTTAAATATGATTAAAAAAAAATCTAGGTCTACTAGATTTTGCGTGACAATAATCAACTTTTGTTTTTCTTAAGGCAGCCATATTGGATTTTGACATTTTTAATATCTTCAAAAAAAATGCTATTCAATGATGTATAACATGTTTATGTTCAAGATAGTAAAAACATGAAAAATAGATAAAGTAAGATTTTAACATAGTAGGCAATAATCTTATTGTTAATCTCATTGTATTGTTATAAGTATCTGTACTGTGCAAACCTAAGATGGAGCGTTTTACAAATAGTGACAAATATCAATGCTGGAGTGTTTTATTTTGTGTGGAAGAAATGATGAATTGGCTGCAGAAATGTATTTCGATAGATAAAGATAGATAAAGGCGGCAGCCAGAAAAAAGCATTATTCGCCGATTGCGTGATAATTTGATAATGCATGGAAGTTTTGTCAAACCCAAAAAAGGCAAAACAATGAAAATAATGAAAATATTGTTCTTCAAGCAGTAATTGAAAATCCCCGTACGTCTTTCCGGGTAATTGAAAATACACTTGGCGTCGCTAGGTCAACAGCTGGTACCATTTTAAAGCGTGCCAAATTCAAACCTTATCGTGAAAGAGCCAGTCAAGGGCTTCAAAATGGTGACGAAATACGGAGAGCACAATTCTGTCATTGGTTCATCGAAAAACATAATGAAAATCCAAACTTTTTTGCGAACATTTTATGGTCTGATGAGAGTCGATTTACTAACTCTGGAATATTTAATCGTAAAAATACTATCTTTTGGTCCGATGAAAATCCACACCTAGTTCGTGGCATTAGACAGCAAGTCAGATGGGGATTTAATGTCTGGATCGGCGTTATCGATACCCATGTTATGGGTCCATTGTTTTTCAATGAGAATTTAAATTCTGAAGTTATTTAGAACTTTTGCGCACACATGTTGCTGAACGAATTGAAGAACTTCCACTTGCCACGTTGCAAAATATGTATTTTCAGCAAGACAGCGCTTCCACACAATTCTTTGTTGGTTACAAATTATTTAAATAATCAATATTACAATAACTGGATTGGTAACCGAGGACCAATAGGGTGGCCTGCTAGGTCCCCGGACCTCACACCTCTTGAGTTTTTTGTATGGGGCTATCTGAAAAACAAGGTGTATTCGAGATCTTATGAAAATGTGGAAGAATTATGTCAAGCAGTTGAAGAAGCAGTGAATGGAATGACACCGAACATGGTTAGACAATCTTGTGAGGCAGTACTAACACGATGTAGATTGTGCATACGAATGAACGGTGGCTTATTTGAACAGTTGTTACATTAATGATTCAGCTACCTAACCACCTTTATTTAATAAATACTAATAAATAAAATGTTAAAGATATCTTAACAGTACTTGGAGACTTGTTATTTTTTGTTTTTTTATCAGAATACACTTAAGATATCCACAGTTCCATGGCCTACTATGTTAAAATCTTACTTTCTCTATTTTTCATGTTTTTACTATCTTGAACATAAACATGTTATACATCATTGAATAGCATTTTTTTTGAAGATATTAAAAATGTCAAAATCCAATATGGCTGCCATAAGAAAAACGAAAGTTGATTATTGTCACTCAAAATCTAGTAGACCTAGATTTTTTTTAATCATTTTTAAAATCCTCATGACTTGTTATCCCTAGCTTACAACTTTTGTAAATTTATCTCTTCTAGGAAACAAAATATGGAAGATTTTCAAAAATGCATTTTTTCTTTTTCACCCTGTATCTGCCCAATGAAACAAAAATTTCAAAATCTGATGTCGGATTATTCATGGACAAATGAATACGCAACTTTTCTCCCATTTAACCGACGTTGTATCTTCAACGGTTTCCAATATCCCCATGTACTGCATTTTAAACTGGACGCCCGGTATATAAATAAAATATTTTTTGGTCCTGGCCTTAATAGTTAATAGCAATAACAATTCTTTTCCTGGGATTAGCGGCCATAAGGGAATTAAATAATTTACACCATTTCTTTACTTAACCAACGTTTCGGCAAATCACCCTTGCCTTTTTCAAGGTTTTTTTTTATTGAATCTAATAACGACAAGAAGAATTTAATTTTATGTTAGTTATTTACATATGATGTGCTGTATGAATTTGATGATCAACACATGCAAGCTCTTGATATTCAATTTTTTTTATATATAATTTTTATTTATTTCTTACTACTTTTACTTGTTCAATATAGTTTATAAGTTTTGTAAAAACTTATGTGTACTTACCAGAATGAACAGTAATATTTCTATACTAACACAACTTGTTAATTAATATACATCTTTTGTATTTCTTCAAACATTTTTATTTCATATTGTAAGTATATCTACTTGTCATGTTAAATATAACGTCAATTTTTAAAATGTATAAAAGTATATAAAACGCCTGGAACCACACGATAAGTATAGCACACACACAATACTAAAAATCATGCAATAACAATTCTTTGCCCATATAAGAACACATATTGATTGACAAACAGAGTACCTCTTATAAATAAATTATTGTACATAAAATGTTCACACACACAGTCGAGCAGAATCATTGCAAAATAAAGAAGATATAAGATATTAACCGACATAAAAAAACGTAATAGTATGTAAATGAGTGATTTTGAAACAGAACACCTTCCTTTTTATTTTAAAAAAAATGACGGAACCCTACAAAAGAGTTTCCAAATACTTTGTACAACATAAAAAAATAATTATTGTTAGTGTTTTGAAGAAGGCAATATAAATATATGCCGAAACGTAAACAAAAGAAACAAAATATGAGTTTTATTTAATAATTATTATTAAGGCCGCTACCCCAAGACATCATTATCATATACAATACACACGGCCAAGAAAACTAAGAAGGATGGATATACCATACTTCAAATTTTAAAATATATATATATATATATATATATATATAGATAAACACAGTATACGTTTTAATGAATATGAAAATTAAAACAACAATTACCATTTGTATAAGTAACATGGAACTTTGAAATTTGAAAATGGAATGTACTGTTTTTTTAAAATGTTTTTTAAAAAAGAAGTTTATAACAACCTAAACATTAGTGATGTCCACTTTGAAATGTAAGTTTTTTATTATTTTTTTACCGCTAATTTTAAATAATTGACGATATTGTTATTCTAGATAAAACCATTATATTTCTTTTGAAAAAGACTCAAAACAGAGTCGAAACGTTAAAATAAAACATTTTATAATGGAATAAGTGCTTCATTTTAACAAATGCCGAAAATTACTAAGAAACTAAATTAAATTATTTAAGAAAACACGGCAAAGAAAAAACATTAAAAATTATATATATATATATATATATATATATATATATATATATATATATATTGTCGTAACCCAGAGTGTTTAAAATTATCTAAGTAAAATCAAGTTAATATAACCAACAATCACCCAAATAATCCCTTATTTACACCCTAAGTTAGACATTCAACTTCTTCCTACGTCACACGTTGGGTAAGCCAATAAATTAACGTTGAATGTTTTCAATATTATATTTTACTTGTTTATAAATTAAATATTTATATGCCCTAACTAACTCAGTCGTTTAAAAAAATTCTAATACTTGCATATTATTATTAATCATAAAAATCTTAGTCCGGACCTGTCTCTTTAAAATATCTACGAAAAATTATTGTCCAAGTTATTTTTACTCTAAACGTTGGTAATCCGCAACTAAACGATTTTACCGCTACTCATGTGAACTAACTTTGATAAATTTAATAACTGTTTCCGTTAATTGATACAAATATTTTTATATTCAAATCAAGTTCTAATTTACATCATTTCTTATCTAATAGAATGGTAAGTTACTTTTATACTATTTCTATATCTTCCCAATACATTAATTGGTATGTTTATTTTATTTTTAGGAGGTCCAAATACTATGAGAATTGCAGAATGTTAACCTATCAAATACCTTTACGTAAATAAAATCAAAAATGGTTGAGTAACAATAAATATAATGTGCTGTTGAGAAATAACATACATTTATCATGTATATGATGAAAATGCCAGTATATTTAACAATTTCTTATTAAACTTGTCCAATATCTTGTTATTTATATCTGTGGTTATGATAGGAATTGATATTCTAACCCTATTTTTCAAGGTAAGATTAATTTACAACATGTAACAAACTTTAAAAATGTATATCAATAATTTCTACTTCAAATAGTATTATGTAACTGTTGTTTATACTTCAAGATTTAATTTCTGATACATTTAGTCCTTTAATTTTAATCTATTCTGTGTCAATTCGTTAAATTAAAGAGATTTTCATATTAATAGGAACAATCAAATAATACAACCTTATAATTTATTTGTGTAACTTCTTATTATGGAGTTCCTTTTGATTTGTTGATTCTTGTCTCTTTGTAGCATCAGTTGAACTGGAATTCCACAAACTAACAGCTGTTTATGCTTCGGAAAACTAATTACAAGTGTTCGTGCTGGATATTCTACTGGATATGCAGGTACAAGGATCCTATTATTCGGTGTCTTCGTCCCAGGAAAATCTTCAATACCTATTGTCGCTCAATAGTTAAACTGGTTATGCACTTCTTATATTTCTAATATTCGTGAACTGCGCTCAAGAATATTCTCACAATGAACTTCTTGCTATGGATATATTCTTCTCCTTTTTCTTTCCAACTGTAACGTGCTACTGGAATTCCCCAAGAAATTATATCCTTTAATGGTGAGTACTTTTATTTGTTTTTATGTTTTATATTCATTCAACTCTTCTTTTGCTATCCAAATCACTTTATACTGCCTATGTTGCAGTAATGATGTACAAATACTGAGATTAAATTTATATTTATATAACCCAGTAATAGAATATTAATTTTCTATACACAATATGTTCTTTATGCACTTTTATGTATGAAAATACGGTATAAATTCTTCGTACCGAATTTTCATCAACTCTCTTCTCAGAATTTTTTAAGAAGAATCCTTATTTACTCTCCAATTACCTTAGTAATAATTTCTATATTTGAATTGACCAATCTCTATTCAACACCTCTTAATAATATTCAAAATACATTCTATTATTTTAATATTCTCTTGTATGCTTTTCTATTTTACAATATTCATATTTTAACAATTTTCACCATGAATTTATAAATGTATTTCAGTATTCAAAACAATTTTAAAATATACTCTCTCAAAAATTCTGTAAATGTCAAAATCTGTCAACCACTGACTTTTCCTCTAATTAAATTATGGCGGGAGTTTTTATCTATTTTAACGTTACTTTTATACAAAGTTTCCTTTTTGAAAATCAATTCTCATCATTTAAGACAATTGAACAAGTTCTTACAATTCTATATTACAAAATAAACACACGATTAATATCAAAATCTCTATTTTACAGGTTTTGGTATCATTTGCTGAACTATGGACCTTAACCAATGGACTTTACTACATTATCAAATCAACAATTGTAAATATTAATACTAGGATAATAAACATCAATTTTCATAATACTATTTATATTTATAAGTTTCTTAAACTTTTAATATCAAAATACAACTCTTTTCATAACCAACTATAAATATTGATGGTCAGTACCCAGTACTACCACATTTTGCCCCTTTAATAAATGCAAAATTTCAACAGGTTTGAATAATTTTTCATTTATTAAATAAGAAATTTTCTGTTTAAGTAATAATAAAATATCTGTCACCTATATAAAACATTTACACTATTGACAACTTTTAACATAACATTTTTTTATTATTATGCTTGCTATATTCTAGCACTATGTTTGTATTATTTTAACCATATGGCATCTTCATCATATAAACTTTATCATAAATTTTATTAACAATTCATCACTATATTCTCTATGCAAAACTATATACATGTATTACTATTATAACTATTTTGACTGTAACATAAGTTTTCTTTTCTGTCTTTATTTTTTTTTTTATTATGTGTATTTGGCATTAGGAAAATTATTATTCTCAAAAATGTTATTTATATTCTAAGTATATATTTTTTTTAAATATCTGGTTATCTGTAAGTAATTTATTGTCTCCAATTTCTGTATAAAATATTTTCTCTTTGTATACCTCTATATCATGATTTTTAAACATATATGAAAACTTTATTATAACTACCATATGTAATATCTTTGTTACATTATGGTGAATATTAAATCATCTTTTCCATTATTCCTTTGGAACTTAAATTGCCTCTCTGAAATATGCTTTAGTCATGCTCACTTATACATTATTAATTATTATCTATTTTGTTCTTATTCGAACATTTCCCCTATATACCTTATTAGACATTTTCGTCTTATCCCTTACTTTCATCATACGAAAGCTTTTACTTATAATTACGTTTTATTGGCGTACGTTACCATTTAAATAATATGTAGACATTTTTTTGTCATATACATTTTACAACTCTGGGTTTCTTTACCCTTTCTCATACATTTTTACATTTATAATACCATATTTTCATGGATCATTTTATATTACTTTATTATAGTAAGCATTTTATAATTACTTCAAATATCATATTTCTTCGTAAATGTCCCTTTTTCTTTCTTCTTAATAATTATATTCTCTTATTCACCTAATGTTTCACACGATTTGCTTTATTGTGCAAACTCATCGTAGTCTATCTTCTTAGTTTTAAATACTCTTATACATTTTTTCTTGATAATATTTTCTTTCCATAGACAATTTTATTTTATTTTAAGTTTCTTACAATTCCAGTTATCTTCTTTAAATTCCTTTTCTTTTACACACATGTTCTTATATTATCAACTTATATTACATCATTTTTTTGTTTCTACTATATACACATATTTTGAAATAAGGGAATAACTTTTAATAAATAATGATACTAAATTTAATATTAATAACGCTCCTATTTCTATACCTTAATTAAACTTCCGGACGAGTTTCTGTAAAATTCCTGCCCCTACCTTATTATCAAATAGAAACCTTTCATATATGGGCTCGTATTATTTGTAGTCGCCCTGGTTATAAGTGAAATATCTAAATTCACCATCATTTTATTGTCTTTTAATCAATCTCTATGCCCCTAATAATATCAACTCTCATGCTCCTAACATTTAATTTGAGAAATATTGTAATAAGGGTCTTGTCCTTTTCTGGTCATTGTATTCTTAATTTTATCCTTGATAATTGGTGATGCTTAACACCTACAAGAATTATCTCTATACTTCTGTCTTTGTTAACATACTATATGAGTGATTTTATTATTGGAAATTATATCCTGCCCCTATCTTATAATCGAGTGAGGATATCTGTATATTAGATCCATGTCCTTAAATTGGGAAAGATCATTTTATAAGGGCTATTATTCTTTAATTTGTGGTAGCTCTTGTAACAGTTGTTGTCACTAGTACCATCAAATACTACCCTATATTATCTGCCATGTCCAAATTCTTTATTTAAATGTGGGCTGTTAATTTGAAGTAGCTCTGGTAGGAAGGTGTCGCTGGTACCTACAGTTGTCGCCCTTGTATACAACTGCCATGTCCATAAATAAATGTGGGCTGTTAAATTGAAGTAGCTCTGGTAGGAAGGTGTCGCTGGTACCTACAGTTGTCGCCCTTGTATACAACTGCCATGTCCATATTCTTTATTTAAATGTGGGCTGTTAATTTGAAGTAGCTCTGGTAGGAAGGTGTCGCTAGTACCTTCGAATACTGCCCTAAAGTATCCGCCATGTCCATATTCCAAATGTTATTATACTATAGCATACATTATCCGAGACATCTTTTCTATTATAAATTTTAATCTTATTCTATTTTTCAATGTACCATATGTTTCTTCTCGAATCAAATTTTCTTCAACCCATATATTAACCTCCATCCGTAATAACCAAACAGCTGCTCCGTTACTTAATGTAGCCCGTATGACATTCATTTGACTTTTGAAATCTGGAAAGTCATCTACATACTTCAACATATTCGTCAAATAAGCCATAGGATGTGTAGATAATTTATCACCACTAAAATGCATGATATTCTCTATCCTAATTCCTGTATTCAAATTACTATACACTGGAATACTATTACCATTTGAAATCCTAACATTCTGTGCTTTAACTAACAAATCTTGTATTTTCTTCTTCTGCTCTTCACATTCTTTTAAAATTCCCTCCATACAAGACTTCTGTGCATCAGTAGTCGATGTAGTTGCTTGTATTTCTTTAATACAGTTTATTTCCGTTGATTCTATTTTCTTATTCAAATTTTTTTCCATTCTTACTACCTGATCAGTAGTTTCTTTAGTTACCTTTTCCAATCCTTGTTTTAAATTATCCGCAATCTCTTTATGTTTTGAAATATTATCCACTTCCAACTGACTTAAATTTCCTTTAATTTCCTTTACATCTTTTTCTACCCGTTGAACTTCTGTAGTAATAAAAATTATAGCTTCTGATTCTTTATTAATAAATTTTTCGTTCATATCTACTATAACTTTATCAATACTATCCTGTGTATTATTCAATAACGATATCTTCAATTCTTCAAGCTTCTTATTATTTTCTTCTCTTATAACTTTGTTTTCTTCCTTTAAATTATTTAAATTCCTAGTTAATTCTTCATATGTCTTATCTAACTTGCCACATAATTCTTCATTCACCTTAACTAATTCTCCTCTTAATTCTTCCTTTATCTCCACCAAATTTTTCTTACTTTCTTCATTTGCCTTAACCAATTTATCTAATCTTCCATTTAATTCTCTTTTATCCTCCTCTCTATTTTTCTTAGCTTCCTCGCTCGTCTTGTCTAATTTACCACTCAACTCCTCTCTATTTTTCTCTAATTTTTCATTTAACCCTTCAAACATTTGTTGAATTAATCTCATGTCTATTGATGAATTCGACATCTCTGTTTTCGAAGTCTCTCCTTGTTCCTGCGTCTTATCACCTCTATCTTGTCCTTCTAACTGTTGTGTACCTTCCTGTACCTGTGGTATATCTCCTCCATCTTGTATATTACCTATCTGTTGTGTTTCTTCCTCACTATCGTTTGAAGACTCGGGCCTATCTACTATAGAACTACTTTTAGACCTAGTATTCATGTTTATATAATTTTATATAACAACTCTTTAATAAAAATTACTTGTATTTACGTTTCTGGTTTTATTATACTATAAATCTTTGTATATTGAAAAATGTATTTACCTAATTATAATCAGGAGAATAAAATATCAAAACACAATCTTTGCGAGTTTCTTTTATAACGCCCCACGTTCGGAAGCCATATTAAAGTCGTAACCCAGAGTGTTTAAAATTATCTAAGTAAAATCAAGTTAATATAACCAACAATCACCCAAATAATCCCTTATTTACACCCTAAGTTAGACATTCAACTTCTTCCTACGTCACACGTTGGGTAAGCCAATAAATTAACGTTGAATGTTTTCAATATTATATTTTACTTGTTTATAAATTAAATATTTATATGCCCTAACTAACTCAGTCGTTTAAAAAAATTCTAATACTTGCATATTATTATTAATCATAAAAATCTTAGTCCGGACCTGTCTCTTTAAAATATCTACGAAAAATTATTGTCCAAGTTATTTTTACTCTAAACGTTGGTAATCCGCAACTAAACGATTTTACCGCTACTCATGTGAACTAACTTTGATAAATTTAATAACTGTTTCCGTTAATTGATACAAATATTTTTATATTCAAATCAAGTTCTAATTTACATCATTTCTTATCTAATAGAATGGTAAGTTACTTTTATACTATTTCTATATCTTCCCAATACATTAATTGGTATGTTTATTTTATTTTTAGGAGGTCCAAATACTATGAGAATTGCAGAATGTTAACCTATCAAATACCTTTACGTAAATAAAATCAAAAATGGTTGAGTAACAATAAATATAATGTGCTGTTGAGAAATAACATACAATTATCATGTATATGATGAAAATGCCAGTATATTTAACAATTTCTTATTAAACTTGTCCAATATCTTGTTATTTATATCTGTGGTTATGATAGGAATTGATATTCTAACCCTATTTTTCAAGGTAAGATTAATTTACAACATGTAACAAACTTTAAAAATGTATATCAATAATTTCTACTTCAAATAGTATTATGTAACTGTTGTTTATACTTCAAGATTTAATTTCTGATACATTTAGTCCTTTAATTTTAATCTATTCTGTGTCAATTCGTTAAATTAAAGAGATTTTCATATTAATAGGAACAATCAAATAATACAACCTTATAATTTATTTGTGTAACTTCTTATTATGGAGTTCCTTTTGATTTGTTGATTCTTGTCTCTTTGTAGCATCAGTTGAACTGGAATTCCACAAACTAACAGCTGTTTATGCTTCGGAAAACTAATTACAAGTGTTCGTGCTGGATATTCTACTGGATATGCAGGTACAAGGATCCTATTATTCGGTGTCTTCGTCCCAGGAAAATCTTCAATACCTATTGTCGCTCAATAGTTAAACTGGTTATGCACTTCTTATATTTCTAATATTCGTGAACTGCGCTCAAGAATATTCTCACAATGAACTTCTTGCTATGGATATATTCTTCTCCTTTTTCTTTCCAACTGTAACGTGCTACTGGAATTCCCCAAGAAATTATATCCTTTAATGGTGAGTACTTTTATTTGTTTTTATGTTTTATATTCATTCAACTCTTCTTTTGCTATCCAAATCACTTTATACTGCCTATGTTGCAGTAATGATGTACAAATACTGAGATTAAATTTATATTTATATAACCCAGTAATAGAATATTAATTTTCTATACACAATATGTTCTTTATGCACTTTTATGTATGAAAATACGGTATAAATTCTTCGTACCGAATTTTCATCAACTCTCTTCTCAGAATTTTTTAAGAAGAATCCTTATTTACTCTCCAATTACCTTAGTAATAATTTCTATATTTGAATTGACCAATCTCTATTCAACACCTCTTAATAATATTCAAAATACATTCTATTATTTTAATATTCTCTTGTATGCTTTTCTATTTTACAATATTCATATTTTAACAATTTTCACCATGAATTTATAAATGTATTTCAGTATTCAAAACAATTTTAAAATATACTCTCTCAAAAATTCTGTAAATGTCAAAATCTGTCAACCACTGACTTTTCCTCTAATTAAATTATGGCGGGAGTTTTTATCTATTTTAACGTTACTTTTATACAAAGTTTCCTTTTTGAAAATCAATTCTCATCATTTAAGACAATTGAACAAGTTCTTACAATTCTATATTACAAAATAAACACACGATTAATATCAAAATCTCTATTTTACAGGTTTTGGTATCATTTGCTGAACTATGGACCTTAACCAATGGACTTTACTACATTATCAAATCAACAATTGTAAATATTAATACTAGGATAATAAACATCAATTTTCATAATACTATTTATATTTATAAGTTTCTTAAACTTTTAATATCAAAATACAACTCTTTTCATAACCAACTATAAATATTGATGGTCAGTACCCAGTACTACCACAATATATATATATATATATATTTATTATCTCTGATTTATGCTTTTCATATCCAAGGTTTTCCATCTTTTCCTTGGCTACACTGCACTGACGAGAACCAACCAGTTCGAAACACGTGTCTGCAGTTGCATTTTCAGCGGGATTGCCCCATAAAATTCTTCATCATATATTATATCCTAAGATCCGCATTCATTTTCTCTTCCATATATATATATATATATATATATATAAATCCTACTAACAATATAGCGTCCTTACGGAACTCATGAATGTAGCGTCCACCTTCGAAAAGTTAATTAGTTCGTTAATATTTTGCATATACTTTGTGTTTTTGATCAAAACAGGTATAGTATTATCACTAAATTAAATATCAGATAAAAAAAAGTTAGTTACATTTTACTTTAATGGCGAAGTAGCGCCCTTTTATTTTCTCGTGCATGAAGCGCCTGTAATATACCATTTAACTTTCACTTCTTCGCTATTCTGGCTTCCATCGGGTATATTACATTACATTTGGTAGATATTAGAGAGTCCAGCAATGTTGCCACAATGTGTCTGTATGCTTACTTTATAAAAATATATGTACTTTAAATCAAGAGGAGTAATACAATGAACACATTTATCTACATTCGGCGACACAGTGGGTTATATTGTTCAGAACAGAAAATAGTAGTAGTTTCTGTTTGTTTGTTTTTTTTTTGCGTCATACATAGAGAAGAATATTCCCTCGAGAAATGAATGTCTGGAAATTCATAATAACCATTCAATAGTCATTCAAGATAAAGACTCGCTAAACATAAAATTCTATATTTGGAAAGATTTAAAATATATATAATATTCAGTTCTAAATATTTAACATTTTTATATAGGCGTTATTGGCAATTAATAATTACATATTTAGTCTTTTTATTAATATTTGAAACATACATTTTCTGATTTAAACTAATTTATCTGACGGCCAGCTGTATGAATAAATTATATTATGCCGATGCAATATTAAAAGGAAAAAATTAGGTGTGGCCACCACACGACTTCTTTTTATACGTATGGGCGTTTCAAACTATACAATTTTAAGAATTTTTTACACAAAAATTATTCAAAATTCTATTCTAACTACTTCTATTCTCTTAATAAATCGCTATAGAATACATACTTTGCAAGATATTCGAAAAAAAGTGTTTCTCCCTAAGAGTAAAAGTGTTACTTCCGGTCCGAATTTTGAAATTTCATTTATACAAAAAATATTGCAAATCTAGTACTAAATAATTTTGTACTCTTGATAAATATATATAGAATGCATAATTTACGACATATTTGCAAAAAATCGCTATTCGATAAGAGTAACAGTGGTACTTCCGGTCTGAATTTTGAATTTATTTTTACACAAAAGATATTGAAAATTAAGTTCTAAATACTTTTATACTCGTAATGTACCCGCCTCAAAAGCATGACTTGCGAAATATTCGCAAAAAACTGGTTTTCGATAGGAGTAAAAGACCTACTTCCGGTACGAATTTCGAAAAATGTTTTAAATAAAATTGTTCTCAATTTTAATTTTAAGTACATATGAATTCTTTCTAAATATGTTTAAATTAGTAGTTGACGAAATATTGGCAGAATTCCATTTTTTCACTGAAGTAAACTACTACTTCAGGTCAGTCGATTTTCCTGAAAATCTAATCAGTTCTCAAGATTATACCTGTAAATACAAAATTTTGAATTGATACCTATAGCGGTTTGACCGCTATCGTGGTCACACACACACACACAGAGAGAGAGAGAGAGAGAGAGAGAGAGAGAGAGAGAGAGAGAGAGAGAGAGAGAGAGAGAGAGAGAGAGAGAGAGAGAGAGAGAGAGAGAGAGAGAGAGAGAGAGAGAGAGAGAGAGAGAGAGAGAGAGAGAGAGAGAGAGAGAGAGAGAGAGAGAGAGAGAGAGAGAGATTTAAAAAAAACACTTTTTTAGTACCAGGGGACTTTAAAACGTGTACATCTGCAAAAATCTCGAGGTCAAAAATTTTCATCATCATAATACTTCCTTATACCATGTATAAGAAAGTAAAAACAGGATGCATACTCCTGTTATGACCTACTCGTAATCAAAAATATACTTCTAGACATTTTCCGATAAATCCAAAAAAATTGCTCCAAAGAGACGGTTAGCTAAAAAATGTGTTTAGATATTAACTAGGCGGGATCTTCTTGAATCTCGTTATGCGGAAGTAGTGTGATTTCGAGATATAGCAGATATCCAAGTTTCGAAATTACTTGATATAGAAAAAGTGGTTTTTGCAAACATCTCTCTCTCTCTCTCTCCTTCCTATCCTCTTCCTAACTCTCGCTTTGTATGACCACAAGACTTAAAATATGAAACTTTATATTTAAGAGTATAATCTACCTCTCGAGATCTGGTTAGAGTTTCGGTAAATTCGGTAGAGCGTAATTAGTAATTTACCTCACTCGAAATATCCAATTTTACCAATATCTCGGCAACTACTAAGTTTAGACGAATTTCTAAAGTATAGAAAAGTATTTAAAACAGAATTATAAAACAAGTTTATAAAAAATATCGAACTTCTTACTCGAAGTTGACTTTATATTCTTATCGGAATACAGTTATTTGTGAATATCTCCCAAAATTCTGCATTCTAGACAGATAGACTACAAGCATAAAGGATGTAAAGCTTGATTTGGAACAATACTTTTACTCTTATCGAGTAGAATCTTTTTGTAATTACCTCGCAAATTGTGCATTCTATACTAATTTGTTAAGTTGTTAAAAGTATTTAAAACTTCATTCAGAACAACTTTGTAAAACTAATTCGAATCACATACATCTATGACAGTCGTGTGATGTCGACGCCTCATTTTCTGAGCCAATATTATCCTAACAGATGGTTTGGTAGAAGCTTTTGAATTCAATGGCCAACAAAGGGAATATATCTAACAAAACTTGATTTTGTGACTCAATATGACTATCTTTATCAATATTTACTATTGCCGGGTAATTTGTAAATTTCTGTCTAATGATGATTTAGACATGACAGAAATAATAGTAGGGAAATAATAAAAACCATATATCACACATATAGAAGTAGCGGATTCTTAATACTATTTAATAAGAATTCATTGTTATGACTAGATATATGGTGTTTGTTGTACTTAAAAAGAGAAGACATGTGCATTTAAAATTCATTGCGTTTGAGCGATGGAAACAAAGATCATAAAATGCGACTATAATCAGATCGGAGGATGTAAACATTAAGAAACTTCAAAATTGGATTTACTTATTTTAAAAGGTAACTGCTTCTTTCAAACAATATAAATGTTAAAATTGTTAGCAAATAAAAATATCTTGAAAATCAGTTTAGAGCTAGAATGATGTTTACTTTTGATCAAAATGCATTGTAAAGTTCAGAAATGAATTTATATTATTGACTTGAATTGATATAATTGTACTTTTAGTGTCATTTTTTTTATTCAAGGACAACAACTGTACGTTTGTGATGACTTAAAGAATTCGTAATGTTGCCCACTGTGTAAAATGTACTTAGAAGTTGGAGAGTATATTAATACTTGGTCCTGCATAACAAGCAGATACTTCTTTAAAAAAAAAGGTGTGGCCACCACACGACTTTCTTATACGTATGAGCGTTTCAAACTATACAATTTTAAGAATTTTTTACACATAAATTATTTAAAATCCTATTCTAAGTACTTCTATTCTCTTAATAAATCGCTATAGAAGACATACTAAGTTTAAACAAATCTATAAAGAAATCAAATGTACTCAAAATTAAATTTGAGAAAAATTGTGTTAAAAAAGTTTTTCGAAATTGCTACCGGAAGTAGATCTTTTACTCTTATCGAAAATCATTTTTTTGCGAATATCTCGCAAGCCATACATTCTAGGCAGGTACAATACGAGTATAAAAGTATTTAAAAGATAAAATTAAATATCTTTTGTATGAAAAGAATTTCAAAATTCGGACCGGAAGTAGCACTTTTAATCTTACGGAATAGCGACTTTTTGCAAATATGTCGTAAATTATGCATTTTGTATATATTTATCAAGAGTACAAATGTATTTAGAGTTAGATTTGCAATGTTTTTTGTATAAATGAAATTTCAAAATTCGGACCGGAAGTAGCACTTTTACTCTTAGCGAGTAGCACTTTTTTTATAATATCTTGCAAAGTATGCATTTTATAGAGATTTATTAAGAGAATAGAAGTACTTAGAATAGGATTTTGAATAATTTTTGTATAAAAAAATTCTTTAAATTCGATACTTTGAAACGCTCATATGTATAAGAAAGTCGTGTGGTGGCCACACCTCATTTTTTTCTTTATGACAACGTTGTCTCTTATTGTAGTTGTAGTTAGCTCAAGAAAAGATCATAACTTGTCCCACTGAAAAATCCAGTTCGACTGCATTGCCAAGAAATTTGGATTTTTCCCTAATTTTACTTTCTTATACGTAGTATAAGGAAGTATTGTCATGATGAAAATTTTCGACCTCGAGATTTTTGCAGATGTCCACGTTTTGAAGTCCCCTGATACCAAAAAAGTAGTTTTTAAAAAATGTCTGTGTGTCTGTCTGTCTGTGTGTGTGTCTCTGTGTGTGTGACCACGATAGCGGTCAAACCGCTACAGATATCAATTCCAAATTTTGTATTTACGAATATAATCTCCCTCTTGAGAACTGATTAGATTTTGAGCAAAATCAGCAGACCGGAAGTAGTAGTTTACTTCAGTGAAAAAATCGAATTTTGCAAATATTTCGTGAATTACTAAGTTTAAACAAATTTATAAAGAATTCATATGTACTTAAAATTGAAATTGTGAACAATTTTATTAAAAAGGTTTTTCGAAATTCCTACCGGAAGTAGGTCTTTTACTCTTATCGAAAATCAGTTTCTTGCAAATATTTTGCAAGTCATGTTTTTTAGACAGGTACGCTACGAATATAAAAGTATTTAGAACTTAATTTCCAATATCTTTTGTATAAAAAAAATTTCAAAATTCGGATCGGAAGTATCACTTTTACTCTTACCGAATAACGATTTTTTGCAATATGTCGTAAATTATGCATTCTATGTATATTTATGAAGAATACAAAAGTATTTAGAGTTGGATTTGGAATATTTTTTGTATAAATGAAATTTCAAAATTCGGACCGGAAGTAACACTTTCATACGTATAAGAAAGTCGTGTGGTGGCCACACCTCATTTTTTGATACATGTTGTTTATTAAAGTAACAATCTGCGTTTCTACAGAGAAAACGTCAATGAGTCATAATTATTATGATCAATCAGAATTCTAAACCAAACTTTTTTTTTACTATGAAAACTTGACCTACGTTTAACAATAATGGGCTATCCACTCACTGGCTCTGTATCATCTATTTTATCGTCCATATCTACCTTTTTTCTTTGTTTTTGGAAATGATTAGTGTGTTACTTTCCTTTGAGATAGGCAGTTTGGAAAAATTGTTTTGATTGCACTAACTCTTAATTTGTTTCTATGAAGTTGGATCTGCAATAATCGTTTATTATAGTTTAAACATTTATCAACTGTAAACGCCACAGTAAAAGATATTTAATAACATTACTGAACTATAGGTTTTTCAACTAAAGGACCTAATTAACTATGTAAACTTTTTAATTCGCAAATAATATAATTTGCATTAAAATTAATTCAATACACATAGTCTTTTTAGGTAAGTTCTTATTCAGTACAAGGATTCTTTTTGTAATTTGCTAAAGTTGTCCCCGGGAATTTTAAATAATTACATTTTTTCCTTCTTGGATTTATAACCACTGTTACACATAGGTACAAAACATGGCTTTCAAAGTGTACTCAGTTAGTCAGTTATAACAAAACACTCAATTATTTAAACGAAATAATTATAACATAAAAATGGAACAAAACTGCTTTCTAGACACTTGCTAAATTTACATTCAACCAGCGCCTGACGAGATAACCCAGCAGATGCTCCGCTACCTCTCACTCACGTTCCACAGATTCGGCTTATTGCATTCAACGAAAATATTATGCCACTAATTTTAATTTTTTTCCTGGTTAATTAGATTTTTGTGGTCATGTCTATATATAAGAATTTACCTCATTTTTGCCAACAATATTTTTTAAATTTCTACAAAAAGTATTATTATCAAGTATTAAAGTAGAATTTTTCGCTTTTATAACTTCCATTATATATAAACCAGTTTTTCGGTATCAGGTGACTTCAAACCGTGGACATCTGTAAAAATCTCGAGGTCGAAAATTTTCGTCATCACAATACCTCTTTATACTACGAAAAAAAAAGTAAATAAACAGCTTAGTTTATGATACATGCATGTTTACGTATATACATATCTACCATAAAGACCAGTGTCCTTTACGAATTATTCTGTGTGCGTTGCCAAATTGTCCGGACGCTCGATTATCGAGAATATAAAAGACATGTGTATATTTCAAAATATACGGCACACGATGCAGCGCCTCGCGTAGAAATACCCTGAACTAATAGTATACGCAAAATGGTTATATTACATGCATATTGTCGACAAAATAGCGTCTTCCGAAATTTTGTTAAACAGCATTATATCACCATGTAAGCTTGTTAACGAAGTTTTACATGGAAAGTGCTTAGAGCGTCCATATACGGGCGCTTTATGTAGGCGGACGCTCTATTGAATGGAAATTCACAATGTACGGACGCGCTAATGATAGTAGGATATATATATATATATATATATAAATATATATTAATTTTATTGGACGATTTTTAGGTCGTTATACTAGTTTTAAATAATTTTAAAACTCGCTAATTTGCAGTGTTTGAAAATTATAATTTTCTAATTTTACCACTGACTATTAATTAATTAAGTACGTAGGGAAGGGCGATAGAATCTTGGAGAAGGAAAAAAACCAAAAAGCTAGAGATGTACTCGAAATGATTTACATCAAAAATCATGATTATGCCATAAACGACCGTGCAGATATATCTAACCTCTCAAACATATACTACCCAATCATACAAAAGTAACAGTTTAATTATAGCAATACATTGTTTAATTTTTGTGTTTCACCTAGCGGGACCCCTGTAGATATGCCGATTTCTTGAAAATAATGTGTAAGTCTTTCCACTACGCGCAGTTAAAAAACATAACAACAAAAACTTGCTAATATCTGAAAAGGATCGTAGCAGTGCAATATGTATTCATGCATTCGTTATCGTACACAGTTATTGAAAACAACAAAACTTTAACATAATTAAACAAAAGTGACACACATACTTTGGTGATACATATTGAATAACACTAAAATTAAAAAATGACACCAAAGGAAAAAAGAAAAAGGGAAAGAAAATGTATAGATATCATCGAATACGTTATTTTATAAAATTCCAATTTTAAATGTATAATAAAGGATGTTTTACGAAATTTTACTGGTGAGTTGTCCGTTGCTATATGTGTTTTTTATATTTATATATTTTTTATGTTTTGATGAAGTTCTATATAGTATTTTGCATGTAATATCTGAATATATTAACTGTATTAACATCTGACTGACACTGATTTATGTATTAATTTTAGGCATGTTTGTTTTATATTTCCACATTTTTGAGAAAGACATTAAATATGTCGAAACGTCAAATTTAGTTTTATTTATTTAATCAGTAAGTACCACAAACCCAAGAAATATTATTTTAATATATATATATATACATATATAAATAAAACTACTTCTTGGTCGTTTATAATATATAACTTTTTCTTGGTATTAGCGACCTCAAATAACTCAAAAATGCACAGTTTTAAACGTTTCGACAATTTTTATTGTCTTCATCAGTAAAACTGTAAAGAAAAATACAAATTTCAATTAAATACAGGAACGTATCACATCTAAGCTTTTGAAACTTACCTATAAAATTTATTGTTTTATGTTATTGTGTATTCATAATACCGTACAAGGTATTTTCAATACCATAAAATATACTTCTTATTAATTTTGTTAATGTTATAGCATTTAGAAATAAAATTAAATCAATCTTTTTTGAAAAACTGTCAAAAATCAAATTTAGAAATAAATGTCATTTTGAAATTTTGTCCAAACGCACACTATAAATATATTAGGTACATATATTAATATGTTTACGTTATAAAATATGAAAATAGATTTTTGATAAACCATCAATTTCATTCCTATCATTAACTGTATTGTTGTTTCGTTTTATCTCAATCATCTCAAGAAAATTTCTTACTTTGGCATTGTTTTCGGTTTTAAGAATTTTAACATTTTCAAAATTGGTCAAACTCAGCAATACCTGGAGGAAAGATTTAAAGGACATAAGTATGCTAAAAATCCTACAGCACTCAAGAAACATAAAGATAAGATGAAACACAATTTCAATTTTGAAAATGTTAAAATTCTTAAAACCGAAAACAATGCCAAAGTAAGAAATTTTCTTGAGATGATTGAGATAAAACGAAACAACAATACAGTTAATGATAGGAATGAAATTGATGGTTTATCAAAAATCTATTTTCATATTTTATAACGTAAACATATTAAGGTATGTAATATATTTATAGTGTGCGTTTGGACAAAATTTCAAAATGACATTTATTTCTAAATTTGATTTTTGACAGTTTTTCAAAAAAGATTGATTTAATTTTATTTCTAAATGCTATAACATTAACAAAATTAATAAGAAGTATATTTTATGGTATTGAAAATACCTTGTACGGTATTATGAATACACAATAACATAAAACAATAAATTTTATAGGTAAGTTTCAAAAGCTTAGATGTGATACGTTCCTGTATTTAATTAAAATTTGTATTTTTCTTTACAGTTTTACTGATGAAGACAATAAAAATTGTCGAAACGTTTAAAATGTGCATTTTTGAGTTATTTGAGGTCGCTAATACCAAGAAAAAGTTATATATACATATATATGTATATACAGGGTGTCCCACCGGGAACCAAATCGATCTATATATGGAAAACCACACATAGGAAAATTTTTAAAATTTGGGGGCGTGCGAAAGTCGATGGGGGCAACTCGGCTAAAATATTTTCAAGATGGCGGCACTTCCAGTTATACAGGAAGTAGATGTCAACTTTCTTATTTCAAATGGAACACCCTGTGTATTATTGCATTTTTGGAATCTACACAAGATTCTAGGCTAATTTTATGTATCACGTCCTATACCTAAGTCTAACTGTTTTTGACTTATTTAATTTTTTACGTGAAAAATGACGTTTGCAGCATCTAAAATAATTAATATTTTTTCCCATAAGGAAGCCCTTATTATTCAATTTGGACTAGAGTCCTTGTTGAGAAAGACCTACTGAAATAGTTTTTTTATAATATTTTGAAAACTTTTAGTACAGGGTGTTTAAAAAATATGATTAAAAATGAAATTGAAAAAAATGCCAAAAATCAATTTTTTCAAATGGAAACCCCCAATTTTTATAATTTTATTTAATTTAGCATTAAAAAATAGTGTAAGTTTGTGTAAGGTTATCTATGCAAAAAATTTTTAGTTTTCGAAATATTGCCAATTTAATATTTCTATTCGGAAATTTTGCTGCGTGAATTTTAAATTCAGTTTCTCTTAGTTGGCTTTGGCGGCATTGACACTCAAATGCTAAAGAAATGTATGACGCTGTCATTATTTGAGAAGTATTATTAATTATTATGCCAGGGCGCTTAAATTACACAAACGAAGATTATTTAAACCTAATTATTATTTATGGAGAATGTAACAAAGTTATATCAAGAACATGTGACACATTTTCTATTCGATATCCGCAAAAACAGAAGCCATCACAATGTATCGTTAAACAAATTATAGAAAATTTCAAGAACTTTGGATCCGTCAAAGCAATGGTGCAAAGAAATAAACCTCTCGTTAATAATGAAAATATCGAAATTGCTATTTTGGGATATTTCGTCGCTAATCCAACAATGTCTGTAAGACAAGCTGCATTGGAGTCAGGATTATCAAAATCAACAGTTCACAGAATATTACGCAAACATAAATTTCGTCCATATGCATTTTCCATAGTCCACCATCTAAAAGAAACTGATTTTCCAAGACGAGTGGCGTTCTGTGAGTTTATTACAACTTGGGCGCAAGGAAACAATTTTTTTTTGGACAATATCATTTGGACAGACGAAGCGAAATTTACAAAAAACGGTGCATTTAATCGACATAATTCCCATTATTGGAGTGATTCGAATATACACGTGTTTAGAGAGCAGAATTTTCAAGATTCCTGGCAATTTAATGTTTATTGTGCGATAAGAAACGATGGCGTCGTGGCACTACACTTTTATCAAGAAAATTTAAATGGTAAGTTAGAAATTTTAGAATATTTCTAGGTAAAAATGTGCTTATTAACTTACAGGTGAGGGCTACTTGAACATTTTACAGAATTTAGAAACCGACTATTTCGACAATTTGCCGCTCGCCGTTCGTAGAAACCTCTTTTACCAACATGATGGCGCACCTCCACATGGCAGCTACCTCATTGACAATTTTTTGCAAAATGCTTTTGTTGATCGATGGATAGCCAACAACGGTCCTTTCCTTTGGCCAGCCCGCTCCCCAGATCTTGCAGTGCTCGATTTTTTTATTTGGGGTACAATCAAAAATCGAGTGTATAACACTCCCATAACAACCATGGAAGATTGTATGCAGCGCGTGAGGCATGAATTTGCAAGTTTAACACCCGAGTCAATAAGGAAAGCGACTCATGAACAACTGTTGCTTAGATGCCAAAAGTGTCTGGAAGTTCAAGGACGTCAGTTTGAACATTTATTGAAAAAATAATTATGCTGTTCTCTTTAAATTAAACAATAATAATATTCTGTGAACTGTTGATTTTGATAATCCTGACACCAATGCAGCTTGTCTTACAGACATTGTTGGATTAGCGACGAAATATCCCAAAATAGCAATTTCGATATTTTCATTATTAACGAGAGGTTTATTTCTTTGCACCATTGCTTTGACGGATCCAAAGTTCTTGAAATTTTCTATAATTTGTTTAACGGTACATTGTGATGGCTTCTGTTTTTGCGGATATCGAATAGAAAATGTGTCACATGTTCTTGATATAACTTTGTTACATTCTCCATAAATAATAATTAGGTTTAAATAATCTTCGTTTGTGTAATTTAAGCGCCCTGGTATAATAATTAATAATACTTCTCAAATAATGACAGCGTCATACATTTCTTTAGCATTTGATTGTCAATGCCGCCAAAGCCAACTAAGAGAAACTGAATTTAAAATTCACGCAGCAAAATTTCCGAATAGAAATATTAAATTGGCAATATTTCGAAAACTAAAAATTTTTTGCATAGATAACCTTACACAAACTTACACTATTTTTTAATGCTAAATTAAATAAAATTATAAAAATTGGGGGTTTCCATTTGAAAAAATTGATTTTTGGCATTTTTTTCAATTTCATTTTTAATCATATTTTTTAAACACCCTGTACTAAAAGTTTTCAAAATATTATAAAAAAACTATTTCAGTAGGTCTTTCTCAACAAGGACTCTAGTCCAAATTGAATAATAAGGGCTTCCTTATGGGAAAAAATATTAATTATTTTAGATGCTGCAAACGTCATTTTTCACGTAAAAAATTAAATAAGTCAAAAACAGTTAGACTTAGGTATAGGATGTGATACATAAAATTAGCCTAGAATCTTGTGTAGATTCCAAAAATGCAATAATACACAGGGTGTTCCATTTGAAATAAGAAAGTTGACATCTACTTCCTGTATAACCGGAAGTGCCGCCATCTTGAAAATATTTTAGCCGAGTTGCCCCCATCGACTTTCGCATGCCCCCAAATTTTAAAAATTTTCCTATGTGTGGTTTTCCATATATAGATCGATTTGGTTCCCGGTGGGACACCCTGTATATATTAATAAAATACTATTACAATTGTTATTTATTTATTTTACTATAATCGCCCCATATTAAGCTAGCCAAAAATTAATAAAATGCCAAACTAAATAAATAATAAACTCAATATCCTGTAATTATTAATTCATACTATTATAATTGCCACATATTAGGCCAGCCAAAAATTAATGAGACACCTTACATAATTATTTGAATGTCTCCTGTAACTATACTAATAGATAATTTATAGGTTCTAACTATCTCAATAATCCTATTTCAATTAATTTTGTTATCAATTTTGTCATTAATATGTTTCTGAACACTCTATATATTTGAATTTGAAATTTATTCCCTTTCAGTATTTTAATATTTTCAAGGTTGGTATAAAATGTCCAATACCCAATACCCAGTTCGTGTACTGGGTCGTTGTTATTATATTTGAGTAGCACTGACATAAGCTTATAATAGTATATTATGCAATGAGCATTTAATGATAGCTATTAAGACACGAGTAAGAAAATTACAATACGAGGCGAAGCCGAGTATTGTAATGAATACGAGTGTCTTAATAGCCATTAAATGCGAGTTGCATACACTATTTTTTCTACGACCCCATAATAAAACATTAGTTTTTGAACATTCCATTTCATAAATTGAGGTTAAAATTTTCCATGCACCTATGCGAATTTAGCTAGTAATAAATTGTTCGTGGTTACTAAGGCTTGTTCCATAATTTCTGGTGGACTCAAATGTTGTATTTCACTGTTATTATCCCTCATTTTTACCGTTTATATTTTCAAAAAAGCACAAATTTTAAGTAATTACTTGTAAATTGCAGAGAACTGTCACATTTATTTAATTTGTATATCTGTCAGATATGCAGTCGCCATATTGAATATTGTTTGAATATTGCAATGTCGCATTTCTATTGGATATAAACTTGTATCGTAATGAAAAATCTGTATTCCTATTGGATATAAACTTGTATCATAATGAAAATCTGTATCGTAATGGACTTCGTTAAAGTACAGGTTCGGCATATCTAATAATACAATTAAAGTATGGAAGTAGAAAAACATTATTTTATAAGCCTGCAATAAGGTAAGCAACCAATCAACTATACCAATTGCTAATATTAATTATTTTCCATTCTTATTTTTACAGGTTATGTATTCATCCTATTGACACATTATCTAACGTCGTATGCTGTATAATAATACTAATAAAATAACAACATCATTTATAAAGTATTGCATTTAATAAAATTGATTTATGAGAGTATAAAAATTCCATTTATATCCAGCAACAATAACTACATGAATTCCAACACATTGAACAAGATTAATTGACGTTTAGTAATGATATAGCATTCCTAACCTTACTAAGGTAAATTTCTAATGTAAATATTTTAATATCTCATGAATTGTAATGATACCTTTGCACATAGATCATTAATTAATTATATGAATGCAATATTAACTTATAACTACCATATTCCTGGTATATTATTATTATTTATAAAACGTGTAATATTTCACTGGTAAATCAAAGTTATTTGAAATTTAGCATATCTGTCAATAGAAAAATGTATAATACATTCATGATATTATCGAATAAATTCCAAATTATAATTTTATAACTTTTACTTATCAATATCAATTTCTATACTTGTGACTAATTGTTAAAATCAAAATTACAATAATTATTCATACAACCTGGTATAAAATAACCAATTCTAATCCGTAGTTTTTCCCATATTAAATATAATCCTTTTGTTTTTAGCGATTCTACATACTGGATGGTCCTTTTATTATAAGTCGTCCTTCTTGATAATATTTATGGTTTACAAACAAATTCTTCGAACTAATAACAGCATCAAATCAGCTCAGGATCGTAACAGCTACCTCTCAATGGAATATTTGTTGGTGAACAGGAACCTCTGGAACCTCGTACATTTACTGGACTTCTATAACTTCTTGAGCTTGGATTTTCGATTAGTTTTACACATCCATACACCTGCTCTGCAACTGATACTTTCCAACACTAGACTCTTGATTATGCTTTTCCTACAGGAATAATGAATACTGCAACTACAGCTGGCACTTCGGCATATTTAATTCTCAAATCTTGAATATAATATCTGAAATAAACTTTCTTCGCTCTTGAAACTGGTTTGATATACCACTCCAATGAATTCTATACACAACAATGGCTCTTCGATGAAATCTTTCACAAATAACACTTATACTTTATTATGGTAAGTAATTTTTTACTTATTATATTCTCTCCTGGTATAATTTATAATTTAACACCTTTTTCACTTATCCTCCGATACTTTTAGTATAGATATTTGTGAATATTGATAATTCTTCACAAAAATACAACCTTTTCTCACAAGAAGAAAAATTATTCTCTTCTTGTTTATTTATCATCTCCTAGACAGCTTTTTGAATTTAAAAATTGAACCAATCAATATATTACACACTACTTTATTCAATCAATATAAAATTAAAATCAGTTTTATTACTTTTTATACTTTCTAAACTTTAAAAATTTCATCCTTATTATTCTTTCCATATTTTAATTAAGATTTTATATGCTTTTTTGTATTCCAAAACTAATTTATACCAATTTTCTAACCAGATGTCAAAATGACATTTGAATTTGACAATTCCGGTTTTACGAAATTTAAAATATGCTTTCCAATTAAATTTAGCTATTCAATTCCTAATATTCAATTCTTATTATCTTTTATCTCATAAACGTCATTTAACCAAGTTTTAACAAAAATAATAATACAAATCATATTACAATAATTAACATTTACCTCTCTTATTTACAGATTATGATAAATCTCAATAGACAATGAAACCATCCACATCTCCATATACAGGATGTTCATCTTTACCATAAGGACACTATATCCAACAAGTATCATTACTATTATTATTTATAAATTATCACTTTTTAACGCCAATAAACAATTCTATATCATTACCACTAAATCTTAAATGCTTTAATTTACTTTCTAGTACATAATTTTTATATCTCACTATAACAGTCTATAAATGAATTTCAACAATATATACATATATTATTTAAACTCTTGATAAGCATCATTGGGTATTTTCGGCAGTAATTAAATAAACATACTTTAGTTTATAATAATGTTTGATTTATTTAACGTTTCGACCTTTGTTTTGGTCTTCATCAGAAATAATAATACAGGTAAGAAACAATTTTTCTGAAACAGCATACATGTACATGTTTTAAAAAAGTTATAATGCCACTGTTGTTACATACTTTGGAGTAAGTTTTCTCATTTTTAATATGTTTCTTATATTCTTTTGTATAAATCAAATTATTTTTATGTTATCGCATTTTGTATATACATGGTGTATGTTGTTTCAGAAAAATTGTTTCTTACCTGTATTATTATTTCTGATGAAGACCAAAAGAAAGGTCGAAACGTTAAATAAATCAAACATTATTATAAACTAAAGTATGTTTATTTAATTACTGCCGAAAATACCCAATGATGCTTATCAAGAGTTTAAATAATATATAAATACGGCAACAAAGAATAGAAAATATATACATATATATTATATACTATTTTCCATTTGTTCACTAGATAGTTAATTAATCCAATAAAGAAAATAATAAAATTGAATTTAAAGGACTATAAGAGATGAGTTATGGGAATTGAAATATCTTTTTCCTATATTTTTGCTACTATACATAGTAAACGCATTCGTTTACTACTATAATAGTTACTACTGCTTTCAATAGTTTTTATTATTGCGATTAAACTGATAAATGAACTTATATTTCATCAATCAAACGAAAAAATAACTACTTAAATATATGTATATCTGTAGACTTACTATAAATGAGTAGGCAAAATAAATTGTAGTTGTAATGTATTCAACCATAGTACGTATGTAGAGCATGATTTTGTCAATATATCAGTATTCACTATCAGAAATTTATAAGACGCGATTATTCATGGACTGCGATAGAAATAAGTTGTGATACAACAATTGGCTGCAGTGTCGCCCCTTATTGGAACTTAGACAATACAGAAAAAATAATTATTGGAATATTCCGCAATAATTATGTTTCAGTAATTGTTTATTGATGGGCGATATCTCCGTTTTCTCTAATTTATCAATATCTGGCGGTGACGTCAGTTATTTTCTACAAAATCGAGGATTTTCTAACAGAAGATGTAAGTGGTATTTCCCAATAATTCCTTTTTCTATATTGTTTATTGATTCGCGACATGTTCTTTTTTGTTGATATCCCAGCAAGGCCATAAAGTCCATTATTGGTATATAATAATATAGATAGCTAAAAATACTTAATACAAAAATTGGCAATGATAAGCTGTACAACTTAAAAATATTTTCATTTATTCAGAGTGGTCCAGAACGACGGACAACACACACTTATATTCTAAAAAATGGAACGCTATGCATTTTTTTTTGAATATCTTATGATAGACATTTTAGAGTTAATTAAATTAACAGCAACTTGTTAGTAGAAAAATAATACAATTTTTGAAAAATTCTAGTGAAATAATGATAAAAAAATTTAATGTGTATTTTGCATGTTTATTAGAATTACACATCCTTCGCTAAACTTATGAATTCTAAAAAAAATTAAATGAAATGAACAGACCAAATATTGACATGTCAGTGAACAGTACTAAAAAGTTCCTATTTAAAAATACCAATTTCTTGCATCTTGGACCAATGCTGTCAAGATACGGAATATTATATCTGCATAAACACGAGTATTAATTTCAAACTATGAGTTGGCGTGATATGCATTACACACACCATAGCTAAAATTAGTCGAAAAAATATGTAATTTTCACTAAAATTTTAAATTGCATTAAGCGATATGTAAAAATTGTTAAAACATCGAACTCAAATATATAACATTAGCTGACGATTTCCGTTATTACAAGTACATGAATGTACATTTCGGAAAAATTAAGCATTTGAAATTGAAATATTTATGGTCTATGTTTGACGGAAAAGTGGTTGAAATTATATACTTACTAAGACAAAAAATACACAGAAATATATTGCTACCATTTTCAATCAAGAAATTGTAGCAAAGGTTTTATAGGTCATTTTACTGATAATATTTCGACAATGGATGGACAGATAGTGGTTAAAAAAAAGATTGAGGTTGTAAATTTTGGGAGTATTGACAAGTGTTCAAAAACTGTTTTATTTAACAAAACACTGTTAGCAATTTAAATAGAACGGGGATCATGTGCATCGTGAACATGAGTGTTGCGATTGTTTTCTAGAGCGCGCCCATAATAAATCTGGACTATATGCCACTACTAGACAGGACTTGTATGGGCCTAGTAACTGATATACCACTTCGTAAATGGGTAGATTATAAACAAAGAGGTTGTGGTGAGAACATTTAAGAGAGACGGGTGGCGCCTTTAGTTAGCCGATATATTTTCTAATTTCTGTTTTATTTCATATCCTTTAACTTTACTATTACCGAATAAATAAAATTTACAATATCAAATTAATTTAAAGTAGAGTCATAGCAGATTAAAAAATTAGGTCCACACGACTTTCTTATACGTATTGCTATGGTTTTTTTTATATATTATGGATAAGTAAAATTAAATAAATTGATTTATTTCAAATTTATTTTTCTGTGGGGCAAATGTTTTGGTACACACTGTGTTTTGGTTTCTGTTTAAGAATTTGGGAGGTATAGTAGTCTTTTGGTAATCTGTGTATATTAATATTTATTTTGTTGTTATATGAATTTAAAAGAGAAGATGCCTGAAAGATTATTTACGCTCTTTAACTTGATATTTTAATATAGTATAGATGTGCGAAGTTTATTTTAATGTGGAAGGGATGCGTGACTTTCACTGGCCGTGGTTTTAATGTTGAAGGACATTAGATCTTGGTCTCCCGTTAAATGCAGTTCTTTTATTAGAGATATATTATATTTGAATAAAAATTGTTATAATTTTCTTTTGATTTTAAGGAGCCGAGATTTAATCAAGTTTGTGTATTAATTTTATTGCTGTTATACAAGTTAAGTATTTACTTTTAAGAAAGAGAATGCATTCTTTATTATAATAAGAGAAAATTTTAATATTGTAAAAGTAGGCTCATATCCTTCATTTTGTTTTTCCTGCACGTGTTTGAAAATATTTTATATTTATTGAGAAGCTTTTAAATTAGATAATTTTCTTTACTGTATCAGTTTGCTATAATTTGATGTATTTTAATTATAGGTATTTAATTTATTTATTTTAAGTAATTATTATTTTGTATGGACTTTGTGAATTATTTTCAGTAATTAATAAGGTAATTTTTATCGCGTTTGTCAGTACAAGTTTTTTTTATCCTATCTGGTCAATTAGTGGGTAGGGTTTTTTCTTGAGTATTTGTTAATTAAAGTTTTTTTTTTGTTTTTTTGTAATAAATTAATTATATCTCATCTGTTTTTCAATTTTATTAAAAATTTTAGAAAAGATAATTAAATAATTATTTCATTTTTTTGTCTTCAAGTAATTTGTTGTTTTTTTATACTGTTTCCTAAGATCACGATTCCTGACGTGAACATTGTACAGTTTCGCCGAGGGAACCTGAGAGAGAGAGAATTTTGTTTTCTGAGCTATATCGCGGCAACCCTATAACAATTGTACTAATATCATAGCACAATTATTTTGGCGCCCTACGTGGGGCAGAAAAGCAATTATTTTGGCTGAAACAACGTGGTTTGAAAATGGAAGGAAGTGGAAATTTACAAGGCGCTCAACAAAATTTGGATGTGTTAAACAAAATGGAGGGAGAAAAGAAAATGGAATGGAGGCAACCAGCAGGGTATGAGAGTGATGAGTCGCAGGAGCAGAGCCAGGGTATAGAGTCTATCTTAAAGAAAAAAGAAGAAGGAGAAAATAAAATGTTGATGGAAATGATATTGAAAATGGGAGAAAGAATGGACAAGATGGAAGAACGGATGCAAAGAAGTTTTGAGGTATTTATGGCAAAGTTGTTTGGACAGGTGGATGGACAAATAAAGAAAATAGAAGAAAATAAACAAGATATTGAAGAATTAAAAATTAAAGTTGATGTAATGAAAGAAGAAATGTTAAAAAGAATGAATATTATTGAAGATAAATGCATAAAAGTGCTACAGAGAAATGTATTAAATGAAAAAGAAATGGAAAAGGTGGAAGAGAAGATAACAGCAATAAAAAATGAACAATTTCGTGGAAATGGTGAAATAACAAAATATATTCCGATGCCAGTATCAGATGATGCTTTGCCTAAGTTTTATGGATCAACATCAATAAATCCGATGGGTTTCCTGAAGAATTTGAAGGCGTGTTTGGAGAATGTTCCAGGAGATGGTAGAAAGCTGCAGATGGTGAGAAATTGTTTGAAGGACGATGCTCTTATCTGGTGGGACATGATTTCTGACAAGGTGATGACGTTCCAGGATTTTGAAAAGAGATTCACACAGCAGTATTGGGGACAGATGGCACAAATGAGGGTGAGAAAAGATTTATTATTTGGTAACTTTAAGAAAGGAGGTTCAGATAATCGTGAGACATATATAATAAAAAAATATTCAATTTTAAAATATTTAACTCCTGCTATGCTAGAAATTGATTTGGTTACACAATTAGCATGCCATTTTCATTTTGAAGTAAGTCAGGCAGTGGCCATACAAAATATAAAGACCATTAGTCAATTTATAGAATTATTGAGGAGATTAGATGATGCTGAGTATGGAAATAGATTTCAAAGTTTTAATATGTTAAAATATGATAGAAATGGTATAAGATATAGAGAGCAAAGAAATTTTAATGATAGAGAAAGAAATTCACACAATTATAACATGACAAATTGATTTGTGAGACCACAGGTAGAAAAGAGAAATGTAAATTGGAATAGAGAGAATGATAGAGCATGTCAATTAAGAGAGGAAAATAGAAATCGTAATTATATACAGAATGAAAGAGTAAATAAAAATTTTTCGTATAATGGTACTGAACAAAAAAATAGTAGAGAAAATGTAGAGAGAGAGGAAAAGGCAAAGTGTCAGGATTTTTAGATGGGCCAACCAAGGAGATAATTAATATGAATGCAATGAGAGAGAATGATTCAAATCAATTAGATAATAAGATGTTGCCACATATAAAAGTTACTATAGGAGGTGAGAAAGTAAATTGTTTAGTTGATACGGGGAGTGAAATTTCAATCTTGGATGATCAAATAATAAAAAAATTAGAAAGTATGAATGCAGGTAAATATATACCTACAAGAAAAATTACAATTGTGTCTGCGACGAAAAAGATAATAGCAATGGTAAATAAGATTTATGTAGTTGAATTTATGGTAAAAGATAATAAGTTTTTGGGAGAATTTATGTCAGTCAAAGGTTTACAAAGAGATGGTATTATTGGAATGGACCTGTTAGAGAAAATAAAGGCTGTAATAGACATTGAGAGAAAATGTATGGTGGTGGAGAATCAAGTAGTTTCTTGGTTTCAGCAGGATGAAGTAGATGAAGAAAATGAAAAGGTTATAAATAGTATAAATGGAGAAAATTATGAAGAGGTTGAAGAGGTTAAAGAAATAGAGTCCAATAATATGTGTATCGAGGTGCCTGAAGATGTAGATTTACTTGAAATTAATGTTGAAGAAAAATATAAAGAAAATGTCAAAGATATGATAAAGAAGAATATTTCCTTGGTAGATAAATTTCCCTGTATTGCTAAAAATTATGTACATTCATTAGAAGTAGATGAGTCGAGACCATTTAAAATTAAAAATTATCCAATTCCCAAAAATATGCAGGAGAAGGTGAGAGAAGTAAGAAAGATGTTGCGAGATGGTGTTATTGAGAGAGGTGTCACGAGGTATGTCAATCCGCTGGTGGTGGTTCAAAAGAAGTGTGGAGATATTCGCTTATGTTTGGATGCGAGAAGGTTGAATGATCGTACCAAGATGCAATTTGAGACTCCTGTAACTGTGGAAACGTTATTATCTAAGTGCAACGACGCTATGATTTATACTAAGTTGGATCTAAAAAGTTCTTTTTGGTTGGTGCCTTTAGAAAGAAAGAGTAGAAAATATTGTGGTTTTATGGTAGATGGAGCTGTATACCAATTTAAAGTGGTACCATATGGACTAAGTAGCTCGTCTGCTGCTTTAATTAGAGCAATGCAACAAATTTTAAAACCTTATGAATCGTTTGTATCCCATTACATAGATGATATTTTAATATTTAGCAAGACAATTGAAGAACACATGGAACATTTAAGGAAGGTTATAGAGGTATTAGCAAATAATGGTTTAAAAATTAATATTAAGAAATGTGAGTTTTTTAAAAAGGAAATTAAATTCCTTGGATATAATTTAAGTTTAAAATATGTCAGTGTGGATGATTCTAGGCTGGAGGTTATAAAAAAATTATCCTAGACCTAAGAATGTGAAAATGTTGAGAGGTTTTCTTGGTATTGTGGGTTATTATAAAAGATTTGTTCCGTATTTGGCAAAATTATGTGCACCATTGTATGAATTATTAAGAAAGAATGAAAAATTTATTTGGTCTAAAGAAAGAATAGATGCTTTTGAAAAGGTTAAGAATGAATTTTATAATAGTTTGTTATTAGTACTGCCTGATTTTTCTAAAGAATTTTTATTAAGAGTTGATGCTAGTGATTCTGCTATAAGTGGAGTTTTAATTCAGTTAGATGATGAGGGAAATGAAGAGCCTATTTGTTTCATTTCAAGGCTATTAAAAAAATATGAATTAAGATATACTCTGGGAGAAAAAGAGTTGCTTGCTGTAGTGCATGCTGTAAATAAATTACGTTTTTATTTGTTGGCTAAAAAAATTATTGTAGAATCAGATCATGCGGCGTTGACGTCACTTTTGTCAACTAGATTTTCAAATAATCGAATATATAGATGGTCATTGTTGTTATCAGAATATTCATTTCAAATTAGACATATCAGAGGTGTTCTAAATGTTACCGCTGATGCTTTAACAAGAATGTACAATATAAAAAGTAACTTCAATCATGTAGAGTTAAATGCTTATAATAGATATGCAGCTGAGGGAATGTTTGACTATGTTGAGATCCATCAGGTCCAGCAGGATGAATGTTTTGATCATATTAAAGAGGAATTGCGAAATGTGGGGAATTATAAAGATTATATTTTTCATGACTGGGACATATTGGGACTAGAAAAGTTTGGTTAACTTTTAGAGAAGCTTTTTATGCTGTTAAGGATAGAAGTATTGCGAAAAGGGTGGTAAGGAATTGTAATCAATGTTATTTTGGAAACCATAAAAATCGCACATTGCAACATGATATAAAAAGTATAATAGTGAATAATAAATTGGATTTAGTAGCGATTGATTTCTTAGGAAATTTAATACCAGGAGATTATGGGTATAGAAATATATTTGTTATGGTGGATATTTTTACTAAATTTGTTAGGCTGTTTCCCACTACAAAATACAATTCTAAGATTGCACTTTTATGTATTAATAACTTCGTACAAAATCAAGGAAAAATGAGAAGAATTTTGGCAGATAATGCTAGTTACTTTACTAATGATAGATTTATAAATGCTTTAAATGAACAAAATATTAATGTATGTTTTTCTTCGATACGCCATCCATGTGCCAATCCATGTGAGCGGTATATTCAAGAGGTAATCAAATTTTTGAGGATGAAAACCCATGAACACCATGTAGGCTGGGTCCAGTATGTCAAACAGATAGAAGATTCCATGAACAATTCGCCCAATACCCTTACTGAAGAGTGTCCAGCGACTTTGATGAATGGAATGACTCCTAGTCGGCCCTGGGATTTGCATGGAGAAGTGATTCATAATCTAGAAGAGAGAAATAATTTTGTTCGAGGAAGACTACAAAGGCAAGGGGAGATGTATGTGCGCCGAGAAAATGAAAAAATCAAAGAAAGAACTAGGTTTAATATTGGTGATACAGTTATTGTTAGACGATACAGAGTTGCCAGAAGAAATCAACAAAAGTGTGCTAAATTGGATCTTCCTTATTGTGGTCCGTATATTGTAACAAGAATATTTAATAACGTCACATATGAGCTTTATTCAATGGATGGACGCATTAAGAAGGGACGATATATCACATTAGTATGCTTCATCCATACTTGAACAATCCTTAAGAAGATTGTGAGGTACTATACAATTATATTCTGTGTGCGGAGAAGGGTTTTAATTTTTACATTATATTGTATTTGGAGAAAACATTAGAGATAGTAAGATGTTGTGTGCGGAAAATAAAAATTTCTGAAATCTTTGCTTTGCACAGATTTAATAAATTGTTATTTTGGAGATGTGCTATGGTTTTTTTATATATTATGGATAAGTAAAATTAAATAAATTGATTTATTTCAAATTTATTTTTCTGTGGGGCTTTCACTGGCCGTGGTTTTAATGTTGAAGGACATTAGATCTTGGTCTCCCGTTAAATGCAGTTCTTTTATTAGAGATATTATATTTGAATAAAAATTGTTATAATTTTCTTTTGATTTTAAGGAGCCGAGATTTAATCAAGTTTGTGTATTAGTTTTATTGCTGTTATACAAGTTAAGTATTTACTTTTAAGAAAGAGAATGCATTCTTTATTATAATAAGAGAAAATTTTAATATTGTAAAAGTAGGCTCATATCCTTCATTTTGCTTTTCCTGCACGTGTTTGAAAATATTTTATATTTATTGAGAAGCTATTAAATTAGATAATTTTCTTTACTGTATCAGTTTGCTATAATTTGATGTATTTTAATTATAGGTATTTAATTTATTTATTTTAAGTAATTATTATTTTGTATGGTCTTTGTGAATTATTTTCAGTAATTAATAAGCTAATTTTTGTCGCGTTTGTCAGTACAAGTTTTTTTTATCCTATCTGGTCAATTAGTGGGTAGGGTTTTTTCTTGAGTATTTGTTAATTAAAGTTTTTTTTTTGTTTTTTTGTAATAAATTAATTATATCTGATCTGTTTTTCAATTTTATTAAAAATTTTAGAAAAGATAATTAAATAATTATTTAATTTTTTTGTCTTCAAGTAATTTGTTGTTTTTTTATACTGTTTCCTAAGATCACGATTCCTGACGTGAACATTGTACAGTTTCGCCGAGGGAACCTGAGAGAGAGAGAATTTTGTTTTATGAGCTATATCGCGGCAACCCTATAACAATTGTACTAATATCATAGCAGTATGTGCGGTGAAATTATACAAAAGTTGTTCTAAATTAAGTTCTAAATATTTTTATCTACTTAAAGAAACCTGTGAATGTGTTACAACAGGTCCGAATTTTTAGATTTTTTGTAAACGAAATTATTCAAAATTCTTTTCTGTACTTCTGTTCCTCTTAATAAAATAATAGAATGCATAATTAGCGAGATATTTGCAAAAAAGTGCAATTCGATAAGAGTAAAAGTGTTGCTTCCGGTCCAACTTTGAAATTTTTTTTATACTAAAATTACCTAAAATCCAGCTCAAACACTGTTATACTCTTGATAGATCTATATAAAATGCGTAATTTACAAGATATTTGCAAAAAATCGCTATTCGATAAGAGTTAAAGTCTTACTTTGGATCCAAATTTTGAATTTTTTTTGTACAAAGAGTACTGAAAATCAAGCTTTAAATACTTTTATACTCATAATATATCTGTCTAGAAAGAGTGACTTGCGAGATAATTGTAAAAAGTTGATTTTCGATCAGAGTAAAAGATCTACTTCCGGTAGATTTTTTACTACAATTTTTCCAACTTAGTAGTTGACGAAATATTTTATACAAAAATTATTTCAAATCCACGTCTAATACTGTCGTAGTATTGATAGATCTATATAGAATGTATAATTTACGAAATATTTGCAAAAATCTCTATTCGATAAGAGTAAAAGTCTTCTTTCCGGTCCGAATTTTGATTTTTTTTAATTGAAAATCAAGCTTTAAACACGTTTATACTCATAATTTATCTGCCTAGAACGCATGACTTGCGAGTAAAACATCAACTTCCGGTAAGAATTTTGAAATTTTTTTTAATAAAATTTGTCTCAAATTCAATTTTGAGAACATTTACTTCTTTATAAATCTGTTTAAACTTATTAGGTGAAATATTGGTAAAATTCGATTTTTACACTGAAGTAAACTACTCCTTTCTGTCTGCCGCTCAGATTTCAAGTGAGAGACCATACTGGTAAATATAACATTTGGAATAGATAGCTTTAGCCATTTGACCGCTATCGTGGTCTCACACGCGCGCACACACATACACACACAGAGAGACATTTTTTAAAAACCATATCAGTGGATCAAAACGTGAACATCTGCGAAAATCTCGGAAAATGTTCATTATCACAATAGCTCCTTATTTAAAAATAGGCAAGTACAGTTACTTTTATATTGTTATTTTTTGATCATTCAAATAGAATGAAAACCTCCACTTCCTTATTTTCTTTAAATATTTCTATAAAAATTAGTTTTTGCCTTTAGTATTTCGTCCATTAGTATTATTAGGTCAATGGGTCATTTAAAGTTCAACTTAAATATGTGCAAAAGAAGAGGACTTTTGGTCATGATTCTTTACATCAAATGCATTTGTTGTTATGTTTTATACATTTGAGATAGTAAATTAGACGCACGTGGCAATAAACTAACAAATGTTATTTATGTCTTTCATCTTTTACGCATTTTTAATTTGTTGATGACATAACTGTGGTGCTTGAAAATAGTAACTTTTGTATTTTTCTGTAAACTATATTTTAATGTTGTAATGACAGTTTCCTCTTTCAACTACAGTTTAAATACAAGTTTTAACAATTATTGAGTCACAGCAACTGTGATATTTTTAACTTTTGTTATTTCATGAATTTTCAAATTTATTGCTGAATGCAAGTTAAATATTTTTAAAAAAGAATTTGTTTTTTAAAAACATTTATTAAATAAAATACAAATGTTCCCGTGCTAGAGATTAAACGCTCAAGAACCAGTATATTACTAAATTATAAATCCTATGAATATTACAATGTTAATTCAAACGAGCATATTCTATTACTGTTATCTAATTCTAATGAAGAGTTCTTATCGCTGCGTAACTCAACTCCGTGTGTCGTTCTTCGTTACACCAGGAGAGCATCATCCCACGATATATAACTTGCATATTAAAATGTTAGTGAACATTACTAAATAAAAAATATTGTAGGTATCTCTATATTTTCAAGGAGCAGTAGAACGCACGAAACAACCCACTTTCGTCATAAACGAAAAATAATTATTTAATTAAATTTAGTAATATTATATTACTAAATTTATAATTTCATTAATGTAGAATATATTATGTATATGAATATAATAATTACAAGATTATTTTAATGATTAATATGGATTAAAAATAATAATGTCAATTAGTTTTATTGAAAATATTAACAAAAAATTTTGGCGTACATGAAACTTCGTTTATACTTTGCTAGTAAATCATTTGATAGTAGATTTACAGCGTTCGGTTGTGTTCTCGGGCGTTATCTTTGTTATTATTTATTGTAGTTTTTCATTAGTAATTCATTTTAGAACTAACGATGCCTAAGCCGTTCACCAGTCTGTCAAAGGAGCTCATTATTTCTCTGATTTCAAATTTAGAACATGAATGGGATAATGGCGGACCTCTTTTACCATTGACAAGGGCGTGTGAGGTATGTACATTTTTGTTTTGTTGACTATAAATAAAATTATTATCAGTTTAGAGATGTTGCAGAAGCTTTAAATATTTGCATGGAATATGTTAGTACTATTTCCAAGACACGTAAACAAAATGATCCTCACCGGAGTGAGAAAAAACCTATATATGATGTTCTCCGGCAATAAAAGCAACAATACACGGATGTGTATAAAAACAGTAAGTTACTTACCCAAATCAATGAAAATAAAAGATTAATATAATGTTAATTATGTCATTTTAGAACAATACTTTACAAAAGCTTTGTTGTTTATTATCACTGCTAATGGAGAGTCAGAACTATGGAAGCTCTGCTGATTCTCTTGGTAGAGTGTTAGCAGATATTGGTTTCGAAAATAAGATTTACTGTCCAGGGAATGGAGTAATGGATATAACACAAGTGACTCTTCTCGATTCAGTTTTCTAAGAAAGCAGATACATTTAAGAAAAATTTACTATCAGAAATTCAATGGAATGTGTCTATTAGGATGAGACATGGATTTCTGAATATAGCTCTGTAACAAGATCACATTAAAATAATAGTTACAAAAGTGTTCAGAAGTTGAAAGTTGACTGCAAGAGTTAATGACTCTGCATTAAAATAGAAACATGTTTCTCAAAACATTCATGCAGGTACATGTAGTGGTTTTACTGATGGTGCCTCTTTAGTATTTTCTTCAAATACAAATCTCGATTACAATGATGAGATGGATAGAAACAATTTCTTAAATTGGTTTGAAAATGAACAGCTCCGTGAAATAGAAAAACCATCTTCGATTATTATGGGTAATGCTAGTTATCATAACGTTTTATGTGATAAATGTTCCAATAATTCTTTGTACAAAGGTCAAATAAGAGAGTGGTTAAAGACCCATAGTATACCGGCTGCAGATACTTTTTTTATAGTCGAGATATTAGATTTAGTTGTGTGGTATGCAGTAATATTTTTCAGTTTTAATAATGAGCCAATAAAGAAATATATTGCAGAAGTATTAGCAGGTCACACAGTTCTACTACTATCCGATCACTGCATTTTCAACCCAATAAAGAATATCTGGGGAATATCAATATCAAAAATATATTATAAAGCACATTGGAGTTATGGGGGAAAATGCTAGAAATGACCACACCTGAAATTTAGGCGGATGCTGTTAGACACACTACTAGTGAAATCATATGGTGAGACCGAGAATTGTTTTTTGATAGAAAGAAGTAATACCATTTATCAACGTAAGTCAATATTCAGAATCTGAAGATAGTTGAAAAAGTGATAGTGTACAAGACTTTCTGTAAACTTTACTTCAGATGAAACCTGCGAATGTAACAGCAGACATTCTATTTTTCTGTTAAAACTTGTACGTATTCATATAATAAATTTGTAAACAAACATTTCAATTACACAGCAAAAATTAAAGATTAATAACTTGAAATGAGAAAAACATAAGTGTGGACTTATTTTACAGATGTAAATGTCTTAAGCTTATGTAGTTATTATACAACATAGCACTGTGAATTTATTTTAGACATTAATGATCTAATTATTGACGATTATAGTTAGTCTTGTATCTATATATGCTATATGTAATTAGGTTTAATCAAATATAATATTTTATAACTTCAACGATATTGCCAGCAAACGTAAGAGTAGGTATTTTTAAATAGTAAATTTTTAGTACTTTTCATTGGCATTTAAATATATGACATTTTTTAAGAATTATTGAGTTCAGAGAATAGTACATGCCTCGAAATGTCGAAGTAAACATTACATTCACCTAGTGGAATGACACCGTTACTAAATGAGCCCATAATAGTTGGTTCATTGTTAATTTTTATATCACAGGAACTATTCAATAGCAGTAGTACTATTTTCTACTAAATATCAGCATATCTCAGAAACAAGTGAAAATGGTTTCGTTGTTTAAATCAATTCTTAGAAGTCTATCATAGAATGTAATAAAATGTATAGACTTCCACAAAAAACAAGAAAATGGGTGTGCTTAAAACCACACGGCAGAAGTGAAAACTTCATCAAGGCGAGGTTAATAATACGAAATCCAACTTTTTTTTTTCGTTCTATATTACATTCATCATCCTGCATCGACGAATTCAGTTGCTGAGATTTAGTGTGCTTCTTTTGACGATATTTCTTCACGCGCGCATTAGACAATTCCGTTTTTCGTTTTAATTTGTCATCGATTTGATTTTCTTCATCTATCCTGTGTAGCAGAAAAGAATTAAATGCTTATAAATTCGTATATAACGAGCAATTAAAGCAATGCTCTATTCTCAACGTTTCTGTTTTGCATTGGTATACAAATTATAGTAAATGCGTGTAGACGTTATTTAACACCCGGAATATACCTACTGATCTGTTTCCGAGTCATCCATATCATTTTAATAAAAATGCTAAAACTTACCTGAGCGCGAAATATTATATTATATTATAATAGAGATAATGTCTCATACACACACAACAAATTTTTTGGTTAACAAGTAGCGAACGCAACACAGTCCGCTATGGACCTACGCGATTATATTTCGTGGCCGTAGGTGTTCGGACAACTTTATATAACTAGACAATATGAATACTCGCTTACAGGTCCCGCATTGGTCTAATGCTAACGTGCCGGCTTCTCACCAGTGAGATCTCGGGATCGAATCTGCTCGGGGACATGAATTTATTTATGTCCCCCAGATGATATATTTCTCTCGTTCCCTTAGCCGACTTCACCCGAATGAGCGTTACATAGCCGAGCGTGACGGTTCAGTCTTGTTCAGTGCCTACAATCAACGCAACGCGCCCAAAGAAGTTTACACTTCAAAAAAAAGTTTGTGGTGATTCTAGTTCTCAAATACAAATGAAAATATTTTTATATAGTTTTTAAGTATTCACAATTACCTACAATTTTGATATTTAAAATTTCTCTCTATCTACATTATTAGATACTAATAATTATAGACCGGACGTACCAGGTTTAAATTACGACGGAGCAAAGAAATAATGGAAACAACACGCAGTTACTGAATAGCACTATTAATATGGTGAACTGCAACATCTGTTGTTGCCGCGAAAACGACAGCAAAAAAGTTAATTTTACTCGTAAATTCCTTTCTTATCGGCGTAGGTAGAAGCGTGAGGGGTTTTTAAAATTTATTATATTTACCTTATATTTCGTAAGATAAATAAAGTTTTATATATATAAATAAATAAATAAATAAATAAATAAGATCTAGAACATTGTTTATGTTACTTTTTCAGATATGATATGGAAGAACGTCGACAATGGCATCGTCGGCATACTGATTGTATGTCCATTGTCAGTGATTCCGAAATTTATTGCAAAGTCTGTAAAATATCGTTACAGAATGCCCAAAAATCGCACGTACAACGTCACTTAGCATAGCTAAAACGTACACAACATTTGGGCCCGTTGGAAGCTGACAATTTTAACGAACAACTCTGTGATGCTTTAATGGCGGCTAATATTCCTTTAAATAAACTTGACAATCCCATTTTCAAAACACTTCTTGAAAAATATAGGTACTGGTCGAAATGTTCCTGATAAATCCACCTTACGCAAATATTATGATTCTACGTGCTTCACGAAATCAGTAGAATGCATTAGAAGACATCTGTCAAATCAGTACCTATGGATAAGTGCCGACGAAAAGGTCGATATATTAGGACGCTGTGCTAAATCTTGTAGCTGATGTACTACATCCAATTATTCCATATAAGGCCCACTTGACACGGTACAATTTTCTGTACAAGATTCTGCACAGTTTTCTGTACAGAATATTCTGTACAACTTTCTGTGCAGAATTTATTTTGCCCACTTGCAACGATACAAAATTTTAAAGGTCCGGGCATGCGTAGAATGTATTACTAGTTTGGCGGGTATCCGAAATTTTGTAACCCTAAAATTTCATTTGTGTGTATTTTTCTGGAAAAATTCCAAATGGACACAAATAAAAGAAAGATATGGGCTAAACCTTGGCTTTTAAGGCGGCCATGCGGCCGGGATGTTTTGTCATTAATTAATAATGAATTACGCGTTGAGGACCCTGACTTATATAGGAATTATTTACGGATGAATGATGCTCTGTTTCATAAATTATTAGATTACATTAGAGCTGATATTACAAAGCAAGATACATTTATGCGAGACAGTATGTCAGCCCATAGCAAGTGAGATATTCTTGATATTTAAAAAAATCAAATACAATATACTTATGATTTTTCAGGTTGCAAATTACTTTGCGGTTTTTAGCAACTGGTGAAAGTTTCCGGTCTCTAATGTATTCAACACGAGTTCATGAAAGCACTATTTCCAGGTTTGTTCCAGAAGTGTGTGAAACAATTTACCGGAAGTTAAGAGAGCATTATTTAACAGTATGTTGATTAATTCTCAGCTGTATTATATATAAATTTTCTTTTTGATATTTATAGGTACCCAGAGATCCTGAAACTTGGTAGAAAATTGCTACTGAATTTTTTGAAATGTGGCAATTTCCCAATTGTGTAGGGGCACTTGATGGGAAACATATTACATTTAGACCACCATTATGTGAAGGATCCTATTATTATAATTATAAAGGGCAACACAGCATAGTTTTGCTGGCCATGGCAGATGCTAAATGTAGGTACATTTACCTATGTAAATGTAGGTACTAATGGAAGACTGAGTGCTGGAGGTGTTTTTCGTGAAAGCTTACTCGCATCTTGCTTAGCAGAAAACAAATTGAATTTTCCACCCCCATGTAATTTGCCTGGTCGAAGATTCTTATGTAATCGTAGCAGATGAAGCCTTTCCCTTAACAGAAGGAGTTATGAAGCCATATCCACAAAGATTTTTAAGTCATGACAATAAAATATTTAATTACCGATTACCAAGAGCAAGAAGATTAATAAAGAGCACGTTTGGAATTTTATCTAATAGATTTAGAGTTTTATTAGAACCAATAAATTTAGTTGTTGAAAAAGTAGAAATAATAACTTTAGAATGTGTGGTACTTCATAACTTCTTGGTAACAGAAAGTGAAAGGTATGTTACAGATGTTAACATTAGCAATACCAAAAATTTACCAACAGTTGTAAAACAAGGTGGTAATAAGTCAAGTATTGAAGCCAGAAATGTTAGAGATGAATTCCGGAACTATTTCTGTACCAACAATGGGAGTGTGGATTGGCAGGAACACGCAGTGGCTGAGCATAATATGTAGAACATTGGTTTATGTTTATTCCAGTTATGATTAATTAATATTAAAAATAAAGTCTAATACAAAAAAATATTTATTTATTTAAATATGTATATATAACATTTATAATTTTAAATTGAACTTCATTTTTTATTCGAGGACAATTAATTTCTTTAATTTTGGCGGCTACTAATTTACCAAATACCTCCTCGCTGTTTTCAGGCTGTTGAGTTGGCTCATTCTCCAAAGCAGAAGTAAGTTTTACTAAAGCATCATTTGCATGTTTCAAATATTCATCATCTTTTCGTTTCTTGCGGGATGAAGTACTGTCCTTAATAGCTTCACATTTCCTTTTCTTGTTTTCTGTGCCAAAATCACCTGTATTTATAGCGCCTTCCTCAATATAATTACTTGAGGTACTTGGAGCAGGTTGAACGTCCTCATTTGCATTGATTATAAATAAACCAGAACTGTAGTCCAACTAAGAAGACTAAATATTAAAAATGAATATTAAAATACCAATAGATAACTTACAATATCTGTGTTATCTTGTGAATAGTCGATATCTTGATCCATTTGCACAATTATTTCTTCACCTTCGCAGTTTTCGCTAATAACATCAGTCGACTTACGTGCTACTGTATGATTTACAATAAACATCATATCTTCAAAATACGATAAAGTTGGTTCTGCAATCTATAAAATATGGTCAATATATTTTAGTACTTTATTAAATGATACTTACATCATCATCACCACATCCACTTTTCAAAGACTGTTGCCACTTTCGATATTCAGACAGAAAAGTAGTCCTTAAAGAATTAAATTTTGTTTTTACTTCTAATATGGTTGTACTTGGATGTGTGAGCTTTAATATGCCCTCTATTTCACTCAATGCTTTATTTCGAGCATGTTTGTTCTTGTAATTTTTACTTTTAATGGCATAAAGACAAGGTCTCTCTTTATAAAGTTCAATTAATTCACTTACATGTTCCCTAGACCAAGACATTTCTACTGTTATGTATAGATAATCAACAATTTTTGAAATAAAAATTAAACTACAATTAATCAAATTAAAAAAAATACAATAAGAAATTAATCTACTATCTATAATTTATGATTACAAACTATCCCACAACCAATAACAAAATAACTTCAAATATTAATAATACTATAACTATAACAAACAATAACAACTAATTTATAAATACAGGTGTATAATATATAATATAATAGTGAAAATAAAAAAGAAGTTATAAATAAGAAGGAATATATTCAAACAATATGCATATATACTGTATGACATGGAAACTGCAACACCAAGAAGGGGTGCGGATTTTTTGACCAAACTTGGTAGAAACGTATAACTAGTCAAAGGCAATAATTGATTAAAATTTCAAAGAAAAAAAAACAAAAGACTAACACAATTTAACATAATTTTTATTAATAATGTGTTGAACCGCCCCTACTAGTGTCACACTCCCTCACTCTTCGTGGCATTGATTCGACTAGGTGGTCGATATCCTCTTGGGGTATGGTGTCCCAAGCAACCTGTAATTCATGCCGGAGAGCTATTAGTGTCTGCGGGGGATTGGCTAAATTCATAAGTTTTCGTCCCATAATGTCCCACACATGTTCTATTGGCGAGAGGTCGGGGGATTTGGGTGGCCATGGCAAGATATTGACATGAGCCTCTACCAAGCGATTTATAGAAATTCTCGCTACGTGGGGAGGGGCATTATCCTGCTGGAAAAGTGGGTCTTCGAGCGTTTGAAGATATGGTAGAATATGGGGTTCTACCACATCATCAATGTAACGCTGGGCGTTCATGGTGGTTTGGATGAACACCAATTGAGACCTACTCCCATATGCTATAGCACCCCATACCATAACACCCACTGCTCGATGCACATGCCTTTCAACGGAAAACTGAATATCACGACGTTCCCCACGTCTTCGTCTGACCCTCATACGGCCATCATGCATCCCTAGACAAAATCGAGATTCATCACTGAATACCACCCTGTGCCACTCCACGTTCCAGTGCAGTCGCAATCTACACCACTCCAAACGTTGCTGTCGGTGTTGAGCCGTAAGTGGAAACACAAGATGTGGACGATAAGATTGTAAGCCGAAACCCCTAATTCGACGATAAACGGTTCGAAGGGTTACAGGACGACCAATATTACCTAACCACACGTCAGCAATTGATCTGGTACTGGAAAACCTGTCTCTTAGTGCCATTAAGCGAAGGCGGCGGTCCTGTATCTCATTAGAGGTTCCTATTTGGCGTCTTTCCTGACCTTCCCTAGTCCATGATTGATAACAGCGCACAATGGTGGATTGGTTCCGGTTAAGGCGATTCGCAATTTCCCTGTATGAAAAACCACCTTCTCGCAAACCAACAATTCGACCTCTGTCGAATTCGCTTAATTGGCGATAATTTCCACGTTGCCGCACTCTAGGCATAATAAAACTCTTTAAACACGTTAAACAAAGGTATAATAAGACAAAACCGTTGAAATTAATTTCAAACAAACAATTAATACACCACACATTAATGTCAGCGAAAACTGAATGAAGTGTCAGATGTGTCATGACCACTTGATCTATCGCAACAAAATTTTAATCAATTATTGCTTTTGACTAGTTATACGTTTCTACCAAGTTTGGTCAAAAAATTCGCACCCATTCTTGGTGTTGCACTTTCCATGTAATGCAGCATACTCTAACTAGGTACTCCTAAATATTTTATTAATTTGGTTAAATTTACTACAGCAACTACTGGAACAAGAATGATTAAATAATCTCTTCATTATGATCCCTATCTCATACACCAGATGTTTTTTTTTTAATTTTAGGTCCATTTGGAAAGGTTTTATGAGGGTTTTACCAATAATTTACATATTTTATTATACACTGTATACCTAACCTACATACAAATAAGAAACAACTAAATGTACACACAGACAGTGTTGTCAATGCGCAACACGTTCACGCACTTTCTGCACAGAATTCTGCATGGACATAGAACATGTTCTATCTAAAAATCTGCATGAAAAAACTACAGCTTTTCCGTACATTTTGTGCAACGATGCAATATTAGATTGTAAAGAAAACTGTGCAGAATCTTGTACAGAAAATTTTACCGTGTCAAGTGGGCCTAACGCCTATGTAATAGTATCTCAAGTTATAAATACAGTTGATGCAGAAACAGTTGCTAAAACCATTGACGTAAATTTGCACAAAATGCTTCATTCGGACGACAGGTACAGGGAAAAATACTTTTATTTGTTAGTGACTGTGCCGCATGTGTCAAATATCATTAGGTATACGGATTCAATGTTTACGTGCGATCTATACGTATGAATATAATACATGGCAACGTGGTACCCCTACTGTCCGTGACCAATGCCGACAACAACCGACATCACAACGATATTCTCCGATCCCGACCCAGATTTTGCATTCAATGTTTAGGTAGGAAAACGTTGTGGTGCCTGGCCGTCTTATTACTGGAACGGGTAACATCAAATGGCCTCCGCGATCTACTGATCTCTCTCCAAATGATTTTTTTTGTGGGGATATTTAAAAAATATTGTTTATACTCATGAAGCTGGTAGAAAAGAAAACATAGTTGCCTTGAGAGAAAAAAATAATTGAGGCTGCTAATTCAGTAACTGCTCAGAAAACGTAAGAGTAAATTTCTACGACCGCCTAGGGTAATGTCTTGCTGTGCAGGGAGGAATCCTTTTTTATTTATTTTATTAGGTTTATTTTTTAATTTTATTAGAATTACGCTTTTGTTTGTGTCATGCAGCGTGAACGTAGCTTAATAATTCTCTGCATTTACTGAAAGGAAAAAGAAAAACAAATCCTTGCAACTCGTAAATATTATTTCTGAACGCATTAGAAACACACGAGTCGGTGGTCCAATGGTTACTGCTAAGTGCTAACTTGTATTTGCGAGCATGTGTCGGTTTTCGCATCGCTGGCATTGGAAAGGAAAGTAGGGGTACCACGTTGCCACATATTGCATGGATTGATCGCCTATGGCTAATGAAAATTGACACATACGGTATGTTAAAAACAGGCAGACTATTAAAGGAAACATATCCTTATATGCTGTATATTACTTGTGTAGCACATGCTCTCCACAGAATCTGTGAATATATCAGATACATCTATCCGGAAGATGATAGACTTGTATCCGCTTTTAAAAAAGGTTTCAGAAAAGCACTATCGAGAGTAGCTCTTTACAGGAAAAAACTTTGTCAATGCCTCCATCGCCAGTAATAACTAGATAGGGAACATGGTTGGAAGCTACTAGTTTTTATGCAGAGAATTTCGATAGTTTACAAAATTTCGTTACATGTTTAAATGACGATGCTCGAAGTATTTCTGAGTGCAAGGAACTAACACAAATCCCAAATTTAAAAAATCAGTTGTTATTCCTTCGGGAACACTTTGGAAATTTGCTTAAACTAATCACATATTTTAAAAATCGAAATCTGAAATTAAAAGATGGATTAACCCGGATTAACCACATTAGATGTGGCTATTAATTATTTCAAAAGTATTCCAAGTGACTTTGGATGTGGCCTTCGGCAAAAGTTAGACGCAGTTTTCAATAGAAGTCCCGATTTAATAACATTGCGGCAATTGTATGTGGGGACAATGACACAAAATCTAACTGCTAAATACGCTGAAATAGAAGAATATTTCCAGTATGCACCTATAACCAGTTGCGATGTAGAAAGGTCGTTTTCTATCTACAAGGATTCAAAGAGAAAAAATCTTACAGAAGAGAACTTTGAGAAAGTATTGTTACTAAATATTCATAATCCTTTACTCGATTTGAACTACAAAATGAACAAATAATAACGTATTTTGTATTTTATAGATCACCACCTTCTTATCCAATTATATAAATAAAATTGAAACTCTTGAAAACTCGAAATTTCAATAGTGCGCCCATGGGCGATGAGTCATCAACCACTTGTGTCCGGTCTATACTAATAATAGACTACGTATGTAGTTCAAATAAAAGTATCGACCATATTATGTTAGGACGTAAATAGTGTAATTATGCCATGTGTTGGTTAAAGAAAATGTATTTGAGAAAATTAAGTTAAAACTTACATGTTAAAAATTATGTGACAATACCATAATTACAAAACTGTAGTTATTAATAGTATATGTCTGTAATAATACACATTTTGATTGAGAAATTAACTTCTTTCTCAATATACTTTAAATTAAAAAACATACATAGTCAGAACTGGATTGATTAATATTATATTAATATTTTAAATTATATCTATTCTTTAAGAAACGATATACAATCTGTGAAATCATATATTTAAACATGTCAAAATATAAGAAGCACAAAGAAAACAAGTGTGATATTGATATCACACTTATCACAAATAGAAAGGAACAAACAAGTAAATTTCATCATCTGAAGATACGAGAACTAATCATAACAAATGAGGACACACCATCAACTGACGGTACCTAGCATATTGCAATAAATTATACTTAGCCCATTCGTATTTGATTTATAATTGTCGTCACCATTTGCGTCTGCGTTGACATGCACCATATCCAACATTGTTTTTCCATGACTGTTTTCAATATTTAAGATTTTAACATAGTCGTAGTTAAGTCTGAATGTAATTAATACAATGATCAGCAAACGTACATGATTTTTTCCAATAAGGCAATCGTTTTTATTTGTGTAATGGCATTGTTTGTATATAACTTGACAATTTGAGCTATCTTATAAACCATATGGACTATTAATCCAAATGATTTCTTTATAGAAATATTTATTAATAAATATGCTTATTAATAACTCTAGTCTTGTAAGTATTGTGTAATTAACATATAACATTAATTTCTTACATATATCATAGTTTTGATTTTTTTAAATAATTTTCCTTTATAAACTTTGGGGCATCATTTCATGGCGAAGAAGGAATAAATAAGTTACAAAATATTGGAATTTTAAACAAGTGAGATTTATTTCTGAAGTAAGACTATTATATCCTTGTGCTCCTGTGTATATGTGTTGGCGCGCGTGTGTACGTATATATGTAGGGGGCGGCAAAATGGTTGCTCCGATTTGGGATGTAAATACATATATACCAAATCAAAAACGAAATAAACGTATTATTTGTGAAAAATAACTATCATGCCATTTTGAAATGTTATGTTTTAAAAATCACATCAAAGTTCGCCATAACTTGTGGTATTGCGGTGATTTTATGTCTTATCGCTGCCTTTAGATCTTCCAAATTTCGTGACCTATCGAATCTGGTAAACGTAGAAGTTATCCAATATAACTTTGTAAAAGAACAACATGATCGTGAACGGCATGTGTACGATGTAAGATTGGCTTGCTGAAACCGTACATATTCTGGATCGTGACCTTAAGTAACTTGTTCATTTAAGGATGCAGAAAATTCTAAAAAATGTCACTACAACTACTTGAGTTAGCTGTTACCATTATTACATCCTTTTCAAAAATAATAAGGACCCCATACAGTTAAATCGCCTATTGTGTACATCAGGCTGTAACTTTGATGGAATGGTCGCCAATGAAGTTCCAGTGGATTGGCTTCTAATGAGTATCAGCAATTCTGTTTGTTAAGAGTGCCCGTTAGGTGAAACTAAACTTCTTCGCAACAAATCAAAATTTGTTCTGACACTGTTGAAAGTGTTTCAAATTCTCTTTGACTTAATCCCTGTGCCATCATAATTTTGCAAGGATCCATTTGGATTGACGAAAACTTCGTAACGCGGTCACATGTTTGCTTACCGAACATCTAGGATATTTCTGTATTGGTGCTTTCAGTGTATTCACATTTCAATGCGCCCTTGCGGTGTTCGTTCGTGCAGGAGATTTTCGTAGCAGAATCTGTTTGAATTAGTACTGGAGTACCATAAAGGCGTTCGAAGGATTTCAAACGTCGTTCATAATTTTTGTCCCATGTGCCATGTATCTTTATTCTAATTAGTGCAGTAATTACATTTTAATATACGTTGTATATTAAAAAAAATTACAATATACGTACATTATACGTATAGTACAAGGAAGTATTGTAATGATAATAATTTTCGACGTGATTTTTGCAGATGTCGTTTTGAAGTCCCCTGATTCCGAAAAAGGTTTTTTTAAATTCTCTCTGTGTAAACCACGATAGTGGTCAGACTGCTAAAGCTATCAATTTCACATTTTATATTTGCGAGTATAATCTCCTTCCTGAGATCTGATTAGATTTTCAGTAAAATCGATAGACGATAGTAGTAAATTTTACCAATATTTCGTCAACTACTACATAAGTTTAAACATATTTATAAAGAATTCAAAAGTACTTCAAAGTGAATTTGAGAAAAATTTTGTTGAACAATTTTTTCGAAATTCTAGGTTAGGTCTTTTACTTTTATGGAATATCACTTTTTTCCGAATATCTCGCAAGTTATGCCTTTTAGGCAGATACATTATGTATGTATACAAAAATATTTGAAGCTTGATTTCATTACTTTTTTGTGTAAATAAATTCTCAAAATTCGGACCGGAAGTAACACTTTTAGTCTACCCGAATAGTAATTTTTTGCAAATATCTCGTAAATAATGCATTTTATATAGATTTATCAATAATTTTTGTATAAAAGAAATTTCAAAATTTGTACCGGAAGTAACTTTTACTCTTATCGAATCGCACTTTTTTGCAAATATCTAGCAAATTATGCCTTCAATAGAGATTTACTTCGACTATTGAAGTACTTACATTAACTAATTAAAATATTAACAAACTATTAATAAAACTGTAAAAAATATTTTGGCGGCAAGAAAATTAAAAATGGTGTGTATTTGCCAACCCAGCAAATATATAATGTAGCATAATACATACCTAATATATATAATTAAATTATTAATGATTAGCTATTACTAAATTCTGAAGTTATTCCATTATCGTGTTTCTTCATCTGTATTAATTATAGAATATTTCCAGTTTTGTTGTTTTGTTGTTTAGATAAAAATCTGGTTGCTGAACTACATAAATATTACTTTTTATAGACAACTTTTATATTCCACATTGCTTTATCCAACGGCTAAGAAAAGAACGTATATATTATATATAAAAGAAAGAGAAAAATATTGGGTAAATTCCGCTGTAGAGCAACCGTAGACACGTGTTTCTGACTCATTGGTCGTCATCGGTACGGTGTAGCCAAGGAATAAGGTGGGATAACCTTGGAGATGTATGCTATACGGAAGACCATCAGGAGACAGACCACCATCATGTATCCGCGATAATTCATTTTATATATATATATATATATATATATATATATATATATATATATTTGGATACTTATTGGTAATTACTTTATCTAAAAGCAACAAGGAATTTGTTCTATTTTACAAATATGTAGAACTAACAAAAGCAGTAGAGTTATGAATTAACGATAATTTTCTATATTAAATATACATTTAAGAAATAATCTAAATACGTAAAAAACTTAAGTTTCAAAAAAATTCAGCACAAAAATAATAAGAAATTAATATTCGAAAATAGAAATAAAATTCCAGGCTACAAGTATTTGTGTATGAGCAACCATTTCCCTTATTTACAAGTAAAAAATTGAAATAAATTCAAATTGAGTTCAACTCACTTCACTACAATCGTTTCACCCTACTAGGGCTTCATCAGGTGATGAATATTATAATACAAAATATTTGTAAACGTTCATATTTATGTCTTTTCCTAAATGAAGAGGGGGGAGTTTATGATATTGTCGCGAATCAACACTCTGTATAGTACTAGATATATTGCCGCGGTAACCTGATTCGGTACTTACTTAGCATCCTGTCTGTCCGTTCGATCAACTTCCGTTGAACCCATCGAACGGACAGGAATGTGCGATTCAGCGAGGTAAGGACGGACTCGGCGTTACCAAGGTTATAAAAGAAAGAGATTTCGAAGAGAAAAGGAATTCATAAGTGATCTTCCGATAGGAGGATCACTTGTGATCCTTCATTAATTTGTCATCTAGTTGTTATTAGTGTTTAATAAATAAATGTGTTACACTTAGTGTTTTATTGAAACGACTCAATCTCCTCGTCACTTGAGACTGAAGCCAGGCGTAGAATTAAAGGTAGGTGCCTTTTGCTCTTCCTGTTTTTATAATAATAATATAAGCGAGTGCTCGCCCCTGAGCAACCCCTCGTCACGGGATTAGCGGCATTGGCGACCGTAACGCTAAAGGAGCCGTGACATAGTGGTGGAGGTCGCCGTTTCGATCTAAAAATTAATAAATAAATAATATATTGATAGCGTGGCAAAGAGGTGGAGGCCGCCGATTCGATTTAAAATATATATATATATTGATAGAGCGCCGATTCGGTTTAAAAAAAAAATATATGCGACACTGTGGTTTAGGTAGCCCATTCGATTTTTTTTTTTAAGAAAAACGTGAAATTAATTTTGAGAACGTGAAATATTGAGTTTGTATGCGATTTTTAAGTGGATAAAGTGCCAATACGTTTTTTTTTAAATATTAAATATTATACGTGTTTTAGTAGTTACTATTATATGTAACAAATGTTGGCGTGTTTGAGGATAATATTATAATTTATGTTATTGTAGCTGCTAGATAAAAATAAAATTATGTTATTGACGGTTTAATTGTTTGATACCTATTTTATTAAAGAAAATGGGAAAATACAGTATTTATTAAGAATAGTTTTTAAGATATTTTTGTTTCTTGTATAAATACGGTACTTCAAATAAAAATTTGCTGTACTTATTGAACAAAATGCAAAAGGGGGATATAGACAACAAAAACCGGTACATCACAAACCGGAAATTATGGAAATTTTATAATATATAGTTAAAGATTAAGTAATTTTAAATAAAATGCATTAATAGTAAATAAGTTGCTGGTAGATTTAATGTTAGATTTTAATTTCATTAAAGAGAAAAAATTAGTATTAGATTTTATTATAACAGAATTATATACAAAAATTAATACAATTATTATTACACGTGTAAAAGAGGTTTTCTAATTATGTTGCCGCGTAAAAATAAGGTTAACAAACCAAGTAATATCAGATTGCACGCGACAGTAAGTATGTTCATATTTCAACCTCTCTTCCTCACTGTGTATGTCTGCCGGTATAAAGATGAATGCCTGGTTAGCAAAACGATTTATTACGAGAATGATCAGACGCTAATGTTGCAATTTTTATAGTACAAAATTAGTTTATTTAATATCAAAAATAATAACAATAAAACTTCTATTTAGGAAGTATTGTTTATCAAATGTAGATAATACTTATTTAAAATAGGTAATTATTCAAAAACAGTATCATACAATAGACTTGAAAATTATTATAATTTTTTTTTGTTAGTTGCTTATAAGTTACAGAAAATATTTGCAATGAGGGCACTTCATTAATTAAAATATATAAACAATTTTAATCAATGTTAAAGCGGCATTAAATAAAATAAATGTAGTAATCATCTAATACCTTCCTTACTAAGTCACCATACAGTGGAAGAGAATATTGTAATATAATAGGTGATATTTCAAAAACGTTACTTGGTACGTCAAATGACAAAGATGTATATCACTTAGAATCATCAATAGATCACTTTAACCAATTTATTCTACAAACAAACTTACGTAGTTAAATGACCTTTAGAAAATATGAATGCAACACTAGATCAATTAGAGCAAAACGAAAAATTATTAATATCCCAGCTAAATAAAATAACACTTGTAATGACATTGGTTTTAGGAAAAATTACAAATTCTAGTTTAATTGAAAATGAAATACAAAATCATATATCCTTATTATCCTTAATTATTAGTCAATATGAACTAGAAACACATACTGTTATTGACATCATCTTAAGTGCAAAAAAGGGCATTTTACACCCACTACTAGTAACACCTACAGCAGTGATAGAGGAATTATCAAAAATAGTGTCATATATACTTGAAGGATTGAAATTACGGATACAGTTAGAAAAACACTCTACCAATATATTACTAAATATTATCAAGCCAATATTTTATTTTCAAAATAATAAATTAATTTGTATATTAAATATTCCATTAATACAGTCATCTCCCTTTCAATTGTATAAACTTACCCCTATACCAATTCAAGCTTATGAAGTAAAATTTGTTATGTTAAACATAAAACACCAGTATATTGCAGTAAATGAAAGAAAAAATAGTCACATAACATTAAAATTAGACTAAACAAAGTTATTAACACATATGAACAATCATGAGTTTATATAAAAAGAAAAATCAAAGCATATCAATTTCAAGAGATTATTATAAGATGTCATTACTAAATGAAACAGACAGATTTCCTAAAAACTGTGAAAAAATTTGAGAATCTTGTAGAAGACAATACAGGGTTATTTGTTGCGCCATTTAAAGAAAATTTAACGATATCATGTAATAATTCTAATTATATTGAGAGAAAATCTATTAGTTTAGTTTACCCGTACCTAGGTAAATTACATTTGCAAAATCATTGTCTTTTTTTTATAAAATCATTCATTATTTCGTCTAGAAATACATATATTAGTAAAACATTTAAAAGTTATATAGGTACCTAAACTGGCACCAATAAACATTAATATATCCGCGGTGCAATTGGCAAAACCAATCTTAGATAATATTCCGGCACTAGAATTAAATTTGATAAACCACTTTAAAGCACTAAAGGCTAACAATCAATTAGAAAATGTATTAGAACAAATTGAGGATATGCAAAATGATGAACGTTTTAAGTTAAAAGCAGAAATACACAGTTACGTTTTGTATGGAATAATCACACTAACTATAATAATAGTTACAGTTTTTATTGTAAAAAGAAAATGTAGAAATAATCCATGTATAAGAACACAAAATAATGAAATGTCTTTAAATAGTTTTAGTACAGGCACCTTTATATTGCCTGATGGAAGAAGATGTAAAGTTAATTTAAGAGCCGCTCAAACACAAGAAAGCGAACCTGTTTAAATATTAACTAATTCCAGAAACTTAAAAAATTGTGTAAAAAGCGAACAGAAATGTTATTTATGTACAATAAAGAAAAAAATATATTAGTAGATTAAAATTTGTGTAATATAGACATTTCATTATTATTATTAAGATGTGTTGATAACATAGCTTAGAAGAATGAGTATAGATATGCTTCCTGTAGTACGATGCATGTCAATGTAATGTAAAATGCAGAAATTCGTTATTTATCACGTATTACGGGGCATTGTCTTATATACAAAACATTAACATTATGCCTGACCTAGCTCACTTATGTCATGAAATGCAATAGGTCAGCAAGGTCGCAGCCTCTTCAAGGCAGCAGAAGAAAATGCAGATTCTTAGTTTAAGATATATGTAATAAGCGTTTTCGTAGTTTTAATTAGATTATAGTTTCACAAACATATATATGTATATACGTAATGGTAATTTTGCAACTCTATTTTTAACAAATATCATCTTAGAATATGTAGAAACTTTATGTTAAAATAACATGTTTTTTTAGTATTATATGTAATTTAGTCAAATTATACTGCGAGATATTTTATTGTTACATGTACTACCATCGCTTGGGACGAGATTCACTCATCAATACCAAGGGCAAATCGTTCCTGGACGACTAGTGAAGGCAATTAAGCTACTATAAATGGTAACAAGGAAATAAAAACGACTTCGACAGCTGTAAGAAGACAATAAAATCGGCAGCAAATGGAGTGAGAACGGTTGGCAGTTAAAAGTGCACTAATATAAGTAAGAAGTATGAAGAAGCCCAAAAATGCAATGGCACACGCAATAAAAGCGTGAAAGGGTGTTAAAAGTGCACTAATATAAGTAAAAAGTATGAAGAGGCCCAAAAATGCAATGGCACACGCAATAAAAGCGTGAAAGGGTGTTAAAAGTGCACTAATATAAATAAAAAGTATGAAGAGGCCCAAAAATGCAATGGCACACGTAATCAAAGCGTGAAAGGGTCCCAAAAGTGTACTGGTATAAGTAATATGAATGATATGATCCTATGACTAAAGATATGGGACAATGAAGCACTCCATGTTGCAACATAAGTAAAAGTGGAAGCCAAAGTTTATTATCCGATGGTCCTGAAGGGTGTCCAAAACCGGTGGAGGAAAGGTCATTTCTTTCCCAAAGGCTCAACTCCTGAAGCCATATTCTCTTGCTGCACCGAAGGATAAGAAATCTCACAAGAAGAAAGAAAACAGAAAGGCAACAATTCAGTACAGTTCAAGAAGAAGGTCGAAGTTGAAGATATTCTTAACCAACAGCTAAAGTAAACTAGTCGTGCTAGGAACAGCCAAGATGTTCTGATGAAGAAACCAGTGTAGTGAATCCATTAATAAAAAGGTGACTGTGAATAATTAGGGACAATTAAGAGTGTAGAAATTAAGGTAGAATTATAATCTAGTATAAGTTTAGTTGTACGACAAAGTGTTGATTTGGCGACCCCCAAAGTTTTATTGATTGTGTATATGCCGGTGGCATATAAACCGGAGGAGGGGGAGATGTCGCGAATCAACACTCTGTATAGTACTAGATGTATTGCCGCGGTAACCTGATTCGGTACTTACTTAGCATCCTGTCTGTCCGTTCGATCAACTTCCGTTGAACCCATCGAACGGACAGGAATGTGCGATTCAGCGAGGTAAGGACGGACTCGGCGTTACCAAGGTTATTAAAGAAAGAGATTTCGAAGAGAAAAGGAATTCATAAGTGATCTTCCGATAGGAGGATCACTTGTGATCCTTCATTACTTTGTCATCTAGTTGTTATTAGTGTTTAATAAATAAATGTGTTACACTTAGTGTTTTATTGAAACGACTCAATCTCCTCGTCACTTGAGACTGAAGCCAGGCGTAGAATTAAAGGTAGGTGCCTTTTGCTCTTCCTGTTTTTATAATAATAATATAAGCGAGTGCTCGCCCCTGAGCAACCCCTCGTCACGGGATTAGCGGCATTGGCGACCGTAACGCTAAAGGCGCCGTGACAATATTACGTTAAGAGCGAGAGTAACTTATATATTTAATGTAATATTTAATACGTGGATCTATACAGGGTGTTTAAAAAAGATGCGGCAATATTAAAGGGGTTGATTCTCCAGGTCATTTTATACAAAAAAGTTTATAATAAACAAGGTCCGCAAACGCTTCGTTACCGATCTACAGCGTGTTGAAGTTTAATTAAAAGAAACAGTAAAAATTAAATTTCTCCAAGACGGCATTAAAGATCATAATGAAATTTTAGGCGTGTTATTTTTCAAGAAAAAAATAGGACGCCGCTGATTTCTCTAAAAATAAAAATATGTTTCTATTCTTTGTTCAATTGTGAAGAAAAAAGCTCTCTTAACTTTTTATCGTACGACGTAACGGTTTTTAGTAAAAAAAAAGCACATTTTGGTGCATGTACATTTATCATGCTTACAAAAATATTTTTAAACAGTCCTGTTTTATTCACTGACATATTGAATGACATGATTAATAATTTTGTATGCGTCGAATTTATTGAATTTCCTTATCATGAATCGCTATACAAATGCAGAGATGACCGACATCCACTATTTATGGACTTGCTGATGGAAATGCATTAGAAGCTAGGCGGTTGTATACTGAAAGATTTCCTGGCCGTATTGCTCCTGATAGAAAAACTTTCGAAAGTATTCATCGGCGTCTTTATGAAACAGGCACATTAAGACGAAATGGAGGAGCAGGAAGGCCAAGGACAGCAAGAACGGTAGAGCTGGAAGAGGATGTGCTAGACATGATTGAAGAAGATCGAGGTACTTCTACTCGAAAAATTGCTGACGCTCTGGATGTAAGTAATGGGACTATTTGGCACATTCTGAAGGAAAATTTGTTGTACCCATTCCATATACAACGCGTTCAAGCATTACTTCCTGCTGATTTTCCTCCTCGCATTGCATTCTGTCAATGGCTTTTGCATAAAATTGTTCAAATCCCTCAATTCCTGATGTTGATTCTGTTCACCGATGAAGCGAATTTTTCAAGAAATGCAATACGCAATTTCCATAATAACCACGTGTGACGAAAATCCACATGAAATTGTTGAAAATCGTTTTCAACATCAGTTTTCTTTGAACGTTTGGCTTGGGATTGCGGGTGACTGCCTAATTGGACCGGTATTTTTACCAAGGAGACTAACCGGAGAGGTGTATCGCAACTTTTTGGAAAACACGCTCCCTGGATTTCTGGAGGACGTACCATTAGCAATTAGAGATGCAATGTGGTATATGCACGATGGCGCACCAGCCCACTTTAGTCAAGTAACTCGTGATTTCTTAACACAAGCATACGGAAATCGCTGGATTGGCCGAGGTGGACCACACTTATGGCCTGCACGATCCCCGGACTTAAATCCCCTGGATTTTTTCCTGTGGGGCCATTTGAAGTCATTGGTGTACGCTACTCCATTGGAAAACGTAGAAGACTTAAGAAATCGAATCATTGCTGGGTGCAACTCAATTGAAACCGATCCTGTTATTTTTGAGCGAGTTCGCCAGTCGATGAGGAGAAGAGTGGATTCTTGCATCCGAGCTCGAGGTGGTCACTTTGCACAGTTATTGTAATTTTTGCTTGCTAAAATTGTTGGTATGGTAAAATATTTGTTTTTGCCCTTAAATAAAACCCTTGTTATTTAAAAAAAAATTTCTGTAATAAATGTACATGCACTAAAATGTGTTTTTTTTTACTAAAAAACGGTACGTCGTATGATAGAAAGTTAAGAGAGCTTTTTTCTTCACAATTAAACAAAGAATAGAAACATATTTTTATTTTTAGAGAAATCAGCGGCGTCCTATTTTTTTCTTGAAAAATAACACGCCTAAAATTTCATTATGATCTTTAATGCCGTCTTGGAGAAATCTAATTTTTACTGTTTCTTTTAATTAAACTTCAACACGCTGTAGATCGGTAACGAAGCGTTTGCGGACCTTGTTTATTATAAACTTTTTTTGTATAAAATGACCTGGACAATCAACCCCTTTAATATTGCCGCATCTTTTTTAAACACCCTGTATACATAACAATATGGTTAAGAATATTAAAACATTTTTGAAAACTGATTGTTTACTGATATTATAAAATTAAACTATTTATAAATATATATATTACGACGATACGTCCGAGCGAGAAGGTCGTGCTGTGTTTGTGTATGTGCTTCTCCAAAACGGAATTTACCTTTCTCTCCACAATACACGAAGTAACCGTATTTAATAAAAAAAAAATTGTTAATCACAGAAATGGAATCTCGTCAGATAAATCAAGTAAAACAGTTTGCGAAACAAACGACTTAAAAGAGCTTTTAACGGAAGTTCTTGGTGAAGAAATGAAAAAAATTATCGACGAAATTAAAGCACCCGAAGACATGGCCTAGTGTTATTGTAGTCTAACGTTTCAAATTTTTTCGACGGCAGGGACAGTTCATCGGACCCGAGGTGGCGCAGCCTATGTGACCCTGGACGAGGGGCAATATATGACGAAAGTAATTATAAGTACGATTTTTTTAATAATAAAACAAATAAAAATTTACATATATTTTATATAAATATACAATGCATCACTAATAAACTCATTGAATTTAATTATTTCTTATCTGATAAAAATTATGGTTGTTGGAGCGAAACTTGGTTGAGGGGTGACCAAATAATTAATTTTCATTTAAATAACTATAATTTGGCTTGTCATTTCTCAAGACAACAACATATTCATGGTGGTGTAGCAACTTTTCTCAAGAAAACTCTAAAAGTTAACGTTTGTAGGTCAACCCAAAATTATTGTTATAAAATCGATTACGAGCTATGCTCTATCGTAATTACAAAGTACAAAACAATCGTATGCTGCTCATATAGATATCCAAATGGGGACTTAACTAAGTTTATTAATAATTTAACATGGTTCTTGGATGGTTTACCGTTAAATAAGAAAATCATTTATGTGGGCGACATTAATGTTGATTTTTCAAAGAATTCAAAGTACAACAGAGATGTGCGTAATGTATTCAATAGCTTGGGAATGGTTGACGGTTTCAATTCTAATTTCACTAGAATTACAAAGTCTACAGAGTCGAGAATTGATAATGTTCTTACTAATATCGGGGCCAGTAATTTTATGGTCGAAACAATTGATCCCGCTCTCTCTGACCACGTGAGCTTACTTTGCATTTGCAATACCGAAGTAAAGGAATCTAATGATAATACCTTTAGTTCGTATAGATTAATTAATTGTGACACAATTGCTGTTTACAAACAATCTATAATAAAAAGTGACTGGTCCAACCTTTACTCCTCTGGAGATGTTGGGTCTGTCAGTAAAGCTTTGTTGTCAAATATAACAGAGTGCTGGAGTAGCTCTTTTCCGCTGAGATGTGTGGTTAGGGGTGAGAATAAAGACAAGTACTCAATTACACTTAAGAATATGAAAGATCACTTGCATATGTTGTACGATTTTAGTAAAAGGGATGGTTCTTATGATGATATGTATAAAAGCTTTCGTAAAAAATATAAAGAATCCCTAAAATCTGAAGTTATCAAACGTAATTCAGATAGAATACTATCATCAAAAAATCGGCAGAAGACAGCTTGGTCTATTATCAATCCCAAAGCGGACAATAGTGCTTATGCAATTTCGCCGGAAATGTTGAACTCCTTTTTCTGCAGTATAGCAGAACAAATAATAAATAACTCTAACGGGGATATCACAGATTATATGGAAGGATTGAAATCGGGTGGCCTTCCATATTCGTTTTTCTTGGAACCAGTGCATGAAATGGAAGTACGAACACTGATAAGCAATTTAACCAACTCAAACTCTTTTGATTACTATGGGTTGAATAGTGCATCCCTAAAGCTGGGTGGGGACGAAGTGGTCCGACACGTGACTTATTTTATAAATTACTGTTTTGAACATGGTGAATTTCCTGACTGTCTAAAAATAAGCAAAGTAACGCCTATATTCAAGAAGGGTGATCGTTCTCTACCTGAGAATTATAGACCCATATCCATAGTTCCTATTTTTCCTAAAATCTTGGAAACTGCTTTCAAGCATCGACTCGTGAGATACTTAGAAAACAAAAACCTCTTAAACCTAAGTCAGTACGGTTTTCGGCAGCGTAGGTCTACGATTGATGGGAAACGTGGTCCTGGGTGGTTCTTGGATTTGACCAAGGCGTTTGACTGCATCTCTCACTATATACTTCTTGCTAAATTATCATATTATGGTATTAGGGGTCATGCATTGTCATTTATTCAGGGTTTTTTGCTGATAGATATCAATGTGTGAAAGTTGACCGTGATGTATCATCTTTGGGTCGAGTGTTACATGGGGTTCCGCAAGGCTCCATTCTCGGACCAATACTCTTTATTATTTATGTGAACGATATGTGTGACCATATCAAATCTAATATGCGGATGATAACACAATCTCAGTCAGTAGCAATAACCTTAACAGCTTATATAAAGATTGGGAATTATCCGCTGCACAGGCTGAGGTATATTTCAATAATATTAAACTTTGCTTGAATAATGAAAAAAGCCAAACGTTAACTATCACTTTGAATAATCGCTTGGAAATTTTTCAAAACGAACCGGTAAAATGTTTGGGTATAACACTCGACAGCAAACTGACGTGGGGTGCTCATGTTGATCGACTGGCACACCGTTTGACTACCGTCATACATGCGCTAAAAAATCTAACACAAATGGTAGATTTTGACGCATTGTTGTTGGCCTATCATGGCATGTTTCACAGCGTTATGAGTTACGGAATTTTATTGTGGGGTGGGTCCGCACATCGAAAGGATATTTTAATCTTACAAAAAAAGAGCAATAAGAATAATTACTAACACTAAACGTTATGATTCGTGCAGACCTTTATTTTAACGGTTCAGAATATTAACTTGCACGAATCAGTTCATTTATGAATGTCTTGTTTACAGCAAAGAAAATTTAATGTCTCACTACCGGCAGTCGGTATACAACACAAGACATAAACAGTATACACAGCCTCATTTTCGACACTCTAGGAATATTAACTCTTTCAGGTATTTATCCTTAAAACTATATAACTTGCTACATACCCATTGGAAAGAACTAAATTATTTTAAAAAACTATTATGAATTTTCTAAAACATAACCCTTTTTACCAGATTCAGGAGTTTATTGGGGCGTTGACTCATCTTTAAACATTTTGGGTATATATTGCCTCAATAACAACGTACTACGTTTTTAAGTATTGTTTTAGTTTGTATACTTGGTTTTGTTTTGCTATGTTACAGACAATTTTTTTTCTTTCTTCTTTACATGTATAAGTTTGTTATATACACATCTATATATATTGTTTTTCTTGACGTGTGCATACATTGATGTATTCTGTCTAGCACAAATAAAAATATCTATCTATCTATCTATAAGAATTATTAAGTTGATTTTAAATATTTAAATTTAACAACGGTGAATTATTCACTTCTATTTGGTCGTTTAAAATAAGGTTTAATTTGTTTAATTTATTTATTATATATATATTATATAGGCTTTCTAATAAATTTAATTTTTTACTCTTGTCTTGTATATGTAATATGTCAAACTTATTATTGAATTTATGTTTCTGTTCAATACAGTGGTTGGCATATGTGGAATCTGTTTTTTGTAATTTATAGCTTCTTTCATGTTCTTTTATGCGTGTGGAAATGGATCTACCAGTTTGTCCGATATACCTAAGCTTTTCCACACTCGCAATTTAACTTATAGACCCCAGATTTTAAATTTTTGTCAGTTTTATTTTTATTATTTTTAATGTGATTCTGTAGTTTGTTGTTTGTACGAAATGAAATTAATGTGTTTGTTGTTTTTTGTAAATATGTTTTTATTTTTATGGAAGGGGTACCTATATAAATCACAAAGGCAAATTTTTATGAGTAAGTTTGCGGAACTATAGGATAAATCTTGGATATGATTTTTGCTTTTTGTTTTTTATGAAGGAGATTATTTATTAATTCTTTTGAATAACCATTATTCTGAGCTATGGTGTGAATTCTATCTAATTCTTCATCAAAATTAATCTTATACATAGGAACATGGATTAATTTATATAACATTGAGTGGAAAGCAGCAAGTTTATGACTAATCGGGTGGAAAGAGTTAGAATGTATCGTAATATCTGTGTGGGTAGGTTTATGGTAAATAGCGAATTCGTGTGTATCAGTAATATGTGATATTTGAAGGTCTAGAAAATTAATGGTTTTATTTTCTTCTAATTCTATGGTGAATTTAATATTAGGATGCAAAGTGATAATATGATTATGAAGTGAATTTAATTGTCTATCCGTTCCTTTAAAACACACCAAAATATCATCTACATATCTCACCCAGTATATACAATTTTTAAATAACGAATGTTTACTAATAATGTCTTGAAGGTTGTCCATAAATATTTCGGATAATAAGGGACTTAGTGGGTTTCCCATTGCTAACCCTCCGGTTTGTTTATAGTAGGTCCCGTTAAATACAAAGTAATTGTGTTCTAGGCAGATGTTAAGGAGATGTAAAATTTCCGATTTAATTACAGGATTAACTTTATTGTATTCTAATTTAGTTTCTATTAAGTTTAACACTTGTTTTGGGGGAATACTCGTAAACAAATTAGTGACATCAAATGAAATGAGTTTTGAATTATCTGGTAATTTAAATTTACTAATTTTATTTATTAATTCTCCAGAGTTTTTTATTGAAAATTTAGGTTTGAATTTAGTGTATTCTAAATTGATTTTTATAAGTTGTTTGCATAGATTCACATCTGGTGCTTTTACATACGAAACAACTGGACGAATAGCTACTGGTCAATGAGATCATCATGAGCTCATCCTAACACGATGACCGCATGCTTTTCTTAGAAATTAAGATAGATCGCTTAGCTTAGGTATATTTTGATATAAAAAGGGAAATTAAGAATCCATAAGACACAGTAGTAATTATCGTTCATAGTATTATATATTAATTGTTATAACTATTTTATGTGTGGCTTTTGTAGAAATAAATACATTTTTAAGTTTTATTAGTGTTATAAATTTAACTGGCGCAGTCAGTAGGATTGAAGACTATCACGAAGAAGATTACAAACGCCGAAACGTGAGTGATTTTTAAATCTTTAAGTCTGAAACCTACAAATTTTACCAAAAGTCCACACGGTTGCTACGATCCAAATTTTGAAGCAACGTGGTGAAAAACAAAGTGCCTTTACCATAATTAAGTAGTCATTGTGCCGATCCAAATCTCGACACAATAAGGCCAAGGAAGGACCAATCGATCAAAATCTCGAGGGGACCGAATCAAAGCCATAATTAAGGAAACAAGAATAAATGATCATCAACCTTATTATTACACTGTAAGTAATCTTTATGTCTTTTGATGATTTGATATCCGGAATTGAACAATTAACAGTAAATACAGTCGTGACAATGCCTAACGATCATCCATATATCAGTAGCTCCATCAGCCAAGCTGAAATATGAACAATCCCTATTTTTTCCGGCGATTCGAATGTTTTACCATTGTATATAGATGCATGTGACGATTTAATGCGCACATATGGGGACGTTGTCACTAAGACTAATCCTATAAATCCATACATAGTACGCGTAATAAAATCCAGATTAGGAGGCGAAGCGTTGTCACTAAGACTAATCCTATAAATCCATACATAGTACGCGTAATAAAATCCAGATTAGGAGGCGAAGCACAAGCATTAATTGGCTCATGTAGTTTAGACACTTGGCATGATATTAAAACTCTTTTACAAAAAACTTATTTAGACCAAAGATCGGAAGATTGCTTATTAAACGATTTAATGTCAGAACAACCTAAAAGAAATGAAAACCCGTATACTTTTGGACAGCGAATAAAAGATTTGTTAAATTTGTTATTAACTAAAATGAAAATGGAAGCAGACGCAAACATTGCCGCATTAAAAACGACATTATATAAAGACACAGCTTTACAGACATATAAGAGAGGTCTAATGCGATTTGGAAGATTAGGTGAAGTGATATACCTCAAAAACCCTCAATGTTTAGAAACGGCGATGTCAGCAGTTTTAGAGTATCAACATTGGCAATATAGATGCGGAACTTCTGCAGCACCACAATGTACATCAACACAAATCCATACCACTCATTACCCCAGGAAACATGAACAGTGCAACAAGAATAAACAATACATTCCCAAATATACCGCAACGACAACAACCATCATTTCCATCATTTTCTATACAAAATCAGTTTCCCTCACAATTCCAACAACCATTTCAACAAATACCTCGATTCCAACAACCGCAATCAAAATCGACAACAATCATTTCCACAACAGCCACCACAGAAACCAAACTCCTTTAAATTTGCTAAGACACCTGGACACCAAATAGAGAGAAGACAACCCAGACAACAGCCAATGGATATAGATCACAGTATGAGTAGATTCAGAACTAAAATGACACCTTTTGGTCCATCTGTACCACAAAACAAATGGGTAGCTGAAGAATTACATCAACAAGAATAATGGGAAGAAGAAGAGCAGGAACAATACGAATTTCAACCAGAATGGGACGAACCCACTGAACCATTTGGATGGGAAGTGCAAGATGAGCAAAATTTTCCAGAAGCAGCTTCTCCACCACAAGACCCACCACCGAACAATCAAAATTAGAAGACCACATTGAATTTAATCACCAACATGCTATTCGACTACCTTACATTATCATTCCTTCCATCTCAACGAATATTTCCCAAACTGAATTTCCTGAATACATGAAATACTCTCCTTTCTCCGTCACCACGATGTATGGAACCACTTATCATAAATATATCCTGGAGATACCATCCCTTTCTACATTAATGCTTATGGACAAACACATAAATTTAATATAGTCGACTTCTCGAAGAAATATGATGGGATACTAGGATTGAAACTCATAGAACAAATGGATGCAACAATCGATTTCAAAAACAAAATTCTGTCAAAAAGCACTGCATTTTGAAGATCCTACCATCACGATAGGGCCGAGAGAAAGAAAAACTGTGCAGGTTCCTGTCAATAAAAACCACCAAGAAATAATCCCAGGAGTAGAAATTCCCGAAAACATTGTTCGCGCACAAGACTATCAAGTCATTACTGAAATGGTGAACTTTAACGAATACCCAGTACAAGTCAAGTTAGATAAACCTATTTATACGAAAATGTACAATCACGACCACGAGGAAATACAAAATCACCTACCATTAGAAGAAATAAGACAAATCCAAAAAGAAAATGTGCTGAATAAATTACGTCTTGACCATCTAAACAAAGAAGAAAAAGCCATCATACAAAATTTGTGTTTAGAATACAAAGACCTTTGTCACGACGATCGTTTACCCTTGACATTTACGTCTCAAAACATCACATACGATTAAAAGATGAAAACCCGGTGTATCAAAAGCCCTACCGAAAATCCCCTAATCAAAGAGACGAAGTGAATCAACAAGTAAATAAGATGATGCAACAAAATATTATCCAGGAAAGCTGTAGCCCATGGTCGGTCCCTGTTGCAATAGTGCCGAAGAAAGTCGATGCATCTGGTCTAACCAAATATCGAATGGTCATAGATTACCGGAAGTTGAATGAGAAGACAATAGATGACAAATTTCCGATACCTAATATAACAGACATACTCGATAAATTAGGAAGAGCAAATTATTTTATCACTTTCGATCTGGCATCAGGCTATTATCAAATTGAGATGAATGAGGAAGATCGAGAAAAACCAGCCTTTTGCAGTGAAGAGGGACATTACGAATTTACTAGAATGCCTTTTGGACTTACAAATGCCCTGCGACATTCCCAAGAGTCATGAACCACATCCTGAGAGGCCTAACATCAGATACATGCCATGTTTACTTGGACGACATCGTCATATATTCAACATCACTCCAAGAACACCGAGAGAAATTAAGAAAAGTATTGGATCGACTACGTCAAGCAAACATGAAGATATCCCTTGACAAATGCGAATTCTTACGCAAAGAAGTTTCCTACTTGGGTTACATAATAACACCATCTGGAGTCAAACCTAATCCGGACAAAATCGAGGCAATAAAGAAATATCCAATACCAAGAACACAGAAGGAAATAAAAGCATTTCTAGGATTATTAGGGTATTATAGAAGATTCATTAAAGACTTTGCAAAAATAACTAAACCAATGACCAAATTCTTAAAGAAAGGTAGCAAGGTAGAACTCACGGAGGAATACACAAAAACCTTCGAATTATGTAAGAACATCCTATGTAACGAACCAATACTGCAGTATCCCGACTTCACAAAGCCATTCCTCGTAACAACAGATGCAAGTAACGTAGCGATTGGAGCAGTTCTATCCCAAGGAGTTATTGGCCAAGATAAACCAATAGCATATGCTTCAAGAACGCTTTCGGACACAGAACAGAGATATTCTACGATAGAAAAAGAACTTCTAGCGATTGTTTGGGCATGTAAACAATTTCGCCCATACATCTACAGAAAAAACTTCACCATAATCACGGATCACAGACCATTGGTGTGGTTACATAGCCTCAAGGAGCCGAACATGAAATTACAACGTTGGAAAATAAAATTAAGTGAATATGATTACAGTATCGAATATAAGAAAGGCGCAATCAATAAAAACGCAGACGCTCTTTCCAGAGTAGAGATACATCACATGGATGAAGATTCATTATCCACTATGCCACAAATAACTACCGAGGAATTATGAAATATGTACTTGCATCACTACAACCACCACAACAAGCACAAAACATCGCAAAGAAAAACATCAAAATAAGCGAACCTCCAGACAACATTGAAGAACTAAGTGAGTCCACGCCACAATAGAACCTGACCACACTATACCCATTACCGAATTAGCCATAGATTCCCAAAAAATCCAAATATTCCTTGAAAAACACATCTTTCCAACCGTAATATCCCATAAAACCGACAATGGAAAAACAATGTATCATGTAAAAATTTATAAAGAAAACCTGTCACAAGAATTAATTCGTATAATGAAAGAAATAATGGCACAAGGAAAATATTTCATATACATCACCGACGAAATATATCAAGAAATGTGCAAACAATACATAGAACACTTCAACAACAACGGACTGAAAATATATCGTTGCACAGAACGTGTAAGAACGATAGAAGTGTTACGTTTAAAAAGCAGCGGCCAACATTTATTCATTTATCCCTGTATATTACATGTTAAATATTTTTAGTTCCGTATTAATTCAAATTGTATTTTACATTCCAAATAAATTACGTCTATTCTAAATAAATTACATCCTAAAATTCTCAACATTGATATCTGCGTCGTATATATTCATCTAGAATATTCGATTCAAAATATTCAGTTTATAAACAGTTCAATTTCAGAGACGCAATATTTACATTTTAGTTTTCTTATCTAAACAATTCCCACCGTCTCCTATTGCATGAAACTGCGTACTTTGTTTATTCTACTAGCGTCATCAAAATAAGGGGAATACCCGTGTTGAATTAATAGCGTCTTATTGTCGCCAACAATACCCCTCTACATGACCGAGGTTTTATAAGGGCGAAGTGCATCCAAAATCAGGCACTATTACAACATTCACCATTCCATCAGTGTTACATTCTTAAAGTTCAGTACAAATTAAGCAGTGAGTGGTAGTTAGATATATCGTAACTCAAGTCCCGGCGTCGGTCGCTAAGCCCTGCGATGAGGATGTCCAAGGGAACGAGATGTTATTGTCCAGTATGGATACACCGATCAGGGTGATTTAATTCTCGATTCCCCAATAAAATTGTTGGAATATGTATCGTCCTTCAATTTACGGCGATGGCCGGATCTAAGGGACATCTCACCGATACCACACCGATACCATCAATATAGGGCCCCGCTAAACACCATCGGTAGCGGTAGCAGAGATAAGCGTCCGGGAAGAATCCTCGTTGATGTACGGAAACATGACATTTCCAGGTATTTGAGTTTTTATTCTTGTACTACATGCGACAAGATATTTGTACAACTACCAGGCTGTTAGAAATTTTTACAGTTATATGTTTGTTTAATAAAGTTAAGAATAATTGTGCACAAGGCACAGTCTGTTTAATAAAGTTAAGAATAATTGTGCACAAGGCACAGTCTTTGTATTTGTCTAAATTTGTTATATTCATGAAATCTTTGTGTTTTTGTCTAAATTTGTATATGTTTTTGAAATCTGTGTGTGTTGTAATAGTCACTATTATTTTCTTTTATTTTATCGTATTGACGGTCAAATTATTTTGAAGTATTAAATATTTGTAGTCTTTAATATTTGTAATCTCAAGTTTATAGAAATTTTAAGGTAAATGGTGCACCATATCTGTTTAATTAGTTTCACCATATCTGATCATTTAGTATTATCTTGTTTGATAATTAGTTTTACCGAATTTGACCAATTAAATTTTATTAAGATTATTTATCTGTCAAACCTGTTCTTATTGTTTTATTCGTACCGTCTCTCTAAAATTTAGTTTTCTTTGTTTTTGTATTTCATTTGTAATTATTAAATTTAAATGAAACTTTGTGTACGTTGAGTCACTTTTCTTTGTTAACAACTTAGTTATATTTGTTTATCAGTCATTTATATTTCAACTTATATTTCTTTTGTATAATTATTACTTGAATTAAAATTATTATAGTAATGTATCAAATTTGCTATATCCATTTTCTCTTGTTTTGATTAAATAAATTGTTATTGTTTTTTATTAATTTGTTTTCTTGAGGTAGGCCTAGTATTAGTTAGTGCAAGTTCCCATTTTAATTGTGCAATACTTTAACAACAGTGACCCCGCCTTATTATTTTAAAATGGGTGGCGCAACGGGCATTAGTTAACATCTTTGAGTAATTTCATGTTCTTTATAATAATCTGAGCTAGACATACAGGGTGGCTCACAGATTTAATAACATCAATGGTTCTACTTCAAGGGCAACATCAGGAAATATTATTAATCATAAGCGATTAATAATTATTTATTAAGGTAAGTGAATGTACTGATTCACACAATTATCTTGCACCCTGGAATTGGAAATTAAATTTATTTATATTAGGGGTTTCTCCCCTATAAAGTAACATTTATAAAGTAACAGAAGATCCTGAAGAGAAGATAGAAATAATTCTACAACACCATGAAGGTAAAACGGACCATCGTGGAATAAACGAAACCCATAAACAAATAAGTAAAAATTACTATTGGTCACAAATGAAGACAGATATCACTAACTATATTAAAAATTGCGAAATTTGTCAAAGAAACAAATACGACAGAAACCCACCTAAGGTACCATTCCAAGTAACCGAAAAAGTAGATAAACCTTTTGACAAAGTACACATAGACACTCTTAGTATAAACAGTCAAGCTTTTCTCACGATAATCGACGCCTTCACTAAATACGCTCAAGTGTTCAAGGCAAAACAGCAATGGAAATTGCCGACAAACTGATCGAAAGTTTTAGTATCCATGGATCACCGCAAGAGATGGTTATGGATAGAGGTTTGGAATTCTATAATATAACCCTTAAAGAACTCCTTAAACTTTACAAAATAAAAATTCATCACACTACACCTCAAAATCCAAACTCAAATTCCTTAATAGAACGCCTTCACTCGACCCTATTAGAACACATCCGCATATTAAAAAACCAAAGAACATCACAAAACATTAAACAATTGATGTGACTATCGGTGTTAGCATACAATTCTACAAATCAGTCAGCAACTGGAGTAACACCATTCGAATTGTTATACGGACACACCAACACCAAAGAACCTATGGACTTATACTACGATGATGTTTACTTTCAAGAATATATCCAGTATCATAAAGAACGGACCCGGAATCTGTATGAAAGTATAGCACGCAAAATGCAAGAAAATAAAGAAAAATCTATCAACAAGAAGAACGAAAAACGTAAGGTAGAAGAGTTAAAAATTGGTCAAAAAATATATGTCAAACCTTCAAAGTACTACACTCAGAAGACAAGCGAAAGATATTGGGGTCCATATACAGTAACTAGAATACTAGAAAACGGTGTCGTAGAAGTTAAAAACGCCAAAAACAAAATCCTGAAATATCATGTAAACTCACTCAAATTGGGTTTTGTTACAGAATCCTCGGCGGAAGAGGATTAGCCGATATCGAAAAGGTAGAAAACCAAGTTGGGTTATTACCATTAAAATTAGGGATTGCATTCAACATCGAAGATCAATATGAACTCGTCATTCGTAAGGACTACTCTCAACTAAATAAGTTTTGGAACATCTATCTACAGCAGAAGCAAAGTATTCCAGCTAGTAACACCTCGAGTGAAATAAGAAGATTAAAATACCTACGGGATATCGAAGAAGAAAAAGTCAAAAAACTCCTAAACTCAATCCAAATAACATCACGACAAAAATGAGGTGCCTTTAATATAGTGGGAGGAGTTATAAAAGCTATCACTGGAAATCTCAATGACGAAGATGGCCGAAGGTATGAACAACAAATTCAAGAACTCCAACAGAATCAGAAGACCATGAAAATCGCCTTCAAGGAACAGTTACGACTACACGCAAATGCCACCACTCAGTTCGAGGAAAACGCCCGAACATTATTAGCAAACCAGAAACATCTAACCAACCTAATGGAGACCAACCGAGTCATCCATAATGAAGAAGCAGTACTCCAATACCAAATTCTTTTCCTAGAAATTATGAAGCAAGAAGTAGAAGAAACCATTCCGGCTCTCACATTTGCGAAAAATGAAATATTACATCCCATGGTGATTAGCCCTCAAATACTATTCTCCAATACAAAAGCCAACAACACAACGGGACACGGTAAATAAAAATGACACAACTGTGCGTGGAGAAGAAAAAGAAAAAAGCGAAGTCATTGACTCATACAAGACAAAAATTGTAAAAAATATACGCGGAAAGAACACTAGTACATCATTATTGAGGGTAGCCGGAGATGGGTATTTTTGTCGAATTTTGTGAACACTACTACCGAAGGAGACATTGAAACACATCTTAGGCAGAATAACATAGAGTTATTAACATGCGAAAAAATACCGCTCAGACATACAGACATCGGCATTTAAAGTGTCAGTCTCCGAAGAAATGATAGAAGGAGTTTTCGATGAAGAGATGTGGCCTAAAAACGCTATTATACGACCTTACAGAAATTTTCGCAGGAAAGCCTCCGATGCGGCAAGATTAACGAGCAAATAAATGAGGAAAATTATAGTAACTTAAACGTCCTAAATGTCTTACATACGAATATACAAAGTATATATAAAAAGCTAGACGAACTTAACATATTCCTGCATCTGCACGACACAAAAATACATGTATTAGCGGTGACAGAACACTGGCTAAAGCAATGTCAGTTATTATCTACAAGACTTGATAATTATGTTCTTGCTTCCTGCTATCTTAGGAAAAATGGAGCCTATGGTGGATCGTGCATATTTGTACTCAATGACAAGCAACACGAGTACAATGAAATTACCTTTCTAAAGGAAAACAGCATTGAAACGATTATTGAATGCAGCTGTATAGAGCTTATAAAACAAAAAATGATAATAATAAATATTTACAGACCACCCAAAGGTGACATAACCCAGTCTTTTGTAAGGTTTCAAGAAGTTTTGCAATTCGTTACCAAAAATAGAAAAAAACATAAAATTGTTCTTACGGGAGACTTCAACATTCCGTTCCACAAACACGATGAAAAGATGACTCAAAAAGACATCCTGAACTCTTTTAACTTAAAAATTACTATTAATGAACCAACAAGAATTAGCAAAACGTCATCGACAACGATTGATAATATTATGACTAATTGTAAAAACTACCAAACTAAAATAGTTCAAACTGCTCTATCCGACCACTTGGCTCAACAAATAACTGTTCAGAATGTGTGTGCAAAGGATATTTTTGATGGAAAAGCGGACTTTAGGACGATTTCGTATGGATGCATGGTGGATTTCCGCCGGTGGCTATATGAGGTTGACTGGGGCGCTTGCATTGTTGAAAATGACCCAAATTTACGGTTGAAAACTTAACATGGAAATACCAGGAACTGTCTAAAATTACATCTAAGAGACAACATAATAAACAAAGGTGCTATATATTCCCAGAAATTAAAAAAAAAACTTTTAAAACGACAAATGCATGAGGACGTTCTCAATGGCAGGATTGCAAAAGATGAGTATGCAAGGTTTTGCAAAAACTTAAATAAAGAAATAAAAACTGAAAAAAAGAACAACAATACAAGTTACATATGCAATTCGAGCAACAAAACCAAAGCAACTTGGAACTTAGTTAAAAAAATCACATTGAATGAAGAAAGAGAAGACACAAACATTGGAGATATTGAATTGGAACGGACAGACGATGCTGATGAAGATCCTTTATCAATAATTAACGCCAAATTGATTGCCATGTGCCAGAACATGCAGGACGAGCCACTGGACACGGCGAATTTGTACCACAACACAAAAACACTGATGCTATTACCTACGACCTCGGAGGAAATATGCAGCATAATCTGTGGATTGAGGGATACTAATGCAGTGGGAAATGATGAAATACCAATGAAATTAATTAAACATTGTGCTCCTGAATTCGCAGTAATTCTAGAACCACTAATGAACATGTGTTTACATAATGCAATTTTTCCCAATGATTTAAAAAAGTCAGTCATCTAATTAATATACAAAAAAGGACAGAAATCAGAACTCAGTAATTATAGACCTGTATCTTTGTTGACACACTTTTCAAAAGTGTTTGAAAAAATTATATACGTACGAATATATGACTTTTTGGAAAAATGTAATATACTCTGCAATAATCAGAACGGATATATCAAGGGACGAAATACGACTGGAGCAATATACCAAGCAATGACGGAGATTTTATATGGTGTAAATAATAACGAAACCACGATGGACATCTTTATGGACCTTACAAAAGCTTTTGATAACGTAGATTATAGGAAACTACTCGTGAAATTGGAAATATACGGTGTAAGGGGGAAAGCTCTCGATTTAATAGAAAACTACCTACGAAACAGAAAGCAAGCAGTAGTATCTAACGATAAAAACAAACGAACATCTGATTGGTTGGAAATCGAGAGAGGAGTACCACAGGGGTCATTACTAGACCCGCTTCTGTTCTTGATATACGTGAATGACATCCCGAGCGTGACCCCACATGCAATGACCATGTTCGCCGATGACACATCTGTTATTATCAGGACATCAAAAGATGAAATCAGTGGCGAAGTGGCTTCAACATTGGGGGATTTTAGCGAGTGGTTTTCCCAAAATAACCTACAACTACATATAAATAAAACAAAATGTATTGAATTCTCATATTTTAAAAGAGATGAAACGAAAATTAGTTACAATGATACTGATCTTACAACTACAGAAGGGGTGACATTCCTCGGTCTATACATTGATTCGCAGTTGAACTGGAAGAACCACATCAATTACCTAGCAGGGAAAATATCGTCATTTAATTATGCGCTGCGAGTGATATCGGCATCGGTAAATAATACCGCTAGCCGTGCTGCCTACTTCGCATATGTCCATTCTCGGCTGAGATATGGTATTGTGTTCTGGGGATCCTCTGCTGAGGTGCAGCGGTTGTTTGTGTTGCAAAAAGCTTGCGTTCGGAGTGCGTTCGGCCTGAAACATAATGAATCATGTCGAGGAGTCTTCAGGGGCAATGGGGTACTCACTCTGTTTGGGATGTATACATACGAGTGCGCGGTGTTTGTGAGGGAAAACTATGCCTTTTTTCAAGAACAGGAACTTTAGCACTTTTATAATACAAGAGTAATAAACAATTCTTATTTGCTCCTTCCTCAAACAAAAAAGACATTAATCAATAAAAGCGTCATCTCATAACCAATAAAAATATATAATCGCCTGGCAAATTTGAAGAAGATGCCCAGCGAGAACTTCAAGGGAAAACTAAAGAGACTAATAATAGACAAGGAATACTACAATATCACCGACTTCCTTTTGAGTAAATTTTAAACTTTTAAACTGTTGTATATTGTGTGTATATATTTTCATGTACTTGACGTTTACAATGTATTTTATAATATATGTAATTGAATGAATAAACGAAACAAACAAACAAATACTATTGGACAACATAATGTCTTTCATTTAAATAAACATAGTAAGTTTCCATTTTGCACTCTAGTAGAAAACATTTATCAGATAGAATCATTAATTAAAGTAAAAGTATATCAAACTAAGACTTATTTTACGTTTACATTATCAATACCTGTAGTTAGTAAAGAATCATATCAACACTATAATTTAAATGCTTTACCAATATTCTTAGGAAATAGTACTGTTACATTTTCCTTTTAATTTTGATGCCTCAGTTAACATTTTATATTTCTTTTGTATACTTCCTGCGGGTTGCCGTGTACATGTCCTCTGAATTCGTCCATGTGTTGGTGAGATGCTTGGAGTTACTCTTTAATCACCGTCGGGATGTCCGTTCTTTCATTTTCGGTTTGTAAAGTATTTCCCTTGACTAATTTACGGTTCTCGTCGGGAACCATTATATTTTATTTCAATTATAGTAATTAATAAGTGGTTGATATTGTTCCGCTAGCGCCACCTGTCATCGGTGGTTAACGCTAGTCTGCTTTGGGTTATTTAATTGATTCCGAATTAATCTCTTTTATTTTAATTTTTAATTACTGTAAATATTCTGTTCGAAATATGATTGTGTATTTGTGCATTGCTCCCGGTATTTTGTAAATAGTCTTTCATTTTGGTTCATTGGTATAACAACGGTAGCGCAGCACAGATGGCTCTGTATTGTGGGAAATTTCATTTTTAGTCTGCGAGTATCTGACACTTTTGGGGTCGGTTGCTTCAAGATTGGTGTGTTATCGTTGCAGCGTATGATTTTAATGTCTGCCGTACTTTTTCTATTAAGATTATAATGTTTTAACTGCCGTTTTGAGTTAGTGGTACGCTAGATAAATGCGGATGGTGCAAAAGTACGAAGGGTTTTCCGTTATTCCTGACTTCGTATGTGTTACGGATTTGTTTAAGCCGACATTCATTTGTACGATCATCGCTGGTAAGATGTTTGCTTTCTAATGTTATTTAGCTTCGTAGTAATTACCCTTTTGTTCCCCTTAATTTTTAGCTGTTAGGATGACCTGGATTAGTCCAGATTAAAGATGCACGACATGTTTTAAATTCCATGTGCATTGATATCATACCGACGCCATCTTGTTGCTGATGTAGAATAGAACATTGGATTAATGTAAATCAAGGAATTTTGCAGCTGGAAGAATTACCACCGTGGCTTTCGACTCACATTTCCGTCATCCGGAAATTCATCTATGGGTGTTGTGATTTATGAGTGGATTCAAGTGCTCGTAGAGATAAGTAGCACAAATTTTATTTCCTTGAATTTTGGAAATTAACTTTGGTTAATTACGCCATTTATATTGAGGGCTAATGTATTAGAGATTAATTAGTAAATTGTAACATTTGTTTGGCCGTTGTGTGTCATGTTGTACCCCGATATAAGAATTTGATCGGAGGTTATAAGACAGTTTGTCTTTGTGATTTAGGATTTGTTTTGGTATTTTCTTTTTTTGTTTTGTTCTTTAAATGCTATTCAGAGTTAATGTCCGAATAGTCAATTTCTGTTAATATAATATTGGCAGTTTGATTAGAAATTACATCGTTGTTCTAGTTAATGGCCTAGTAATTATTCTTGTTTATATTTTGTAGATCAAATCTAATGATATTATAATTTGATATTTTAAACAACGTTTACAACTTTTCGATTTCATTTATTTATTGCTTGAATTTTAAACCAGCACTTGCTGTTGTATTTGAATTACTTTTGTGGAATATCCTCTTGCAGTTGCAAGGGCGAACTATTTATGTAAGGTCGTTTTGAGAGGGCCTATCCACAGTTGATACCTGTTTAAAATTTTGTGATTAACTGCTAAATAATTTAATATCTGTATATACAGGGAGTAGTCATTAAATACCTTGGTGCAGAAGCTTTGTAAAAGACAAGTACTTGTTTTACTTTAAATGCGCCGATTGATCTCTGTTAAGATCGCTTCCTTTAATTTTGAACCAATATGGCACTAATTGTATTTTTTTGTGTTAATGTAGTTTTGTATAATAGCAACTCATAACGTCACTGTTTATATTTTACTGAAAAATTTGTAATTAAATTGAGGTTTGTGTTCTTGACCTGATCTGCTGTAACTTGAATGAAATTATACATGTTGATTTACTTTGAATAATTAATAATTTATGCTAATATACTGGGTGACCAGTTCACCAGGCTAACTCTAAATTTAACTGGGCAACGAATTTAATTTTCAATATTTGTTGTTGTGACTGTGTTTGTAAACCTATTGCTTACACCTTAATTAAAATTTGTTTTGTTGACTTGTGAATGTTTGTTTCTCATTTTGTTACCTAAGTGCTTTTAATTGATCATTCTCTTGGGTCAATTCACTTTGGGATAGAGATTAATTTTCAAAGAGATGGCGCCGGGTACTCCATCCACCTCTGTCTCGACAGAACCTATGCCCACACACGAATGAGCTAGCGGCATAATCTCTGTCTTTTATTTTCATCGCACTTGGGAAGCAAAAGGTAAGGTGTCTGAAGGTGGTCACACAGTTTCCGAAACGCAATATTAAGTTTTATTTGTGGATTGAAGCCAAAGTTGATTCCGTTTATTTTGACGTAACAAATTTGCCGACGGATGGAAATATAGTATGCGTATGCGCCATATTTGACTGCGCTTCTGGCCTATTTGGTTTTAGGGCTAGATGTCCCGTTCATAGGCACGGGCGTAGCAAATTTTGGCGCCCAACTTTCGGGGCCATTTTAAAGAATAAATTGTAACGAATTTCGGGAAGAGATAAAAGGTGTTGAAGATGCCCTAAAATTTTTGTCGAGACTTTCAATTTTTTTTTCTTTCTATATGAACTGAAGCAGCTTGGCTTTTGATTTTGCTTCTTAATTTTGGTGGAGACTGTGCACTTCGGGTCGCCTTACGTTGGGTATGTTTTTTTTAGTGTTACCTGTATTTATGTAATTGTAGGTGTTTCGGTACACAAAAATACTGTTGTCCTTGGGGTTATATTTATCGTAAGGTATACATTGGTATATTGAGTTATATTTTCGTTCCGGGTTTCGAATAAACCATCTTCAGTGCTGAAAACTTTTAACTCTTGTATTATTGAAGGGAACTTTGAAACTTTTGCAATTATCGTTTGGGTTTCTCAAATTTAAATGGTTCTTGGTGACTTTACATTTAGAGATTGAATCTTTAGCGTAACGTATCGTGACATTTTACGTCAATTATTGTGATTTATTTTATCGCATCGAGTCTTTAGCGGAATTAGGTCTATTTTTGAGAACACGTATTGTTGCAGGTTTCGAATTTGATTTTTGACCATCGTCAGGGAATCCTCTTGTGACTTGTGTTTTACGATTATTTGTGGACTTTGTCTAGCTTGTGTGTTTTGTGTAAACTTACCTGGGGTATAACGGAATTTGGCATTTGGATGGCGGAGGTTAAATTGATGAATGTTTAGAGTACTTTTAGATCAGATATTATTTCGTGATTTTACCATTTTGTAGTGTGACTTGTATGTGTTTAATCTATCTTTTATTTTGACTTAATTATCTCGTTGTGGAATTAATATTTTCGAATCTGTTTCGTCACTGTGGGTCATCGCTTATGCAGTCAGTCTCATAGTTTTTTTTTTGTAGTTGTATCGCCCTTGAGTTAATAATAATAGTAATAGTAATAATAGATATCGAGTAATAGGTTGTTTAATAATAATAATATGGGATTATGTGGGATTTGTCACTTCTTAATGTTTATGCGGATAATTGAGCGCTTTTAAGATTTGGCTTTGGCTGTGTTTGTGTGGTCTTCAGTTGTCTTGACCTTTCGTGAATATCACTTTTACAAATTGTTTATCGTATATTTGGTTGGAATGAATTTTGCTATCTGGTATATTTTCGTATTATTTTCGATAAACCTTTTCGTACCGTTCATGTCGTTATTACCGTTGATATCGTTAATGTAGTTGATACCATTAATTCATTCTTTATGTTAGGGATAGATTGCACTACTGTTTCGTCGTTAGGTACTCTAACAATTTTAGTATGGCACAGCTGCAAGTGGTGTTTGGCGCATGGAAAGAAGTTTTTAAAGTGTGTGTGATTGTCCCATATAGGATCATTTTCGTTTGTCTAATTTCGATAATACTTGTATGTAGGTATTGGGATAGTTAAATTTTCTCGACCCTTTTTTTTCCTATCTTCGTGGAGTATAAACATGTTTGAATTTCGGTTTTACAGTTTGACTTATCGTGTGGAGCCTTCTACCTGTTCACCTTATTTGTCGTCTCGTATCGTATCGTAAAAGAGTCCGTATTGTTCGGGATTATTGAACTAATTGGAAGGTTATCGTATCGTTTGGAGTATCGTCTCGTACCGTATCTTGTAGCCACTTATGTGGGATAATTTGTATCTGCACGTCAAAAGTCAACAGATTTAACTGAGTTCTTACCTTAGTTTAGTTGCTTCATGAGATAGTAGATGGTTTACTACTATCCATCTTTTCTTTTGTGGGTACTAGAAATTTTCTGTTTGTACTGTTTAGTTTTGTGGTCTTTAGTAACTTTACACTTGTGTGTTGTATGTTTTGAAATCTTTTGATTTCTGGTAACGAACTTTTGTTCGTTATCTTCCGTATGAGTTCAGGATCATTTGTCATCATGAATAGGTTTTGTTCCGATCTAAATTTAGTTGTGGATGACGATAATGCCGTCGAAACGTGTCATAGAAGTCCGGAAGATTTTGTGTGTCGATCTTCTGATTTTTCGAGATGCCACCGTAGAGCATTATAATTCGTCTACAGATACCCTATGAGAAATCTAAGCTCGGTTACGATCTTTAGTCCAGTTTGTGGTATTGTATGTGCCACTTGTGATTTGTTGATGACCTTAGCAGACTTTCATTTAGGTCCAATTTATTTTCGATAATCTGCTAATATTTTTGTTGGACTTTAGTATTGTGTTAGTTCCAGGTAATACGTCATCGAGCTTGTTGTTTTCTTGTTTTGTTCGGGTACTTGGAGTGTCGAACATCTTCAGGCACAACCTAGTGATGATTGAATTCTGTAAATTTCGGTTTGCAGGTAGGCCTTACGAATATACCTGTGGGTTAAATGCCTGGGCGTAAAAGGCGCCCCAAAAATTATCTGTTTTCCCCGTTTCGTTTAACATCTTCAATTTTAGTTGTCGTGGGTTCGACGTTTTTTCCTTACGTGTTCTGATCTGGGATATTTTCCCTATGTTTTTGTCGATAGCCCACACAGCGACGATTGAATTGGGTGGAATGATTTCGTGTAACTCTGTATGTTACTTGAGTATTGTACAACTTAGTTAGTTTAAGTTATTTTCGACTCCAGTGTAACTTTTATAAGTTATGTATTTTCGTACCGATTTTGCCTTTTGTACCGATCTCGACTCTGCCGTACTGATTTTGACGTTCCGTACCGAATATGACTTTCGTATCGTTTACGATTATGTATTATCGATTTTATGACTTTCGTATCGTAGCATTTCTAGAACCATTGCCATTTTTGGGATTTCGTTCTGTACCGTCTGGTCTAGAATTTGCATTGATAGTTAATTCAATCATACCGTATGTGTCTTTTGGCACACCTTTTGTCTCGATTATGTAACTTTATCGTACCGTTCGAGTGTTCATTATTTGACACTTACTGATTTCTCGTCCCGATTTTGACTTCTGTAGTTTGTTATTTAGATAGTTGTGTATCGTATTTTGTGTGTTGGTTAAGTATCGCTTATGAATATTTCATTCATTAGATTTTGTGTTCACCTTCAGTGCTTCAGTCTGCACTAGGCTGGCGTAGACTTTAAACTCATTTGCCGTAACGTATTTTGTTTAGCCACCCTTTCGTCCCTTGTTTTTTTGTTTTACTCCCTTATCTTTATTTCGTAATCGGCCGGTAGTGGGAACTTGTGAGTGATTCTGATTTCCTTTCATTTATACCTTTTCGTTCATTTTCAAACTTACATTTAATTTACACCGATTTGCCGAAGGACTCAAGTTTTATTGGTTCGGTGGTTGAGTCAGTTGTGGCTTGGGGTGTCGCGGGGACATTCGCTTTTGACTTTCCCAATCTTAGTCGTTCCGACTTTTCAATTTCGTATCGTTGTTCTTGTTTATTGCCCTGTCGTGTTGTACTTTTGAACCTTAGTGTGTGTCGTTTGGGCTTACTGGTTAAGTAATTTACAAGTAAATTACTTCTTTTGGGTTCGGGGGGAATTGTTACAATTTCCTTTTAATTTTGATGCCTCAGTTAACATTTTATATTTCTTTTGTATACTTCCTGCGGGTTGCCGTGTACATCTCCTCTGAATTCGTCCATGTGTTGGTGAGATGCTTGGAGTTACTCTTTAATCACCGTCGGGATGTCCGTTCTTTCATTTTCGGTTTTGAAGTATTTCCCTTGACTAATTTACGGTTCTCGTCGGGAACCATTATATTTTATTTCAATTATAGTAATAAGTGGTTGATATTGTTCCGCTAGCGCCACCTGTCATCGGTGGTTAACGCTAGTCTGCTTTGGGTTATTTAATTGATTCCGAATTAATCTCTTTTATTTTAATTTTTAATTACTGTAAATATTCTGTTCGAAATATGATTGTGTATTTGTGCATTGCTCCCGGTATTTTGTAAATAGTCTTTCATTTTGGTTCATTGGTATAACAACGGTAGCGCAGCACAGATGGCTCTGTATTGTGGGAAATTTCATTTTTAGTCTGCGAGTATCTGACACTTTTGGGGTCGGTTGCTTCAAGATTGGTGTGTTATCGTTGCAGCGTATGATTTTAATGTCTGCCGTACTTTTTCTATTAAGATTATAATGTTTTAACTGCCGTTTTGAGTTAGTGGTACGCTAGATAAATGCGGATGGTGCAAAAGTACGAAGGGTTTTCCGTTATTCCTGACTTCGTATGTGTTACGGATTTGTTTAAGCCGACATTCATTTGTACGATCATCGCTGGTAAGATGTTTGCTTTCTAATGTTATTTAGCTTCGTAGTAATTACCCTTTTGTTCCCCTTAATTTTTAGCTGTTAGGATGACCTGGATTAGTCCAGATTAAAGATGCACGACATGTTTTAAATTCCATGTGCATTGATATCATACCGACGCCATCTTGTTGCTGATGTAGAATAGAACATTGGATTAATGTAAATCAAGGAATTTTGCAGCTGGAAGAATTACCACCGTGGCTTTCGACTCACATTTCCGTCATCCGGAAATTCATCTATGGGTGTTGTGATTTATGAGTGGATTCAAGTGCTCGTAGAGATAAGTAGCACAAATTTTATTTCCTTGAATTTTGGAAATTAACTTTGGTTAATTACGCCATTTATATTGAGGGCTAATGTATTAGAGATTAATTAGTAAATTGTAACATTTGTTTGGCCGTTGTGTGTCATGTTGTACCCCGATATAAGAATTTGATCGGAGGTTATAAGACAGTTTGTCTTTGTGATTTAGGATTTGTTTTGGTATTTTCTTTTTTTGTTTTGTTCTTTAAATGCTATTCAGAGTTAATGTCCGAATAGTCAATTTCTGTTAATATAATATTGGCAGTTTGATTAGAAATTACATCGTTGTTCTAGTTAATGGCCTAGTAATTATTCTTGTTTATATTTTGTAGATCAAATCTAATGATATTATAATTTGATATTTTAAACAACGTTTACAACTTTTCGATTTCATTTATTTATTGCTTGAATTTTAAACCAGCACTTGCTGTTGTATTTGAATTACTTTTGTGGAATATCCTCTTGCAGTTGCAAGGGCGAACTATTTATGTAAGGTCGTTTTGAGAGGGCCTATCCACAGTTGATACCTGTTTAAAATTTTGTGATTAACTGCTAAATAATTTAATATCTGTATATACAGGGAGTAGTCATTAAATGCCTTGGTGCAGAAGCTTTGTAAAAGACAAGTACTTGTTTTACTTTAAATGCGCCGATTGATCTCTGTTAAGATCGCTTCGTTTAATTTTGAACCAATATCGCACTAATTGTATTTTTTTGTGTTAATGTAGTTTTGTATAATAGCAACTCATAACGTCACTGTTTATATTTTACTGAAAAATTTGTAATTAAATTGAGGTTTGTTCTTGACCTGATCTGCTGTAACTTGAATGAAATTATACATGTTGATTTACTTTGAATAATTAATAATTTATGCTAATATACTGGGTGGCCAGTTCACCAAACTCTAAATTTAACTGGGCAACGAATTTAATTTTCAATATTTGTTGTTGTGACTGTGTTTGTAAACCTATTGCTTAGACCTTAATTAAAATTTGTTTTGTTAACTTGTGAATGTTTGTTTCTCATTTTGTTACCTAAGTGCTTTTAATTGATCATTCTCTTGGGTCAATTCACTTTGGGATAGAGATTAATTTTCAAAGAGATGGCGCCGGATACTCCATCCACCTCTGTCTCGACAGAACCTATGCCCACACACGAATGAGCTAGCGGCATAATCTCTGTCTTTTATTTTCATCGCACTTGGGAAGCAAAAGGTAAGGTGTCTGAAGGTGGTCACACAGTTTCCGAAACGCAATATTAAGTTTTATTTGTGGATTGAAGCCAAAGTTGATTCCGTTTATTTTGACGTAACAAATTTGCCGACGGATGGAAATATAGTATGCGTATGCGCCATATTTGACTGCGCCTTTGGCCTATTTGGTTTTAGGGCTAGATGTCCCGTTCATAGGCACGGGCGTAGCAGTACATACAAACAAATTACCCCTAAAATTAAATACATAGGTTTAAAGGAAAATAAATTTATAGTATCAGATAAGATTTGTAAACAATTATTTATGCGATCATGAAATAGAAAATTTAATTTCAGACAAATCTCCTTGCGAGGTCCATATTTTGCAATATGATGATAAATACAAAAATTGTATTTACCAGTCACTCACAACAAACAATGTGGAAATTAGTAATTTAGAAACAAATGTAAAATTGCTACTCAGTGCCGAGGAAAATAAGTTAATTAAAACCTGCGATCAAGAAAAAGACAATCAAATTGTAAAGGGCACATATTTAATTAAAAACATTGAAAATTGCGTATTCTCTATAAAGAATCAAATAATTCGAAACTATAAAACAATGATACACTCAGAAGTAAAATATATAGAATACAATATTCAGCACGACCAAATAGTCACGTTAAATATTGCAAAGCCCAACGTATATAACTTGTCAAAAGAAATTGAATATCAAAGTAAATTACTAGATTCCATCACATTCACACAAAAACAAGATCAAACTATTAATTACTTATATTATGTATAGCATTTTATTTTTAATTACAATTGTAGCACGACGAGTTGCCGCTCTTCGTTTACGGGACTGGATCAGCCGTCCCCGACCGCCGGAGCTGGACTTGCCGCTCCTGGACGTGTGGAGCTGGAACAGCCGCTCGTACAGTAAGGGCCGGATCATCCGCCCACTATTGGAGGTCGGACCTGCCGCCTCCCGAGGGTGCTGGACCTACCGCCCCTCTCGCCGAAACCCAGCGAAGACGTCGCCACCGGAGTAGGAAGTGCCACCCGGTCCTGACCAAGACACCGCCGCCGCCATCCAAAGACATCGCTGCCGCCCCTGAAGACCTCGCCACCCCCAGGAGAAAGAAACCCCTGTCCGTCTACGTAACCTCAGAACCGGAGTAGGAAATGCCACCCGATCCTGACCAAGACACCGCCGTCGCCCCAGGAGGAAGAAACCCCTGCCCGTCTACGTAACCTCAGAACCGGAGTAGGAAGTGCCACCCGGTTCTGGCCAAGACACCGCCGCCGCCATCCAAAGACATCGCTGCCGCCCCCAGGAGGAAGAAACCCCTGCCCGTCTACGTAACCTGAGAATCGGAGTAGGAAGTGCCACCCGGTCCTGACCAAAACACCGCCGCCGCCATCCAAAGACATTGCTGCTGCCCCTGAAGACTTCGCCGCCCCCAGGAGGAAGAAACCTCTGCCCATCTACGTAACCTCAGAACCGGAGTAGGAAGTGCCACCCGGTCCTGACCAAGACGCCGCCGAACATAAATCAAATTCACTGCCAATCTGTATATAGAATATATAAAGTCTAGATTTAAAACTACCACTCTATAGTTTTATTATCCCCTACTTGAGTGACCCCGAGGTATAACTGAGCACCAGGCAAGGCAATAAACAATATACAAACATAGCATAAGAGCCTACATAAATTGGCAGCCAACTGCGAGGCTCGACGCTCAAGGAAAGTAGTTCCTCTTTCACACACAGTTCACACACAGTTAGGCAAGTGATAAAGTAAACCTTCGACCCCCTATGTATTGCGAACGGACGCCAGCGCATATGCCATAGGGGCGGTTTTACTCCAGGGGGAGGGAAATCAAGAACGCCCGGTGAAATACGCCAGTCGCCTACGGATCTCTGCCGAAAGAAAAAACCGAGACCTGAAGACCCAGTTAGCCATACGAGTACAAACGCATCATCAAACGTGGCCGGAACACTTGGCCGCTATTAGATTTGCCATGAATTCCACTCGCTGCCAGACCACTTGATATAGTGCCGCTTACCTGGTGCTTGGACAAGATTTAAGAACAGCGTACGACGTAGAACATGATATTCGCGCTATCTTGGAAGGAGACACCCTTGTTCCAGAGATTACCCCGCAGCTGAAGCGACTCGCCGAGGTACTGCAAAATGCCCAGGAAACCCATGAAGCTGAACAAATGCGTCGGAAGAAAGATGCCGATAAGCACAGGCGACCTAACCCGACCTACCTACCTGGAAGCCGCGTCTAGGTTAAATCGATCGCCCGAAGTTCTGGACCAAAGCTGCGCACTTCTAAGTTCACCCCAAAGCGAGACGGCCCCTACGTAGTCCTGAGTGTCCAAGGACCCAGCCGCTATGAAATCGCCAGCTGCGAAAACCCAGAGCAACCTCTAGGCATATACCACGCCGGAGATCTAACTCCAGTTGATGAAGCTGCCCCAGAAACCCAACCGGTGGAGACACTCAAGAAACGAGGTCGCCCACGGAAGAATCCGAACCCAGTCAATTAGAGGCACGAATAGCTGGACCGCTGATCGGGACGTCTAATGCGGTCCAGAGGGGGAGTCTGTAGCACGACGAGTATTTAGTTACAATACTCCCCGTACTTACCCTCGGTCAGCGCTAGTAGCGCCAGCGAAGCCAGTCCCACTACCGAAGAACGCACCCCTACTGCCGTGACGTCGGGGGTTAATTGCCTGAAGCGATGACAGGGCAATATAAAAGAGCCCTCCGCAGTCAGATCAGGCAGAGTGTTTCTAGCTCTCAACTGTCCTCCTGGATCAGCCGGAGAACCTGACAGCCTAGAAACACCCAAGAGCTGGAATAGCCGCTCTTGAGTTAGAGGTGCAGAAACCCCTTTGTTGTCAGAAGAGCCGGAGTTGCCGCTCTTCGTTTACGGGACTGGATCACCCGTCCCCAACCGCCGGAGCTGGACTTGCCGCTCCTGGACGTGTGGAGCTGGAACAGCCGCTCTCACAGTAAGGGCCGGATCATCCGCCCACTATTGGAGGTCGGACCTCTGTTTTTTTTGTAATTTATAGCTTCTTTCATGTTCTTTTAGGCGTGTGGAAAAGGATCTACCAGCTTGTCCGATATAAGCTTTTCCACACTCGCAATTTAACTTATACAATTGTAGTGAAGTGAATAAAACTGTTTTGAATTTGAATTTATTTCAATTTTTTTACTTGTAAATTATGGAGTTTCAACACGTATCTCCGTCTTCAATCAATTATTTCCCTTATTTGTTCACGTGGAAAAAAGGTAACTAATTCCAAAGAATGAAAGAATCTGCGCAAAAATTTGAGTATGCAATTGAGGGCCCTGGAATAAAAGAGCAATTTCCAACATCTTCAGATATTTGCCCCCAAAGTTGAATAACGTTCTAAAATTCTAGTAATAAACTAGAGATTTTTATTGTACTGCGTTATTTGCTAAATTTGTTTCTTTAGTCTCATATGCTAACTAGTTTAATTAGAAAATTCCTAAAAAAATATATATTCTTATTCTTATTCTGCCCATCGCACGAATTGCTATATACAATAAGTCTCGTTACATTCTGAGGCAAAACGTTCTTAATAAAGTGAATCAAGCACGACCCTCTTTCTTGGGAGCCTCTGGAGGCATACGGTATCATTCCAAACATACATGCCTGACTCACCAGTTATGAGATTATGGATGTAAAAGTTATGTCCACAATTGCCTCAAATAAAAGACTTTTGAGTTATTATGAGTGCAGTTGGAAAAGCTTGCTGGAGGTCAAAGCAAACTACATAAGTACCTGTAGAATTTTTATATTGGTTTATGAAATCTTTCTTAGACGCCAGTGCTTTTTTTGCTTTTCTGTGATGGACGGACTGTTTCACTGTGGCTTTTCTAACATTGTCTTCGGTATGGGAATGTTTAATAATATTTGCAAAGTTATCGCAACTACTGCATGTATCCTAGTTTGCCGGGTGAAAACGTTAATTAAATTAGGTATTAAAGATAAATTTGTAGTAAGACTCATTGACAGAGAGTTCTTTGCAGAAATCGGAGTGAAGTTGATACATCTTCTTTATGTTTAGCTCTGCTGACAAAAGTATCGGGCATTTAAATTTGATTTTCTTGAGTAATGGCTCCTGTATCTCGGGAGCATTTTAATGTTTCAATAACGAGGTTTCGTCTCGGTGATTCCATTTTTCTACCAGGACCTTTACCTCTTTGGTCTTTCTCGCAAATACCAATTTGCACACCCGTTTATTCAGCAGTGTTATTTCAGTGCTAAATTATTTACCCTTGACAGGTTTTTTTCTTCCTTTGGACTGTTTTTTTTATACAAGAAGAAAGAAAGGAATTCTGCAGATTGTATGATGACAAATTATAATTTTTTTTCAAAAAGCACCCTTCTTTCTGCCTCAGATATATTTTTTCTGCAGTCGTATCTGCAACTATGATCATAAACTTGCTGTGAGGACACCAGTGGGTAGAGGGCGCAATGTCCGAGGTGACGCCTGAGTGCACAGATTAGATGAGATGGCGCAGTCAAGCCAAAATTTTTATCCGCGGTTTGTATCGCCTGAAGGCATTTAACCATTCAACATTTATTAAGGCATTATGAGGAGGGGCGCCATCTTGCTGAAAGTACATTCTGTTTAGCTCGGCAATTGGCAAATCATCTAAAAAGTTTGTAATGTTTTCACGCAATAGTTGATGGTATTTTGCTTGATTTAAGATGCCATCTATGAAAAATGGGCCAATTAATCGATCACCCCAAAGACCGCACCATACATTTAAACTGAATCTTTGCTGAAAATTATTCTCAATTATAATTCTTGGGTTTTCTTGGCTCCAACATCGATTGTTCTTTCTGATAAAAATGCCATTATTACTGAAACTGCATTCGTCCGACCAAATAATGTTTCGATAAAAATTACGATCTCGTTGTGTAACATTTAAGAAAATGTTGCAATTGCATTCTTGGACCATGATCATTTTCCAATAGTGCTTGTACTTTTTGAGAGATGTATGGTATGAACTTGTGCTTTTTGAGTATCACTTGTGTTGTTTGGTGCGATACGCCGACCTCATTTGCAATTCTCCGAGTAGAAGTCCATGGACTTTCTTCCACGCATAAAAGAACATCCAATTCTGTATTTTCCTTAAACTGTCGACTCTTACTTTTTGGCATTTTGAAGGCTCCATTATTTCTTAAATTCTGTTCGATTCTTCCGAATTTACGACGGTCTGGAACCTCTCTTGTCGGATAACGATAACTGTAGAGCCTCACAGCTTCAGCACTATTTCGATTACATTCAAAGTATACTTGCAACATGTCGGTCAGTTGATTGCTATCCATGTTAATGATGAATTAAACTCACAGAAAGAATCAGAACGTTGAACTAATGTCACACCGATACACAAATGTCACAATGACAGTATTTATTAACATTTACATTCTAATTGACAGTATTTATTACTTGATGCATTTGATTGCTATTCACGGCACACTTGAAACTTATGTTGAAAAATTGACGTGTTATACATCATCAAAATCAGGAAAACATTCTTTATCCGAAACATTAATTAAAAATATTCCTTGTTATTTATAAAAAAAAAATTGACTATCGCATGTTCAAACTTTTTGTTCCTAATAATATTTTGATTACGCCAATTGATAGTATTTACTTAACCATTTTATTTTATATTCCTTTTTTTAAAATCGGATAGTAATAACGGAGCTACCGCTTGGGGCGTTTTTTGTCAGCCACCCTGTATATCAACGATAGTATAAAGGAACATTTTCATTATAAGAGACTGCGTAGGAACATCATTACGAAAAACCATAAATGCTTCTGTACTAAGAAATTTGAAGTTTGTATTAACACTGCTAAACATCGATTGATTGCTTGTGAAAAAAAATAATATAGAAACTTAAAAACAAGTAGTAAGTTTTTCGTATAGTACTTTAAAGGCACTTATATTATACTCCTAATAATTATACTATTAATTGCCAATTACGTACTTAATTGTCATTTAAACTTTAATTGGTGTAATCGGGAACCAAAAAAATCCTTGCTACAACCAGGTGGTTCTTATTGCACTTGGAATCAGAACTACAAACAAAAAATCTCCAGCTCACCTTCGGGTTATATGTCAACTATTAGTGACGTTAGTTACTTGTTCGCATTCTCGGAAAACATGCATCGCTCTTGCTTCCTGTTTGTACGCCCCATACAATGCACCAGCTTCTATCCATCCTTCAAGTCTAAAAATGCCTTATGTCAACTTAATAAAATTATTATATTACTCTTTACAGAACTTACGGTACGATTATAACACCACTAAATAAGAAAAATAGCGCAAGGTTTTACACAAAATTTGTTGGTTGACGTTTCTACGCGTTTCTATAAAGTGGCAGCGCTATAGTAGCGACATCTCAAGTTATTCGGTTAGTCATAATTCAAATTTACTTATAGGTCTCTGTCTCTAAAACCGTGGTGCCATCTAACAAGGCCTTCATTAAGATTAGTCGGATAAAACCGCCCATTTAACTGAACAATCCGATTATCCGTGCCTGAGTGTAAAAACGGTGAAATGTAATAGTAATATAATAGTATTATCAGTTCTAAACAAGTATCGTCTATTCATCATTATCAAAACAGTGGTCACAACCACATCACATCAAATCAAATCAAGATATGGTCCTTCAAACAGCCGGATAGACAATAAGAAAAGAACATCACAGTCACGATTACAGTACCAAAGCAGGGTTCGAATGCAGCCGTTCATATATAGCAAGTCAAGTGAGTAGTCTCATTTCATTTCAATACCTACATTCCTTATCTCCCGTTCTCTCTCGCGACATACACACATACCATACGTACATATCGTACATAGCAGACATTAGAAAAAGAGGGCAAATAAAAGCAAATTTAACAAGATTTAATTCCTTTTTAACATCAATGAATAAGTCGTGTCAAATCGACATACCATAGCTTAAAATACGATTAGGGAATATACAAAATTTATATGACAAATTTAACAAAATTCAAGATCAGTTAGAAACAGCGAATGAAGAAGAATTTAAATCTCCTGGCCACGTCAGACACATATACAGGGTATACCACGACGAGATTTCATTAGAACAATATAGAAAACTAATAAGAGTTGAGTTTTGAAATTTCGCATATATTAGTTTCGCCTTAAGCTCTTTAGATTTAAAATAGTTTTGAATTTTTGCTTCTTCCGGTTACACCGGAAATGGATATCAACTTCCTTATTTTAAACGGAATACCCCATTTTTTATGATTGATTCGTATTTCCAACTTAATTTTAAGGATAGTTTGTCTAATAAGCTTTGCCTCTAAAGTTAGCCATTTTTGAAGTATTTCAATTTTTGTTTACACGCGGTAAAAAAATTGACAGCTGCAGACTATTACTCATAACAACATTCCCAATAATTGAATGCATGCACATATTTAAAATTTTAGGTAATCATTTTGGAAAGTATACTGCTTCAAATGCGGTATTACAAACTTTTCAAAATAATACAGGGTGATCAGAAAACCATGTTAAACATTTCATCCAGAAAATATCAACATCTTGTTATTTTTAAATAGCAACCTACATTTTTTTCAACTTCATTGGATTGCACGTTCAAAATTAGCGGCAGTATGTATTTACTTCCCTATAACTAAATGTTAGTTTCAGAGTTATTTCGGAAAATGTATCAATTCCTTTAAAGTTTTATTTTGTATAATCAGTTAGGCTATGGAAACTCATGTAAATAAATAAAAACAAAACAAGGCATCATTTAATAATGTCCTAAAACATTTAAATGAAAACTACACAATATCGAGAAGAAGTAGTTTTAATAATAGTTTCTAATAACCTTAAATAAAGTTTTCAAACACATCACCACCTCTTTCTAAACACTTTCTTACTCTTTTTAAAATATTCGTACGCGTGGCACGCTGAATCATGGTACCGTCTAGATTATTGAACGCGCCTCGCACTCTGGCCATCATATCTTCTTTGGTGGTAGGAGGTATACTGTATACTTTATCTTTAACATAGCCCCAAATAAAATAATTTAGGGGCGTTAAATCGCGTGATCGCGGTGGTTCCCTTTATTTCCGATCAACCTATCATAAAATATGTTGTCTAATACTTCTCCAACAGCTCTGGTACTATGTGCTGGTGCACCATCCATTTGAAACCATACACTACGAGCTTCTTCTGCGGGCAGAGTATTTAAATTTAAATTTATGACGTTTCTTAAGATGTCTATAAACCGCTCACTATTTAAAGTTTCTTGATAAAAATGCAAAGCAAATATTTTGTCATTTTTAATAGCACAAAATACATTAAAACTCCAAGACTCTTGGAAACGTCGTTGCCTAACAACTCGAGGATTATCTTCGGACCAAAAATGACTATTGTGTCGATTAGATATTCCATTTCTACAAAACTTTGCCTCATCTGTCCATATAAGATTTTTTGTGAAATCGTCGTCTTCTTGTGATTTCATTAAAAACCGCTCACAATACTGCGCTCTTGTTACAAAATCAGCTTCATTAATATGTTGAACAGGTTGAAATTTGTAAGCATGCCACTTGCTCTTTTTCAAAATTCGATGTTTGCTCATTCTGGATGCACCTACTTCAGCTTCTGCATCCATTAGAGAATTACTAGAATGTGCTGTAAAGTAAGCAAGTGCTGTTACTTCCACATTTTCACTATCAACAACAGGTTTTCCTTTGGTTGTTTTGGGCAAGAATGATCCGAAGGAAATGCAATTTTTTAAAAGATTGCGTAACTCTTTGTAGGTCTTGACCGATTTGGATATTTCTCTGCATAAACACGGCATGTCGTCTCGATTACTCTATTACATTCGCCATATGTTATTAGATTTAAAAAATCTTCGTTATTCAATCCATATAGCGACATTATTATTATTCAAGTATTCAGAAACGGAAGACAACTAAAACGCTAAATAGCACTAGTAAATACCTTACTGATGACAGGTAATATGATTGCAACTTGTTTTTATTTATTCACATGAATTTCCATAGCCTACTTGATTATACAAAATAAAACTTTATAGGAATTGATACATTTTCCAAAATAACTCTGAAACTAAGACGTTTAGTTATAGGGAAGTAAATACATACTGACCCTAATTTTGAACGTGCAATCCAATGAAGTTAAAAAAAATGTAGGTTGCTATTTAAAAATTACAAGATATTGATATTTTCTTGATGAAATGTTTAACATGGTTTTCTGACCACGCTATATTATTTTGAAAAGTGTATAATACCGCATTCGAAGCAGTATACTTTCCAAAATGATTACCTAAAATTTTAAATATGTGCATGCATTCAATTATTGGGAATGTTGTTATGAGTAATAGTCTGCTGCTGTCAATTTTTTTACAAAAATTGAAATACTTCAAAAATGGCTAACTTTAGAGGCAAAGTTTATCAGACAAACTACCCTTAAAATTAAGTTGGAAATACGAATCAATCATAAAAATGGGGTATTCCATTTAAAATAAGGAAGCTGATATCCATTTCCGGTGTAACCGGAAGAAGCAAAAATTCAAAACTATTTTAAATCGAAAGAGCTTAAGGCGAAACTAATATTTGCGAAATTTCAAAACTCAACTCTTATTAGTTTTCTATATTGTTCTAATGAAATCTCGTCGTGGTATAGCCTGTATTGCCGATTTTCAGAAACCATTAAACAAAATACAAATACAATTTTGCAAGAAAAACAACAACCTATTTCACATACAGCAAATATTTAAGTAAATTTGCCGGCAATAAATCTACCATCTTTTAACGGATCATATGAAGAGTGGCTACCGTTTTTCGATACATTCACGTCACTTATTCACACTAACGTAAATTTAGATAATAATCAGAACTTCCATTATTTAAAATCAACATTAAAAGGCAGAGCCAAAGAAGTTATTGAAGCATTATCTGTCACATCAGACAAGTATACCATAGCGTGGGAGTTATTGCAGGAGAGATATGAGAACAAAAGGCTCATTGTACAAAATCACATAAAAGCATTATTTGAGTTACCAATAGTAACAAAAGAATCTTCGAATGGGTTAAGGAGTTTTAAGAAATACAAGGGTTTTAAAATCATTAAAACAACCAGTAGATCAATAGGATTCTTTACTTATACATTTGATAACATCAAAATTTGATTATCAGACTAAACGTGAATGGGAAACTAAATTAAAAGTAAATGAATTACCAACCATGCAAGAAATGACAAAGTTTCTAACCAATCGGTGTCAGGTGTTAGAATCCTTAAAAAACACAAAGGTACAAGCACAAGAATCGAAACAAAATTCCACTAAGCATCATTATAGTAAAATAAATGATAACAAACAAAGAACGTATTCATCATGAAATGTAAGCACAAATTTCTATTAGTGCAACTTGTATAAAAGCAAAGATCATCAAATTTATAATTGCGATCAATTTTTAGATTTGTCTGTTGATGAAAGATACGACAAAATAAAAGGTTTGAAATTATGCATCAATTGTTTCAGATCTAATCATCAATACAGCCATTGCAGGGCAAGATCATGCAAAAGATGTAATAAAGAACACAACACGTTATTACATACAACCAAATATGGAAATAAAAGTGATGAAATCAATCAGTCACAACCAAGCAGCAACAATGCTGAACTAGCAAACATTTCAACTCATAGTGCGCAAGAAAGTCGGGTGTTACTTTCAACAGCAGTTGTAAGTTGTCACAACAACTACAATAAATGTAATAATGTCAGAGCTTTATTGGATTCTAGATCACAATCAAACTTTATTACAGAATAAACTTGTAAAAAACTAAAATTGAAATTGCAGCCAGTTGCAATGCCAGTTGTCGGTATTAACCGCACATCAATGAACATTAAATTTGCTACATGCGTTGAAATCAAATCGAGATTTAGCAACTTTTGTACAACTTTAAATTGCCTAGTATTACCAAAACTTACTAGCCCATTGCCGTTGACATCAATCAATATTCCAGAATTTAAAATTCCCGAAAATGTACAGCTAGCAGATGAAACATTTCACATTTCGAACGACATAGATTTGTTGATAGGGGCTGAAATATTTTGGGATATATTATGTGTTGGACAGATACAAAAGCAGTCAATGCAACCATTATTGCAAGAAACCAAATTTGGATGGGTTGTAGCAGGCAAGCATCATCATACGGGAACAAATGCAGTATCATGCAATTTCTCTACAGAACGTTTAGAAGATCAGTTACCTAAATTTTGGATAGTGGAAGAACTGCCACCGCAGCAGCTACTATCTAAAGAAGAACAACAATGCGAAGAACATTTTCGCGCAAATTATTCCAGAACGGAAACAGAAAGGTTTATTGTCAAATTGCCTTTCAAACCAAACACACTTGAGTTGGGATCTTCACGAGAAAGTGCATTAAAGAGATTTCTACAGTTAGAAACAAAATTAAACAGAAACACGAAACTCAAGGAAGAATATTCAAAGTTCATGAAAGAATACATAGAATTAGATCATATGAGATTACAGGAAAATGTCATAGACATTGCAAATGAACATTATTATTTACCACATCACTGCGTGTTGAAAGAATCCAGTATTTCAACCAAATTAAGAGTGGTATTTGACGCATCGCAGAACACATCATCAGGAGTGTCTTTAAATAATAACTTGTTGGTGGGAGCTACGGTACAACAGGACTTGTATTCTATTGTAAATACGGTTTGGAAAACACAAATATGTTGTAACAGCGGAGATTGTAAAGATGTACCGTCAAGTGCTTGTGGACACCACAGATCAGGAATATCAAAAAATATTATGGCAGAACAATCCTGAAGATGATATACAAACATACAAGCTCCAAACTGTTACTTATGGCAGTGCGTGTGCGCCGTTTCTAGCAACCAGATGTTTAACAGAGTTAGGTAAATTGGAAAGTAATAATTTCCCTATCGAAGCCAAAATTCTAGATGACTTTTATGTCGATGATGTTTTAACAGGAGCAAATACTGAGAGGGAATTGGTCGACATTAAAAGGAATTTGGAATCGTTATTGCAGTTGGGAGGTTTTCAACTATCAAAATGGTGTTCAAATAATCCAAGAATAATAAAACATGACAACCATTCAATCGATGTAAGTTTCGTTAGCAAAGATCAAACTACTAAAACTTTAGGCTTAGTTTGGAACTCTTCAAGAGACACATTTAGTTACTCAGTAAATGTTAGTCAAAAAGACAGAACATGTACGAAACGAACCATTCTATCAGACATTGCCAAACTTTTTGATCCATTAGGTTTGGTCGGACTAGTAATAGTGAAATCAAAGATAATGATGCAACGTTTGTGGCTCATGAAAGCAAACTGGGATGATTCAGTTGATCTACAGACACAGAATGGAACTATTACAAACAACAATCACAACACTTAAATAATCTTCAAATCGACAGATGCATCATAGGGCATGATGCTATGTCAGGCATATGGAGCTTGCTTATATGCCAGATGCACTGATATTGTGACTGATATCCATGGTAATCATCATATTGGCTTGATCTGTTCAAAGTCACGAGTAGCTTAATTAAAAAGGGTGTCTTTACCGAGATTGGAACTCTGTGGCGCAGTCTTGCCCAGCAATCATGTTAAGAAGACCATTACTTCATTAAACATGGACATTTCAAGAGTTTACCTATGGACAGGCTCAACAATCGCTCTCGGTTGGATTAAATCTGTATCAAACATATGGAAGACGTTTGTGGCCAACAGAGTATCAGAAATACAAACAAATACAAACTTAGAAGATTGGGAACACGTTATGTCAAGTGACAACCCAGCTGACATTATCTCACGTCGAGCATTTCCGAAGCATTAATGAAATCAGAATTGTGGTGGAAGGGACCGCCATGGTTACACAGAAATATCGAGGATTGGTCAAGCTCTCCCGCTATGAATGCCGATCCATTTCCAGAATAAAGAAAAATTACTGCGAATGTAGTTACAGTAGTGACACAGGAATTTGACTTAATCGAAGGATACTCAGACTTTTCAAGGCTTCAACGAATTACAGCATAATGCTACGATTCATTCACAATTCAAGGAAACCTATACACAGACTAAATGGAATGTTGTCGATAGCCGAATTGAACGAAGCTGCTATTAGATGAGTGAACATTTCACAAGTCGATTTTATCGAGGACATAACCTTTTTGAGGTTGAACAAAGTTATACATCGCAAAAGCCAATTACTCAGTCTTCATCCTTTTCTAGATGACAGCAACGTCTTACGCGTTGGAGGAAGATTGAAACATGCACCTATACATTATAACAAAAAACATCCAATCTTGCTATTTTCAAAGCATGCATTAACAACCTTGTTAATTCGTCATGAGCATAACAAGCAAATGCACTCTGGAGTGCAAGGCACTTTAGCAGCAGTCAGAGATAATTACTGGTCAATTTCAGGCCGCACGACTGTAAGGAACATAATTCAAAAATGTTTGGTATGTGCTAAAGCGAAACCAGCTTATGGGTAACCTGCCAGCAATAAGAATCCAGCCAGCACGTCCATTCATTAATTGCGGACTAGACTATTGTGGACCTATCCACTTATATGAAGGTTCACGCCGAACAAAAAAACTCATTAAGGCTTATATAGCTGTCTTTGTCTGTTTTCCGACCAAGGCTGTACACATAGAACTGGTCGGAAGTTTGACAACCGACGCATTTATTGCCACTCTAAAGAGATTTTTAGCGAGACGAGGAAAGATTTTGAACATTTATTCTGACAACGGAACAAATGTCTAACACAAACACAAACTATCAGAATTGCCTGAATTGTTTAATACAAATGCGCACAAAGCAAAATTAAACCATATGTTGACTCAAAATAACATAACTTGGCACACAATCCCTCCAAAATCGCCACACTTCGGTGGATTGTGGGAGGCAGCAATTAAGTCAATCAAACATCATTTGAACCGCATCACTTCTGAACAATCATATAATTTTGAAGAAATGTATACCATGCTTACTCAAATAGAATCCATATTGAATTCCAGACCCTTAATTCCTCTTTCAAATGATCCAAATGATTTAACCGCTCTAACTCCGGCTCACTTCCTAATCGGAGACTCGCTTAATCATAATCTGAATTCTGATTTAAAAGGAGTACATATGAATAAATTGTCAAGATATCAGTTTATCCAGCAATCAGTCCAATATTTTTGGCAAAGATGGTCCTCCGAGTATCTTAGCAGCCTACAGCAGCGATCGAAGTGGAAGAAAGAACATCCGAACATGGTGCCTGGGATGCTGGTCTTATTAAGGGAAGAAAATTTGCCTCCCTTGAGATGGACGATGGGACGTATAGCAGAGGTGCATCCTGGAAAGGACAACCTAGTTCGAGCAGTGACAGTGAAAACCAGAAATGGTAACTATAAGCGGGCCATCACCAAAATCAGTGTTTTGCCAATCGCCTAAGGGTTCAATTTTTATGACTTGTAATTTTGTGCACAATGTATCATTTGTTCAGTTTAAGAGAGTAGAATGCAGAGAGTAGTATACAAATGTGGTGAAATGTAATAGTGTAAGATTATATAAAGTATTATCAGTTCTAAACAAGTATTGTCTATTCATCATTATCAAAACAGTGGTCACAACCACATCACATCAAATCCCATCAAATCATATCAAATCAAATCAAGACACTTGCATTCAACGAGCTAAATGACGTTTCTTTTTGTGGCCAATGTATGCCTTTCCATTATTTCGAAGCAGTTTCTTTTCGTTTACTTGCCATTCTCTCTCATTTCGCCGATGTTTTCTGATTTTTGCTGGTATTTGAGCGCCCTACATTACACTTTCTTTAAATTCCACATTCATTTCATTATTTGATTCATCATCGGCCTTAGAGATATAGTCGCTTTCAACGTCAGTTTCATATGGATTAGTGGTATCAATACCGTCTTAAAAAAATACACAAAATTATGTAAGAGTACCTACTATGACATAACCTGCAAAATTTGTAAACTCCAGCCTACCTGCTTGATCTTGACTTTCCATTGCGAAAATACGGCACTCAAAATGTCACAAATAACACTGTAGAAATAACTGGATTCAGTTTAGAAAAAAAATATGAAACCGTGCAACGCGGTTTTATACTTTTACGAAACAGTAGAATAAGTTGGAATAAAATGGGTACGAATAGCACTTGTACCTCTCATACACCAAACAAAGATTTATAGTTGGTTACATAGTATTTATACTGGTCAGCAGATGGCAGTAAAACCCAGAAAATCACGTGTACCGATTTTACACTAAACAAATATCAAC